>JAWWLV010000001.1:41969625-42018662 GCA_035041135.1 Platyrinchus mystaceus
CCTAATATGTGCTTCATTATCCTCCAGAATACAGATATTTTGGCTTGCTCCACTCCGAAAACATAAGCATGAAAATAAATTCTGAATTCTCAAGAGAGAAAACAATTTAAAAGTGTTTTGTTTTTTCTTCAAAAAGTCACTTTTTGTAATATACTATTTTCTTGTGGTGTACATTCAGTTTTGTATGGCCAGATGCTGTATATTAAACCTGTTTCTTCTAGGATTGAGTATAGTTTCTTTACTGAAATAAAGACTGGGTTATTTTGTATTTTTGTTGTCTATTTGTGGGGAGGGGGTTTATCTTGCTATTATTTAGATCCAAACATAGGTGAGATTACTGAAACACTTGTCTTGCAGTCCTTTGCTATTTTGGAAACAATTCATTGAACCACAAAACTGTATACTCTTAATAATATCCTTTGGATGAATCACGATTCAGAGGTCTGGATCAGCTGTCCACTCCTTGGTTCCTTCCACAATTTTAATTTAATAACATGCAACCCTGTTTCTTGGCATAACTCTGACAGAATTCTGGGTAGGAGTGAGTGTCTCATTATTTGGCCGAAATTGCAATAGTGTGAAGCTTAATGCTTATAGGAAGATACACATTTTCAAGTACAAGGCTACAGTGCTGCACAGTGTTGCTTACACGTGTGAGGAGATATCTGAAGATTTTTTTTTTTAATTATGACGTAGAACACAAAGGTTCTTTAGGTTGTAGTAGGAGCTTCACACAGAAAAAGAACTTTAACTTGCACAGTGATGTGAACAGTAAGAAAATGGGTATTTCAGTTGAAATGCATCTTTTGATCTCCAACATCTAGAGTACTTAAAAGGTTTGCCAAAATTGCTTGTTAAATACATCCTAGGGAGTTAGGGGTGCCTGTTGACATGTGGCACAGGCTTTGGGCAGGAAGCTAACACCAAGACTCCCAGCAGATGCAATGTCAGTCCTATAGGCAGTGCCAGAACTTGGAAAGACAGATGGAGCTTTGGTAAATAGTAATGTTCTTATGAATGGCAAAGCTCTAAAGGGTTTGGGTGAGGGTTTATTTAAGTTTCATGTTTTTAGACTTTCAGTGTTGTAGATGTACAAATGTCTTGCTTTGGATTTCGTAATTACCTCATAAACTTATTCAGGCATTTGAGTCTAGTCAGATACTTGATAAGGGCACTGAGATTTTCATTGCAAACTTGCCTTTTTTGTTAAAACGCCTGAATTAGCTGGTGCATCAATTTCATCCTGTTTCTGTGTGTGTTGGTGTGCCTTGTTCTGTGCCCTCAGTACCACAGGACCTGTAACACATCTGAGGTTCCTTTTGCTGCAACAACTTGCAGTGGGCTAGTCCCAGCGTGCTGAAAATTCCTGCTGGCAGGTTGGTGATGCTATGCTGAGAAGAAAATGTTTTGGTGCTATTACCAAGCCCTAGGAAATTAAAGGAAAATAGGAGTATGGGAGTTATATGTTAAGACTTTAATGTTATACTGCAAATAATAAGAAGTAAATGTAAAAGACAAAGTGTGTTAATGCTAACTTTTAACTCACAGAGAGAAGTTCTTCTGCTTTGCTCTAAGGTCTCAAAGCAGCTGACATTATTTCACTATTTATTCACTAATTATTTCACTAATTATTTAACTGGGTTTCTTTTTTTTCCCCTCAAGGTTAAATAGCAGTATCCATATTGCACACTTCAAAGTCCCTGTTAAGATTTCCGAACTATCTTGTGAGCTTCCCTTGTGGTAGCTTAATGTTTCCAGCCTTGGTTCATTGTTCTAAAAAATTGCTTTCCTCTAATCTTGAAATAGGCTGAAGTTCACTTAAGTAGCCAGTTACACACACTCAATCCATGTGAGTCTGTGACCAGAGACAGAAAGCAGGAACTTGGCCTGCCCCTGAATTTACATACAAGTCAGCCACTTGCCCATTCTCCTGCTCGACTGTGCCCTGTGTGTCCATCACCCTGTGTGCCTGCGGAGCATGTTAGCTGTCCAGGCCCCTTCGTAGACCTTTTCATTGTTAAGTGATGGCAAAGGCTGAAGTTGGATGGTAAGTTTCAGAGGTTTTCATAAAAACACATCAGCAGAAGCCAGGGCATGAGAGGGCAGTGCTTCATCCAAAACCTGCTGCTGCTTGAACAGCCAGTGGTCACTTGGTTTTTCAGTGTGACATTGCTTTGGTCAAAGGAGTGGAGTATATATTCCTGCTGAAATGGCTCTTAAGCAGCCTCATTATTTCTTGAATTTCCTCACTCAGCTGAGTAACGTCACTGCTTGATGTCATTGAATATTAAACTATGGATTGCATGACTGATACTTAGTTTTGTTTGTTTTCTTAACTTCAGGAGCGTAGTTTTCAGTAATTTATTATGGCTGCCATCAGGTTAGTGGATTCTCAGCCTGTGTATCTGTTGGTTGTAAAGTGTGCTTCTCATCCTAATTGAGAGCTTTTGTGACAGGCACAGTGAACTTCTTATTCAATGAGGTCACTGGTCTCTTTGTAAGAGAAATGGAATTTTCCTGCAGGTATTCAGTTCGAACACTGTCTTCTGAATAGGGTAATATTCTCAGCAAGCAGTGTTTACTACCTGCATAAAAGCTTTTTGTTAATCTTGTGACAGTTATGTGGTATACAATTAATTAGCTGCCTGTACAACATTAGGAAAATAGATTAATTTTGTATAGTAAAACTGTGTGTGGGTAGAGGTTGTACTTTAGTTTTGTACTTGCATATACCACAATTAAAATTCTAATGTGAGTGAAAACAGTTTATTACAAAGAGACTGATACTTCTGATATCATTGATTCTGCCTAATTGCTTGTTAGGATGTTCAGATGATTTGCCTTAGAATGTTTTCCCTAGAGTGCAGTAGGATATATATTTGCATTTCAACTGGGTCAGTCAGGCACTCCTGCTTGCAGAAATCAGTGTTATGTCTTGGTCACCTTTCAGGATAAAACCAGAAAATAGCAAGTTGCTCATTGCAGAGGAAGCACATTGATTTCGGTTGGATTTGGTAAAGGCAGACATTCTGGCCATACAAGTATTTAAGTTTGGTCATGTAAATGCCTTTGAGTAATCAGAAAATAAGTTTATCTTCTGAGGCAAGTGTTCAGTTAAGGAAGAAAGTAATATCAGATAAAGGCAATATTTTGTTCTAAAGTAAAGGGCTGCTGAAGTAGTGAAGACCCTTTATATGTGCTAGGAATTCTAAAACAGATCTGATTTATTTATTTATAGAAGTCAATTTGGGGACTTCTGAAGCCATGTGATAGAATGATATGTTTTTGGTTTGGATTTCTTTTTTTGGAGTGAGAGGAATTTGAGTTATTGAGTTTGTATAAACAGACTTTTAAAAGGCAAATAAAAATTCAGTTGCATTAAAATTTAAATGTGTTGATGCCAATATATGCTGTTTTGCTGTGGACATGTAGCATACCCGTACATGCACACATACACATATGCATATACTCATATATATATGTATGTATATATATATATACACGCAGACACACTATACGCATAATAAACCTTAAAAGAACTAGAAACCAACCCCATCTTTATTAACTCTGTAACCAGCAAGTGTAAGAGAAGTGCTTCAAGCATAAGTATTACAAATGATACAAATACCTTGGGCTGATGCAAAAGAAAATTTGTAGCCCAGTAGGTGAGAAATAAAAAGAAGTGCCTTGAACAAATAGGAGAAGGAGCAGATTAAGACATAACTTTTTTATTTGTTGGAAGCTTTTATTAAAATATATGAATTAAAAAACTGTGAAAAGGAGTGATATAGGTAAATACCTATTTTTTTCTTTTTTTTTTTTTTTCATTTAGTGATTGGTACTTTGTATGAAGGAAGTCAAAATCAGAAACCAAACAAACAAGACTGCATTTCCTTTAGTCCATAGGTCTTTTCTAGTTCAACATTCAGTGGGATGGGAAAATCTGTGGTATCAATGTTGGAAAAGTCCAGATGCGATTGTTTCAGAAAGCAAATGCTTCTGAGAAGGAGGAATTCTTGACACTGTTGATTGGCAAGTAGAAAAATACCTGTTAATTAGAAAATCTGGTGGGCACATTAGAGTCGAATAACTACCGTGTCCTGCTTTGAAAAGATGGTTTCATGGTCCTGATATAAAGAAATATCAGAAATGTTGCCAGCATCTTCTCTGTGCAGTACAAGTTCTGTAGGACTGAGACAAAATTACTCTTGATGTCTGTAAAATAACATTATTGATAAGAGAATGATAAAGAGCGTAAGTGTTAAAATCTGAATCAAAACGCCTGTGAATTCTTCCATCCTGAGGTGCAGAGGATGTTAGATTTTATACGCCTGCTATAGATGATCCCCCAGCTCTAGGGAATCCAATTTCTACCATAAGACACTGAGTCAGATATCTTCAGGAGGGTCTCTGAGAGCTCTGATAATTTGAGGAATTGGTAAGAAATGTGAGTCAGGCCAAGCACTGCAAACCAGTCTAGCACCTGAGCTGGCATCAGACAAGATTTTGGAAGAGGAAGCTTTAATTCTAAAGTACAAGGGCAGCTAAAATCCGGTTCTATATTGAGCAGTTTATAGTGTGGTGTTTGTGGTGAAAACTATCGTTATAAGATGTATATATTCTAAGATAAGACTTCAGTCTGTCTGCTTTTCCTTAACATAAAGCAAAGCATGCACTTTCAATTATGAACAGTACAGGACAATGGAACATTGGGGAAGTAAAAATTAAGAAGACTTCCAATTCTGGTGGTAAAATATTTTTCTCCATTCCTCTAGCTTCCAAAGTGCAACATTTCTGTATCTCTAAATAGATTTTCTTGTCATTATTATATATGACTTTCTGTTTATTTTGTAGGTCTAAAATAGCCTTTCTTCTGTTTTAATCAAGGAAGGGCATGTGGTTATGTTTTAACTGGATATCAGCTAATATTAAAGTGTCATTTAGAATTAGTCTCTGCCTGCTGGCTGTATTTCTGTGCAACCATAATAAAATCACATCTTGATGCCCCTATTTTCCCTCTGTCTGCATATCATCAGGTGAAACTGCAAGCCCCATTTGAGAAAGAAACTGTCTCCCAGTACTTGGTAAAATCGAGGCTCGGTCCCAGCTGGAGCCTCTTGGCATTACTCTTACATAAATAATGCAGGAATAATTGAATCCCAACAATGACAAACCTAATAATCCAACAGCAGCTCCTTCGAGCTCAAATGATGTTGTTGTATGTGGGGGATCATCCAGAGTCACTGTGCTGATACAAGAAAGACTTGGATGTTTGTCTGCTGATGCACTAAAGAGATGAGCAGAGACATTGGGTGGCTCCTGTGAGTGGAGATGTCATTGCCACCTTGGCATGTTGTGTTTCTCTGCCTGAACCAGAGGTGGGTTTCATTTGAAAATTCCAGCTGGTTTCATGCCTTCCTGCTTCTTCATTTGAATTAATACCTCTGTAATGGAATTACAGAATATCTGTGCCAGTAATGTTTATACAACAGGCAGTGTGCCAAAGGCTTGACAATATCATAACTTAATTAAATGTGAGCGTATGTATGAACAAAAAGATAATTCAGTTGTGCTTAGGGTATATGGCCTCTGCTTGCCAGGCTTTCCTGCTTAACCTACAACTTCTTGGCCAGGATATTTTTATCTTCTGCAGGCCAAGGTCTCATGTGATGCTGATTACATCCCAGGCAAGTTCACAATGTACTTTATAGGCACAGCACACTCTTCCAGCACTCTTCTCCTCATGTTCACATTCTTTTACCCCTTCCAGTTTAATTTCCTTCTATTAATAATGAACACCCTCTATGGGTTATGAATGAATAATTATTCATTCTCTCTATGGAGGACTGTGTCTGAGTCCGTCTTGCAGTTTGATGGAAATGGTGAAATCACACATAAGGTAGTTATGCCTCTTCATTTAGATGGTTGATATGAGCCAAAAGATTGCAAAAAAACGGATAGCCCATCAAAAGACTTCAAAAAATAGGTAGTCCAACAGTGCCGCAAGTCAAAAAAGAGCACTGGTTTCCTGAGGTCTGTGTGAACACTCTGATTGCAACAGCAACAGAACATTTCATGTAAGGGGTGCATAAAGGGCCATTTTTAGTCTTAAGGTATTTAGAAGTTTGTCAGGATAGCATAGTTGCTCATAAGTATCAAAATGTAGTAGATAGCTGGAGGCCACACTGCTAAACTGTAGAATTGGATAAATGTTCATTTAATATGACAAATGAATAGTTTTACGTTAGCTTAATGCTTTCAAAAGATTGTTTTATATTGTAATTGCTTACCAATGATTTATATTGTACAGCACAAGAACAGAAACAGTGACTAGCTTAATTATGCATAAAAAGTAAAATAATAATTTTATTATTTTCTGCATTGCATAATAAGTTTTCTATCATTTCCTCATGAGGGAAATATAAATATTTCAATATATTTGAATATATTTTCCAACAAATATAAGCTGAGACTTTGCTTCTCTTCAATCTTTGTCCATTCTACAGAATTATGAGGTCCAAGGTACTTATTATGTCATTTGTGATAGAGAATTGTGTATCTGGATATTGACCTGCTGGCAACTGACTTGTATTGGATAATGAACAAAGATGTAATCAAAGCAGCACTTAAACTTGACATATAACCAGTTTGCTGCTTCTCTTCTGCTAAATATGTAAGATCTGAATGGAAGCATAAGAAATGAAAAAGATTATTACTGTAGGAATAACATGAAGCAACCTAGAAAAATATTTTGAAGTTTTAAATTACCAGCCTGTTTTGATAGATTTTAAATATCGTGATGCAGCTTCAGAAAGATCTCAGGAGCTGCCATGTCTGAAAGCTGGATGTATGAACCTGTGAAGGAAATCTACAACCCAGAAAACTTTAAATAGCATTCTCAATAGCAGAAATTTTGAGCCCACATGGACATAAGCTGTGAAAGAAGCAGCAGTATTTTCTCGTGCCTGCAGGATGGACAACAGGGCAATGTATGACCTGGAATTCCAGCGTTGTAGGTGACAAAGCCCAGCAGGCAGAGACACTAGACTTTTTATGCCTGCAACCATTTGAGAAATAAGAGCAACAGACATAGAACATCCCAAGGTACATTGGACACCCACAAAATCTCATTAACTGTTTTAGTCAATGGGATGATGGTTTTGAGATTCTGTATTATGTTAATTTTGTATTATGTCAATTTTCTAAATTCTTAATGTTATGTCTGAGCAGGGAAGGAAAATATAATAAGCTCTGTCTTTATGAACTCTGGTAAAGAGCTGGGTAGTGTGTTATGCAGAGATCATGCTGTGTGGTGACAGCTATAGGGAAACAGACCTCAGACTCCTTGCAATGTCTCAAGGCCTCTACAGTGATGGAGGCAAAATTCAATTTTTGATGAAAGCAAAATAATGGGAATGCATTGGCTCTGCTAGAAAATACATCATTGCCATCTGAGGAAGGTGAGATCAAGAGAATATGGTTACCCTTTGCTTCCCTCCCTTTACTCTGCTGTATGTCTAGTGTAAAGACACTCCTCTACCTTCAGATTTTCTGCCCCTATTTCAGGGGTGGGGCATGGGCTGTCGCTGGGTTAGGACTGAGCTGGATATGCAGCAGCGTGGCCCAGCTCTCACTGGAACTGGGGAGGTCATTAGATGGAATCAGACAAAAATTGCACCTACCCCTGCCTCTCTGTTAGCAATGACAGCTGGCTTACCTATCTGTGCCTGAAGGCAGCTGGGATTTGTGTGATCAGTGAGCAGCGCTACATCCAGACAGGCAGAAACATCTGGAAAACTTGATATACATGTGGGATCAAGAGCTTGTGTTGGCAATGATGCTGGACCATTTCTGCAAATGCCTTACTGTCCTACATTTACAGGATCAGCATCCAGGTTAGCCTGTGGTTAGTCCTACCTGAATGCAACAAAGAAGAGAATTAGAGCAGGCAGAGTGAAGTGAAACAAGCAGAAGAGTTTGAAACTGGTGCATCCAAGTAACTGTTTTGTAGTCACTGACTGACAGATGGGCCAGGAAAGAGTCAGACCCATGTGTGTGAACTGCAGTGCTATATGGGAGCAAATGAGATTTTCTCCTCTTTATTCTAGGCACAGTAAATCTCCAGAAAAGATTCAGACAACAGAGTTCACTCATCAGCTTCCTTTTTTACCCTCTCTGTGACTTGTCTCAGCAGTTGCAAAAAGGGGAAACAATTTTAAAACTGAACCAAGGCTTCTGCTTTAGTTATTGTTTTGGACTAACAGTGGCTTATCCTCTCCCTATGTCAGATATAATCATAAAAATGTTAGAGAAGCTCAAATTGTGTTTCAGAATGCTTTCTGGAGAAAAGCCTTTCCCAGTTTCTCTTCCTTATTCCATATATTAGGCTTCTGATTACTTTTTGATATATGTTTTTTATCTTTGATTATATTTTGTTTAAAAAATTGTGTCAAGTTTGAACAGAGCAGTTGTCTTCTCCAACTTTCTCAATGTCACATATTTTATTCTTGAATTTGAAACAACTTACAGCATATGATAAAAGAATAAGAAGAACTGTTCATATAAATCAGCCTGGGGTGAACAGCCTTTAAAATGATCCTAAATGCCAATATAAATTTACCCTTAAATTGTCTCTATAATGTAGTTATTATTTCAATTCTTGCAGGAGAACACATTTGTGGTGCTATTGCCAGACAGCTTGCAAATTTTGATGGATGTAAATGAGGACTGATTTACCCTGGATCAGCAAAGGCAGATGTAGGGACAGACCTCTCTGCCACTAAGGTGTGTCTGGCTTAGAGGCTCCCAGCGGGAGTACGGAGTTCTGATTTCCCAAGGATCTGGAGCTATGCCTAGGAAGAGCAGAGGCTGTATCCACTCACTGGAGCTCTGGATAGGTCTTTTGTGTGCTGTATTTAACTTTGTGTTTCAAATTTACTTTCAAGTCAGATCTTCTGTACAATTGTGTCAAAATCCACCAGCCTATTTTCATCAGCCCACAGAAGACCACTCACAAGCCGAGCTGTTACCTTGAGTTTGCTAAACTGTTGAGTTAGCGGTTGTAGATGTCTGTGCCGTGGCCATAAACTAATTTCCAACACTACTCATTTCACTTCTTAAAAAAATCTTTATCTCTTAATTTAATAACAGCTAAAAAACTGTCAAAGCACCAGTTTAAATTGTCTCCTTGCCATCATGTACCATTTTGTGGTGCAGTCAGACACTCTGCTTTGTTCTTGAGGGCTGTTCCCCTTGTCTGGGTGGTTGCTGTAAACCTGACAAGTTTTATTTTCTTTTTTAAATAAATAAATGCTGTGGGCCACACTGTTAGCAGGCCCAAATCAGTTTAATTCCACTAAAGATAACAGAACTTTGCAGATTAAGACCAGTTTATAGTTTGGCCTAGTATTCTTGAAATAATGATCCCATTCAAAATTCGCACCCTGCCTGATGTTTTCAAGGCTGGCCTTGATATGAGGATAGAAATACAGGATGTCTATTGCAAATCTAATGATGCATAGAAAATAATTATTTAAGCTAAGTGGAGCATACCTTTTACAACTAGAAGCCATAAAGGGATTCTGAGAATCTCTACTATTTAAGCTGTGTTTATAATGTTTATTTAAATGCAAATGAGAACATTGCTGTTCATATATATGTGTATCATTTTGTTTCACTTAGTCAGGGAAAGAGCTTTGATAAACTTTCTGAAAAGAATGCTTAAAACTTTTTAAATAAAACTTCTATCAGTGCAAGAAACAGATGTGGGTGGTTTCTAAGTGAAAACTGTTTGTTCAAAAAACCTGCTGAAATTTTCAGTAAGTGTTTTCTGTATTAGGTATTTAGAACAAGCCCTGTACCTTGGTATATTGCAAAATAATAAAGCTAAATCAATAAATGTTCAACCAGTTTGTCTCTCTTTGCTGTAAAAGAAAGGCCTCCTTCATCATATTCATGATTCATATGCTTGCGCTACTGTCCCCTTTTCACTATTGCAATTCATCAAGCAAAGGTTGCATTTGTCGTAATTCAAAAGAATAGAAGTGCAATGAGATGCTACCCATAAAAGATACATAACAGAAAACATATGTTGCATAGGTGTCCTCTAGAGAAGTCTGTGGACTTTTAAAGACTCAATTTTCATCTGGTTAGTTCCCTTAGCTGCCCTACCATCATGGCTCCAGTGCTGCTACCCAGGAGGGGGACGTTGAGTGGCAGAGGACAGGGCATGTGAAGTAAGGGCAGCAAGAGATGATCTCACTCTACAAAAGAAACAGGTCTCAGAGGTGGCTTCCACTTCTCTATGGCAAAGCAGTCTCCTCCTCAGCTCCCTAGGAGCACGTAAGTCTTTTCAGCTGACAGTTTTCCTCCTGAGACCCTCAATTCCTCTGTATGGAACAGTCTCAATCACAGCCTCTCACTGTTATTTAATTTATCTTGTACAGATCCCCTTACAGCAAAAAGGCCCATTTTTAAAGCCCAGCATTTATTTCATCACAAAGCAATGGTGAGGTATCACTCCCTCATCACTTACATCTTCTCATGTTGCAAAGGAATACTAGTGGAGAACAGGGTTCATGTTAAAGCCACACAGTTAATGTGGGATGAGTTGGTGTCTTGCGCTCCATGTGGGCGACACAAATGGCACCTGAATTCAAGAGCTGGGGATGCTCCTTACTGGGAGGAGAGTCCGTGTACCTGCTGAGCACAGGAGTGGGTGATGAGTGCTGTGCCCCCAGCCTGCTCTGTGGCTTATGGGAAATGACCAGCTACGACTGAAGCTGAGGGATTAAACCCATGCTTTAACTGTTAGTCATTGTACCCCAGAACTGCAAGGTACTTTTCTGGCGGTGGATTTTGGCTTTTTTTCTTGGTGCTGAGGCACGAACTCCAGAGAGGAGGAAGGTTTTAACCATGTGCTTGTGATGTAAGTGACATACCCTTGTGTTCGATGGCACTGAGTACATAGGTGTCTTTGGGGAAGAACACATATCATTAAATAGAGTCTATTGGTTCTCAGCACTGGGGGCGCCTAAGCGCTGTGTTAGGCTTTAAATGCTATAATGTGTGGTGTCCAACATGAGAACAGTGGCTGTAACTTGCTGTCTGCTTTCCTCACAGATACAGTGGAAGGTTAATTAGTCGCCTGAGTTATTGGTATTTGGAGCTGAATGAGTACACAAGGACTTCTTTCATACAAATTGATCAGTTTTCCAAAGAGATGTTCCAAGTTGTGTTTTCACAGGGGTCAAGCAATATCTGGGAGTTTTTTCTGAGTATTTCCCATTCCCCATCTATCACTCCCTACCCTAAAATCACACACTCTCACTTGGCACTCAGCTGCCAATCAGCCTCCCAGGTTACTCTGCCATTTTCATACAGCTCAGTTTCTAACCACATTAACATGCAATGTGTGTTTTGAGCAAAGGCCCCTCTCATTTCTTGGAAGCACTTGTCTGCTTTTTGGTTTTACTTTGACTAAGAGGTGAACGCTGATGTTTCTGGTTTCAGGAGTCTTCATCCAGCCTCCTGTGTAAAAAAAATTTAATAGTGACTTACCTAAACAGGGTGGTGCCTTCTTTTCTGTGTAATTAACAACTAAGAGCTTGCACAGTATGTTGAATGCGTAAAAGCCTTAACATCAGCAACAAATTGGAAAAACAGTCATTTCAAAATTAATTCTAAATGAAAGTGTGTAAGTGGTTTGCAATACATTAAAATTTTTCATGTCCTACTATCCATTATCAAAAAAAACCTGAAAACCAGTTTGAGAAATGGATGTAAGGTTACTATACTATCGTTGGTATTTTAAGAAGCAATGTTATGGCTTTTGCTTTGCACAATGCTGCATTGGTGACAGCTCAGAGAATTACTTCAAGAATGCAATTTCGTTTATGTCAATGACAATTGCTTTCGAAAGAGAACATTCAGTGAGAATGCCAACTTATACCCAACTAAACATGGATGCAGCACTAGTGCTAGTATAGGGAGTGGGTATTTATTTTGCAGTCTATCCACAGCACAGATATTGTGCAGGAGGCAGGAATACATCCTGCACTGCTGGTCTGAGGTGTCTGCAACTGAGGAGTCTTCCACAGAGAAATTATAGTATTTTTTTTTCTTTATTTCTGTAACCTATTTCTGAAGTCTACCTAAAAATGGCAGGAGAGCAGAACAGTAAATAGGAGGCTAATAACAGAAATAGGAGACTAATGTTTTCTAACATTTTCTGAAAAACTGCTTGTCTAAACAGCTAAAACCACTATAAGTCATTATGAAACCAAATGGCCAAGTGTTGCTGTGGAGATAGCATTTCCTAAAAATCTTGCTTAGAGGTTTTCCATTAATTTTTAAACCATCATTATGTAATTACTTCAATTTTCAAGACCAAATGGACAGAGAGATCTCTGAAACTCGTTTTTCTCTGTTCAATCCTCATACAGCTAATATACACCTGTTGAAATAAAAACCCTTCTAAGAATGTATGAACTACATGGGGGGTGATGTTTTCTTTCCAATTAAACTGGAGGAATTTTTTAGTAAGTCACTTAAGCATTTTTAGGTGAAATTGCAAAGGTCAATATGTGCTGTTAAGATAGAGCTTGTGAAAAAATTGTTTCTTGATAATTATTTGGAATCTGTTAGCTATAACCTGCACCATCAAAAATGTAACAGTTTGTGTTTGCAGTATGAATTTTGATTTCTAGAACATTATTGAAAACTTCTAACAAGCACTAAAAAAAAGTAATAATTTGAGAGTGTCAGCAATAGAAGCCAAAAAGAAGGATCAAGACAATCCACAGATTTACGTGTTTCTCAGAAATAATTGCTCTCTCTTGAGCAAGAAAAGGTCACTTCAAAAAGTATGAGATATAGCAATAAGAGAATTTTAAAAAGAAATTAAAAAAATCAGGTGTGAAATCTTATCGAAAATAGCATAAGATGGAAACCAACTGAATTTGCTGAGTTATAAACAACTTCTCCAATGAATGGTTGTGCCACTTGAATCAGAATGGAAATTCTGCAGCATTTTCTGCCAGATCTGAAACGGGGCAGGCTGCTGGTTAGCTCTGTGTAGCATTTCAAAATCGTAGAAAAGAAATGAAATCCCCAAAATAAATCCCCAATATGAAAAGTTGTGCACTTGGATGTGGATTTTGCCATCTGGAGAAGAACAGCTGTCAACAGCAAGATGATGCCTACAAAACAAACCAGAGGATGTAGTCTGGCTGCTGCTTGAGTTCCAGGGCAATCTAAAAGCAAACAGGAGACCCAAGGGCAGCATCCAGGTTACAAAGTTTCTGCAGCTTTTCATGAAAAATCTGCTTAAACTAATGAATATTGAATAAATGCCATACACATACAGAAGAAAAAGACCACCTCTCTCCAGAAACACTTGCGGTCCAAGCATCGAGCCAAAGATAGAAGATAGAAAAGGGCAGAGGGGTGGAAATGATGTTTTTTTTTCTGATACATTAGCAGGGTCTGATAGGAACACCAGCACAGGAAATGCATGGGCTCGCTATGAAGTTTCCAAGGGGAAAACTAAGGAAAGATGAACCCTTTGTGTGTTGATGGCTCTACATGCAGGGCTAGTGCCCAGGCTCCTGCTTCACAGTACTGGCCAGCTCATCCCTTGGCTGCTGAGAGGAGCCCCAGTCACTGCCTGGGAAAAGCACTGAGGAATGAAATTATAAGAGATTGAATAAGTTGTGATTCATTGTGTGGGAAAGCAGGGATAAAGGATTGGGTTTTCCCTATGGAGCTCCCTACTTAGGCAAGATAGAGTTGCAGCCACTGACATGCTTCTCTGTTTAAACAGCACCACAGTCAGATTATTTTGATGGCAACATCATGCTCAGAAACTCAGACTATAAATTCTTTTTCATTTGTAAGCTCCCCTTCACTTTCTCTGTCAGTTAACCCTGAGACAAATCTTACTTCACCCCTTCCCTTTTCCAGAGTACTCCAGAGCAATTAAAAAGAACTGACAATGGAGAGAGGCTTTCTTTCTAATATTCACTATCTTTAACAGTGATTTATCTCTCCTTTTCATTGTTTTTAACTGCTCCTTTGCCAACATAATTCTCTTAGCAGCATTTGATTCCAACTAGCAGCATGTCACAGAATGAGATACTATTTGGTATTAAGGTAAAAAATTCTGTTTGTTTGAGGGAAGTAGTACCATGCAATTTTTTGATTTTTTTTTTTTTTTGCTATCAGATAATCACCTATAGGATGACATGAGAGTTAAATATCTTTTTTTTTTTTTTCGTAGTTCAAAAAAAAACCCACTTCAGACCAAAGACTTTACTGCTTGGTCATGAATGAGTGTGAAACAAAAAGGGGGTGTGTATCTAAATCATGGGACTTTGTGCTGTTGTCCACAAATCTCTCAGACAATTTTCACAATCCACCTCACAGTCTACTTGTCTAGTATGACATCATCTGTGTGTCTATGAGGGTGTTATGTGAGACAGTGCTGAAAGTCTTGCTGAAATTGAGACAAACAACATTAACTGCTCTCCCACCAGCTACAGAGCCTGTCTTTTCATTGCAGAAGTCTGTCAGATTGGTCAATTTCTTTGTAAATCCATGCTGAATACTCCCTATCATCACTTTGTCCTTCATATGTCTGGAAGAGGTTTTCAGGAGGATTTGCTCCATCACCTTCCCAGAGATTAAGGTGAGGCTGATCAGTCTGTAGTTCCCCAAAACCTCCTTCTTGCCCTTCTTGAAAGCAAAAGTGTAATTTGCTTTCCTCCAGTCCTCAGAAACCTCTCCCAGCCACCACAATCTCTCTGACATAATCAAGAGTGTTCTTGAATTACATTGACCAACTCTCTCAACCCTGTGGATACTTCCTATAAGATTGACCCCATTGTGTATGTTTAGTTTGTTAAGTGTTCCCCAACTGGATTCCTCTCTGCTAAAGGCTAGTTGTCCTTGGTCCAGTCATTCCCATGATTCTCAGGGTTTTCTGATGACATAAGAGTGCACTAAGTCACCTCCTCCAGCCTTTGACAAAGGTGTCAAGCAGATAGGTCCCAGTGGAGACTGTTGTGGTGCTCCCCTTGAACCGCTCTGTACTGCTCTGCTCTTGGAAAATCTAGTCAGTTTACTACCAAAGGCAATTAAGTTGGTCAGGCAGAGTTTATCCTCAGTAAATCTATGCCAGCTGTTTCCAGCCACCTGCTTCTTGTGCTCAGAAATGCTCTACTCTCAGGGAGGAAGTTTTCAAGTGAGGCTGACCTGCAATTCCCCACACTGTCCTTTCAACCTCCTTTGAGGTTGGGTGCATCCTTTGCCTTTTTTTGACTAATTTACACTTTTGACTGAAGGGACAGGTGACAAGGGATGCATCTCTGCAGGTGACTGAGTTTTGTGCATCTCTTTTATCTGGAGTAACACAGGCTCTTCTAGGGCACAATTCTTATCAGCTTATTAAAGGTGTTTGACATACTAAGATGAACTGCTGTCTCCACTAACAGTGGGATTCAGAGGAACAAGCTCCACTGTGGAGATGTGAAAGGAATCTCAGCACTTCAGACAGTATTTGCTCCCTTTACAACTGACTGCCTTGACACAGTCTGGCACTGAGGTGGTGAGTGTCAGCAGCATGACCTGACCTCATGAGCACTAGGCAGGTGGCACAGTGAGGCCATTGGCTCCAAGCAAGTCCCATTTCTCCCATCAGCTACAAATGGATGATGACTAGGATGGCAGATAGTGCTAATGCACAGACAAGCATTATCATCAGAGGTGAGATTTCTCAACTCTTACTTTTCAGAGGATTCTATCACTTCAGAGTATCCCTTTTGATATCCAGAAAGGAGAAAAAAAAATTGATTGTTGAAAATTTAGAGAACAAACATATAAGGTATCCAGGAGTGTTTTGTCACATAGGGAGCAAATTAGAACCTTTATTTTGATTCTCCTTTTTACCAGCAGAATATGTAATTTCTAATTGATAGCATCTGCAGCAGATCCAAAGACTTTAAGGCTGCACCAAGGATTAGCATTTGGTTCTTTTCCCCCACATGCTACTGAAAAATACGGCCCTTTATCAAATGCACTGTACCTAAGACATACAGCTAGAGGTTGTTTTCTGCTACTGATGCCATTAGCAAATAATGTAAACCTTATTTTTCTCCTAAAACTCTGAAGAAATCATTTAGTACTTTAGAATAACAGTAAATAGCCATAGATGGTGTGGAGGACACAGACCACTGTGTATTATTGTGGGTATTTTGTCAATTACCTATATTTCAGCTGTCTATAAATCCCCTTATGGATTGAACTAATATATTCAAGGAAATCCATTTGGTTAAAGTAAGAATAAAACCTTCCAGAAACTACACACAAATAAACAATTCATTCTAGCAACAGTTTGCAGATGAAAGTTGCAGATGAAGGGACCATGCAGGGAGTTTCTCCTTTTTGGAATGTCTCTGGTTTGTACTAAGGCCACACTGGTGACAGCCATCCAGCTGTATGGTTAACCTTCCATCCACGTGTCCTTTGTGAAAGACAATACTTAATCATCTGCTTGAGTCCTGAGGAGATCTGTTTCTGCAGAACTGGCTTTTCAGTCCACTTTGTTGGACAGTATGTGATGTGCTGTCTTGTCACCTTACCTTGCTTTTTGAAGATTAGGATCTGAACAAATAGTGACTTTCTGTATTAAAGGTTTTTAAATCCATTGTTTTATTATATCTTCCATTTACTCCAAGGCTGCTGTGAGCATTAATTAAACAGTATTTGAAATGTCACAACAAAATACGATTATAGAAGCAGCTGATTGTCATGCAAAGTTGGCAAAAGGGTTAAAACCCTGAACTTGAAGAAATCCGCTTTAGCAACTCTAATTTACACATTTTGAAATTTACCTTATGAAATCATAATGAACTATAGTTAATGTACTGGGTATATCCTAAGATTTTTCTTAAATCTTATACGATACTTAGTTTTCAGATTTCAGAACAGAAGAACTTTGGCATATTTTGCTGTAGATTGTCAAGCCAGCCACAAAATAGATCTTTCTGAACATTGAAAGCAGTCATCACTTCCCTGTTGGAACTGGTTCTCTCCATGTGCAGAATTGTAAACACCTCTAACACAATCACAGACATTTGCAGTCGGCAACATTTGCTCAGAGAATTAGAGCAAAATCAGCTGTTCAAACTCTGGATCTGAAATTTTCTGAGTCAACATGGACTGAAAACCATGGTTTTTAATGTGATCTGACCCTGACTAGAATATACAATGTTTGAATGGAGGGAGAATAAAAAATATATTTGCAACTGAGTTGAACTCTGCAGAAATGTGAATATTTATGCAAAGATGCTGAGTCAGGAATTTTCTAACTTACAGTCCCATTCTGTGACACAGCAATGCAAAGTGTTGATACTGGCCTCAGGAGCAAAACCTCTCAAACTGATACAGGCTCGATGGTGGCATTTCAGTTGAACGGTGCCATGAAAAGTATTTTACTTTTGTCTCACAAAGGAAGACTGCTCATCCAGTCCCTTCTCCCACCAACATTTTCTCTGAAACTTGAGCTTTTCTTTTGAACTGGGATGAAGGCCATTATTGTCTACAGGAGGGGGGAAAAACAGCATGTGTTTGGACTGAATTGTTATTTTCATTCCACCCTAGAAGAGGTGTTCACCCTCTGGTCCATCTCCTGTGGCACAACCCCTAAAGGGCAACAACACAAAAATCTTGCACTTTCTTATTTCAATAACAGCATAATTCATGTGCCAATCGTGAGGTGCTTAGAGAAATTCTCCTTGTCTTCTTCTCCCAGCTTCCCTGTTATTAGGGCCTAGCAGGCAATCAGGGAATGTAGCACACCTTCCTTCTCTGCCCTTAGCAATCTGGTGCTGTTCTTACGTGAAGGGAGGACTGCGTAGAAAGAAAATACCAGTCCCAAGTCTTGTCTCCCTCCCCATGAATACAGATGGCTTTTAAACCTCTGTATGTGCCTTTCCTAATGCAAATACATTCACAGGTCCTTTTGAGTGTAATAGACTAAAAATGAAAAGAGAAGTTTGGAATGGAACTGCCAACCTGAATTTGCTTTTGTCAGTATACTTCGAAGCAGCCTGGATGACAGATTCTTTTTATGACCACGTTTCAGTTGAAGCTTTGTTTTTCAATACAAAGCATGCAGGCTTGATTTCTTAGTAAATTTTTTTCTTGCTTACCAAGGAAAAAATTCTCTTGCTTTTTCTTGCTTTTCTTTTTCTGTAGCAGTGTATCATACACTCTTTCTTGGAAGGAACACTGCAGCATGGAGTATTTGTCTGCAGTAGGTTATCAGAAATGTGGTTCGCTCAGAGCTTAAAAAAGGAAAAAGGAGAATAAATTACTAGTCTCGTGTGATACAATAACTTAACTCACTTTAGCACTTAGGTTTTATATAAGGATAGCAGGGGGATAAATTAAAACTGTGCAGACAGTCCTTCTCTTCCTAAGGCTTGAATTCAAGTGCTTTATTCTCCTGAGATAGTTCCTTCAATCCATCTCTTTTTGTGAATAGCATATATAAGTATTTATATATAGCCTGCCTCTTCACGAACAAACAGTAGCTACTGTTTTGAAAATTTCAGGTAATAGGAGGAGAAGAGGCTTTTTAAAAGCCTGACATAAAAGTGATGCAGTGCAGGAGAATGGTAAATAGGAAGGAAAAGCAGCAGTATAAGAATATTGAAAGTCAAAGCCTGTAATGCATAACCTTTGGGCCAGCAACTTGGCATGCACAGCTGGTCTGGCATTAGCGTTGCCTCGAGGGAGGCCTTGGTTTGCTTGACCTTGAGAGTCTCACTCTTTGAATAAGCAGAAAATGGGATAATACTGAGGTAATACCTTCTCCCCTGAGAGCTGTGCCATTTATTAGCAGTTTTTACATGTTGCTATTTTGTTTATCATGGAAAATAGCCTTAGAAAGAGCTGGTTGCCTCAGCTCCCTGAACACATTATGCATTAAGGGACTGTGGGACCATCAAGTTAGGAGAAGCTGATCAGAAAAATAGGGAAGAAAGTATTTCATTAAAGGCACGGCTGGTACTAAGCTGAGCAGATCTTCTGCAAACATGCTGTAGTGAGGAATGAGGGTAAATTGCCTCCCTGACATACCCCAGCTGCAAATAATCCTGTTGTCCTGCCCAGGCAGGTCAGCATTGCTGGGCAGGTCACTCCAGCTCTGCCCCAAGGCCAGAGACTCTCAAGGGTTTTCTGGTTAAACGGGTCTCTGTTGGAAAGTGCCATTCAATGAGACTGAAGTGTGTAGTCAATTTTGACTTAATTCATCTTTGAAACAAGTTTTCGTTTTACTTTGAAAAAAAACACTGTTTGTTTTGAAGGTGGCAAATAAAACATTTCATCAGCAATGCTTTGTTTTATAACTTTTGAATTATTTTTAATTCTATAGTGCTTTCTGGCTTCCAATTTTTTGTCGCAGAGTATGTGTAACTAAATCAGACATGGAACAATCAATGATAATTTAAAAATAATATTTAACAGGAATTTTCACAAATTTGTCCTTTATTTTAAGGAGGAACCATTGTAATAATCTAGAACCTGATTCCTGAATGGTGTGCTTCAGATTTTCTTTTGTACATTTCAGTTTTAACTCTGGTGCTTGAAATAGGAACCCTCTCTTAGTACAACATCTTCACACATCTATAGTCAGTGTTCAGTATTCTGAAAAGCAGCGCATGGATGTGCAAAAGTATATTTTTCGTTGAAAATGCCAGCTGCTCATGGGAGCAATGCAAGACCATTCTGCTCAGCTAATATAAAGTGCACTCTTAGAATATTAACTACAAATTCTTCAGAACAGTATGAACTCCAGGGAAACATATGAAAATAAAAGGAGTAGCATATGTAATATTGTAAGTAGACATAAGGTGGGCAGGTACTCTGAAACTACAACAGCCCAGTCACCCAATAAATTTATGCAGAAATGAAAATGTTGATAATACAGTGCAGCAGACTGGGTTATACTACCATTAAGTGATGTTCTGAGTACATCGGTACAGTAATTTGCCATAAAGAAGCAAGCAATCCATTTTCCTTACAGGAAAAAATTGAGTATGACAAAACCAGTAAGGCACATTTAGAAAAGGCTTTTTCAAAGGAATCTGACAGATAGCCATTCATTTTCCAATTAAAAGCTGAACTGAAAAGCTATCGGTTTTTCTTTGGTTTGTATCAAAATCCCAGAAAAAAAATGTACTGTTTTTCATCATATAACTAAGTACTAGCATGTTTCGAGCATTTAAATTAACTCAGTGGATTATGAAGATGATACAAAATGGCAGTCTGAAGCAATTACCCTTCCAGAACATATGCTTAAATTTGTAATCCTCCTCTGGTGATAAAGAGTGTCCAAGTTCCTACCCTACTCCAGGGTACACAGACTCTGTCACCAGGTTCAATGTTGCCTCAAATGGAAATCCTCCTGGCAGGGTGCTTTGCACCACTGTGAGTTTTGCCGTATGGGTCACTACGGAAGAGATAAGCCTGAAAAAGTGATGTTTTAAACTGAGCCTGAAATAAAGCTTGACGTGGACATAGGAAAATTCTTGTGTACTTCCAAACTGGAAAGACACTGGTGAAAGATGAGCAGAATTATTGCCCTGGGACAGAAGTGTCTGAACCACAGTGGTATAGCATTTAAAAGTTTATATGACAATATCCATAATACAGCTTACTAAAATCTTGACTATCATATAGGCAAATGATCAGGTTTTAAAATAGAATTTATTCACAGTTTATTCAAATAAGAATAGGTGAATTGTTGAGTTCATCTCTTCAAGTGTCCAAACCATGCTAAGTTATCTTTGGCCCTTCAATCATATGGAAAATACACTTCACATATTTGATAATTGCTCCACTCCTACTCCAGACCTGCACTTTCAAGGGAAAAAAGGCCACAGAAAGAGCTCAAAAATGTATTTGTAAAAGGATAAATCTTTTCTTCATTTAAGTAGTGTGTGCAGGGCAAATATGAAGACCATATCAATCACCCATTCCAACACCGATCCATTGATCTTTGTTTTTACACAATCAAATTGTGACACTCCAAGTTAATCAGTGAAAGCCCTTTGATGTGGCAAAGTGCAAGGCAATTTTCAAGGCAGACTTGAGGTGAATGAACTGTTCTCCAGACCTATGTATAAAACAAAAAATTATATTTTAATATAGGAGAAACTGTCAGAGAAAAGTAGTGATTTCAGTGTAAGAGCTTGTTATTTACTTCTCAGTAAAGGAATAAGCATGATAGTCAGTATGTACACAGCAAAGATTGTAAGTACTTTGCCATTGAAGTCACTCTTCAGATCTACCTACTAGTGAGCGCTGTGGTGCACACAAAATTCTGGTCCCCTGGTTGCCTGGACTGGGAACTCCTGAAGCATGTTGCTTCTACCACTGCTCAGCTCCCAAAGATTTCTTTTCTCTGGAAAATAGGACTTTTTTTTTTTGGGGGGGGGGGGGAATAGGAGATTATGAATCACATTTTAGGGTTTCCTCTTTGGTGGAATCATGGTGTGCACTCAGACTGAGGAATTCAGAAGGCCATTTTCTCTCATCTATCTAGATTTTGCTATTAATATATGAAGGACTAAATTAGCCAAATACCACTTGAAAATCTGGCTTAGAATGTGCCAGGATTGATGTTTAAAGCTACTTGTATCAGAAAAAAATAATTGGAAGTATCACTAGTGCATTAAATTCAGAGTTTTCAACTAGTTCTGACAGCATCTAACACAGAGCAGAAGAGATTTAACCTCCTATCTCAAGGAATTTCCTTTATTTTTGTACACTTGCCTTCATCTTGAGCAAGCTAACTTAGTTGAAGCTAGTTGAAATCTTCAGTGGAGGACACCAAATTATGGAAAAGCTACCATCTTCCTAGGTGCCTTCTTAATCACCACTGTTGTTCATATCTCATCTCTTCATGGTGTGTATGGTTTTATTGCCCACCTCAAGTTTCACTGTTCCTCATCTGCATGTTTTCTCCACTAGACATTTGATATCTACTTTGAGATTATGGATTAAAATCATTCAATAATGATGGGCTTTGTTCTGATCACTGTGAACATCTAATAGGCATGCTTATACTCCACAAGCAGTTTAGATGACCTTGTTGTCTATCATATTCTTTCAGTCAAACATAATATTTTTTTTTCTGCTTTCAAATTTCATTGTGATGTTGGCTTGGAAAAACAATGTACTTCCTTTTTGTGCTAGCAGTTCACGGTGTTTTCAAACCTTTATATAAAGACATACTGACATAGATGTTTATTATTAATTTTTACTCTTAAAATATATAAACCACAGTTCTGAAATTACACTACTCAGAAATATTACATCTAGGATAATAGCTATTTCCCAGCACTGATCAAAAAAAATTTGCAAGTGGTGTTTGTATTAGAGTTATCCTCTTACTATGTGCATGTAAAACTAGTAATAACAGACAAAAAGATTGAGCGTGTTTATAATTTTTAAATCAAGAGGTCTAATAACCTGTTCTATCCAAGACATCACAAATGGGGATTAAACACATTCACAAAATGTGAGTAGACATTAATACTAGCTCCAATTCAGAAGAGTATCACAATATCTTAAAATGTCTAATATTACTAACAGTAGTTTTTGAAAATGCTAAAAAAATTGGGTCTCCTGGTGTTGAATGGTGTTCTTCAAGAGCTGGATTTCAATGCTTGGTTCCTATTTGTCAAAACTGTTCAGATTTGCCATTCCTCTGAGGAGCATACTCCCACACACTAGCAGCCTTTGTGTCATGGTGTCATTTGCATGCCAACCAACCTTTGGATGGTGTGACTTGGGTATGTCTTAAATATATTGACAGGTTCCAAAATAACAAGCCTAAATTTCAACAGAAGAGTTGTTGGATTGAAAAGGATTTCATGTGCAGTCAAGAGGTAAAAATGCTGGGAAATAGGCCATATTGTCACAGCTGCACAATAATGCAATATTGATTTTAAACTTGAGCAGTTTTGACATATAGGACAGCCATGAGGAAAGCATGTCTCTGCCTAGTAGACCTAATTCAGATAAAACTGGATTCAATGCAAATCTTTGCATCAAACTGATAAAGAGTTTTGGAAATCAAATATGCTACCCACAGCACATGTGGTCATGCTCATTTTTCCATTTTAGAACAGAAAATGTAAGAATAATAGAAATACTAATTACTGAATGCTTAATGTACTTGAAATCAAAAATCCTCTGCTAACTTTGAACAATTGTCTGGACCATCTGTTTGTCAGAGAGCAGCAGAAGTGGGCTGCTTCATGGAAGAAGGTGATTTGGGAGCTGAGGGTGACAGCCACATTATCAGGGCAGTCACCTCACCACCGAGGTGCAGTCCTCCATGGCACTCAAATAAGAAGAGCAGAGCAGGTGCTGTGTCCATAACCAGAGTCAGCCACAGCCCAGAAATTGCAAACTTTCAGAGACCTGGAATCTTTCAAAGGTCCTTGCTGGCCCGTGCTCACTATGCTATCAACTAAATGCAATAAGTCAAATTATTTTCTGATACCCCTCTGTTAGTAGGTTTTGAACATTGAATTATTCTATTGGAGGAAGTCATCCTCAAGCAGATATGACAAAAGTGAAGATCATTTTGATAACCACTCTAGCTAGGTTTCAGTGAAGAAATAACAACTATAAACAAATTATGTTGATGTGCTGTTTAGCAAGAGCTATACATCTCAACTTTTCAGCATCCACAGACCTGATTTTTCTCATTGGTGTTCTGATTACATAATTTTACAAAAACATTGCTGTGGAGCTGTCTATTCATAACAAGCTGTTATGGCAATACACAACAAATAACTGCAAAAAGATGGAAAGTCAACAGCATCTTAGGGCACTCTGTGCTGCCACTCACATTACCCTACTGCACCTTGATTAGCCACTGCCTTTTTATCATCAATCACCAATATAGTCAACAGATGCCGTAGTCTGCCAGCATAGTTTACTTTGAATTATGACATGAGAGGCATGATTGAATACTGCAGAAAATTGTTCTAATGAGTCCAGCAAAATGACTGTCAACTTTTTGCTTGTGGTCAGTGCTAACATTTAAATACCACTGCAAAATGTGACTTACATCTGGTCTTCTTTAGTGTGCAGCTAGCTCAAGTGTCAGACTTTTGGGAACATATGTCAAAAATAAATCTTGTAATACATTTTTGTATCAACAAGCTGTCTCATCCTGGGTTGCACATTCTCATATACTTCTCCAATCTGAAACTCAGCTTCAGAACTCTATTCATCTTATGTTATTTGTCATAGAGAGCTGATTGGTATGTAGTTATGTTTCGTTCTGTTTAACATATGAAAATATTTATGTCTTAACAGTTGCTGGTGTTAAGCATATGTGTTCATCCCAGGGATGCAACTCATTAATTACTAAGAAATATCCAGGCTATCATTTGTCTGCCATTTACAGTCTTTGAAATAATCCCTGTGGTGTCCGAGATGGAGCACAGATAGTCAGGAGTCAGGTTGGTGAGACATATGTTCCTCATCAGGATTTAAGAAACAGATTCAGCAGTCTTACAGTATAGAGTGAAGACCCTTCAGCAGGATCAGCGGAACAAGTTACAAGCTGGCCAGTTTGCAATCAGCTTTCAACCAATCTTTACAGGAGTGGCCACTGTGTCTTTCAGAGATGGATAAAGAGATGTGAATAAAGAAGACAGAAAGCAGCCCACTGATAGGAGGGATGGCAGTTCCTCAGTATGACTAAGCACACAGGGAGCTGCTGATGGACTTGACAAGAGGAATGTGTTTGTTGAATGGCTGGACTTCCTAGAAGACAGAATTTTGCAATTCTTTTTCTGTAGCTGTTCATTCTTGCAAAACTTCTGAAGAAGCCACAATGATGGACAATTCTGCCTCCATCATTACCTGTTTGACAATCACCCTTGGGTTACTAATATGTCTTCTGCCTTTGATGGATCCTAATGAGACCAGGACTTAATTGTATGTCCACCTCTAAGGCATTCTTTTTGGTAAACACTTCTAGTGAAAAAAGTTCCAAACTTCTGAAGTCTGAACATTTTTTGAAGTTAATACACTTGAGCTAACTTTAGGGTTTTTCTAGTTTGGAGAGAGGGAGTCTGAGGGGCAACCTCATCGAACTTCATAGCTTCCTGAGAAGGGGAAGTGGAGATAGGATGTGTGGGAATGGTTCAAAGCTGCAGCAGAGGAGTTTCAGACTGGACATCAGGAAACATTTCTTTACCAAGAGGGTGGTCAAACACTGGAACAGCCTTCCTGGAGAGGTTGTCAATGTCCCAAGCCTGCCAATGTTTAAGAGGCTTTAAGACACAATGCCCTTAATGCCCTAATGCTTTAACTTTTGATCAGCCCTGAAGTGTTCAGGCAGTCTTTTGTAGGTCCCTTCCAACTGAAATATCCTTCCTGTCTTGTCCTTTCCTGTCCTGTCCTCCCCTCTCTTCTCCTCTCCTCGTTGGACCCTGTTCAGTTGCCTATTGATGTTCCCTGGTCTGCCTTGTACCACTGCAGCTGTGGACCTGGATAGAGGAACCCTGTCTGCTGTTCACCAGGGTGGGGACACAGCATGGACAGACACTCTGATTACACGTGTCTGCCTCCAAGACACACTAGGGAAAGGAAAAGAGTAGATGTGGTAAACTCTTCTGGTAATGGCAACTTCATTTTAGGGGCAATTCAGTAGCAGGGGCATGCTTGCAAAGATGTGTTGTGCTGGACATGAGCAATAAAGTAATTTCTGCATAGTGGTGATGGATCTACTGTTTCTCACGTGACCACTAATTTAATGCATTTAAAATATTTTTCAGGAATGTGATATATTCTGGACAGGAAAGGCTGGCAGGGAATTTACATTTTAAAAATTAAATTGGATAATTTTTTCTCTATAATCTAATAATTTTATATAGTTTATTAATGATAATCTGATCAAAAGGTATGACAATCACCATTGAAACTGTTCACTGTATTCCAGTCTGAATTTGATTTACTTCAAATTCAAGCCATTTTACATTGTTATGCTTTTAACTGCCAGATTAAAGAGTCCACTAATGTATTTGTGTACTGTACTAGAAAAGCAGCTAGAGAACCAATTTGAAGATCAAAGAGGATTAGACAGATACAGCTGCTTAATTCAACCATTTGAGTTTGTTTATCATTAAAACATATATTGCTTTAGTCTAGCCACTGCAGTTTTAATCACTGTTGATTTTCAGCTCTTAGAATTAAACTTGATCAGGATTTTCCATTAGAGGTAATTATTTCTTATTTAGAATAAACTCAGGGTCAGCAGTGCTATGACTAAATTTTGCAGGAAGCGTCACTATGTTTCCTTTCAGAGAACAAAACAACCTCTAGGCTGTAAGAATTTTTTCTTACACAGAAAAGATAGTTGCTTGAAAATAATGCTTCAGGGAGCCTGTGAAGACTTGTAGCACCAAGCAGCAATCTTTATAATAAAAATCACTCCTTATTCCTGCAGTAGCTTAATAGCAGCATGTCAAATAACATTGTCAGAGCTTATGACTGAGACTGTTACCTTTTGACCCCAATGAGCATGTCAATGAGGTAAGGCATGCTCACAAAAATCAAATGATGGGGAAAAAATCCAGAACTATCAAATCAGTCTGGGTAGTATGAGAAGTTTGGTTAGGTAATTGGATGAATTGTTATTTGTGCCCCATTCCCTACTCTTGAGCGTGTTAAAGTGCACTGCCTTTTATTGCATGGAAATGAATAGTTCCCTAATTTCTGGTGGCCATAACAAGGATAGCTGACACAATCACAGAAAACATCAAAGGTCTCTGACTCACTCTGCTCCAACCCAGATGGTAAGAGACTGAAATACAGTCTCTTGGCACTGATGGGCAAAGGGAACCCCATGGCATTTGTACCCACCCAACTATGGTTACAGAACAAGCCAGACTAAGGCACATGGAATAATCATGGTCCTACATCAGTGCAGTCTTAAAAACATCAAACATTGCATGATCAATGCAAAATATAATGAACCACAGCCCCAAATTACTTTTTTAGGAAGCCTGAATGTTAAAACCACAGTTTTAACAAGTAGTCATGCCCAAGCAGTAATCAAAGCCAGATTCCCCATTACGAAAGAGCTCAGCACAGAGTGCTGGGTTGTAAACATGGCCTCCTAAGGTAAAATTGGATAACGTCTTTTCTAATCAGCTATCACAACTTCAGAGGCTGCTCTGACCTGCCAAAGTCAGCTGCAATGCATATGCTTATCCAACATGGCCATGGGGTGGCCACTGTATTGTGCTTAGATAGTCCTGTGAGCAGCATGGTGCAAGCTCTTCTGCCAACTGCACAATTTCAGGTGTCCTGCACATCTTAGGAGAGCTGACTTGAGAGGATCTGACAATACTGTCCACAGCTGCTGACATTTGGACTTGTAATTCAATGTTTATAGTTTTCCCTGGAGCATCCTTTCCAGGACCCACATAATGATGCAGGATTCTGCACTGCAGAAGCTCAAGTATAGTGAGATTCAACGAGATGCTCTCACACTTCTCTATGCCATATCTTCTGGTAGCATCATGTGGCAGACCTCCAAGGATTTTGCATGGCTCTGCTGTTAATGGTCTGCTGCTAATGCTCTTCTCTAAATCCTTTGGCCCAAGGATTAAATAGCTTACTCAAGGGAATCCCTGCTGGGTCTCACAGGCTGCAGTTGCAGTAAGCTCCCTTATGAAGTAGCTGATTTACAGCCAGTCCCTTGGACATCTTTGCACAGAGGAGCTTGCTTCTTCTTCCTCCTCCCTGTCTCTTTGGAACTTGGAGTCCTTATGAAAGCAGGCAGGCAGTAATCCTTGTTTTGAGAAACATGCAAAGGTTGTCACAGCAGCCTCCTTTACAAAGGTTAAAATAAAAGAGGAATTATCAGGAAAACAAAGGCACAACTGGTGCTATATTTGTCAAGAGAAGTGATGAATAGTGAGGGCTTCTTAAGGTAATTGGTCAGAAATGGAAGAAAAAAAGGGGATCTGATAACAATTGTCATGGAGAAGGGGGATGTTCTCAACAACTTTTTGGCCTCAGTTTTCACTGGTAATTGCTCTTACTACATCTTTCATGTTCCTGAATTTCCAAAAAGAAAAAAATTGAGTGCATATTCAACTGAAGCATAGCCCAAACAATAGAAAAGCCTTCTTGATCAGGATAATGCCTCCAAGTGCATCAGATATGATTAAAGTTGGAAAGTAGAAGAACATAAGATTTAAATGATTTTAGTAGCAATATCAGCAACTTCCTACAAGAGCTTTTTCCTCCAGGCATCTAAATAGCAACAGGCATTCCCAGAAGCACCTTGCTTCTCAGCATGCATAAATTATCAAAACACGGGAAGAGAAGGCAAGAAAGGAAGCAAAAAGAAGATGGAGCAGGCAGGCAAGGAACAAACCTCAAAACCAACCTCCTCTGCTTGAACCCCCAACCCCAAAGAACAGAAAAGACCTCAGGGCAAAAGAAACCAAGTGAGTCCTAGGAAGTTGAACAGCTATATGGGAAACTTTCTAGCGAAAGCAGTTCTGCTGGTTTCAGGAGAAATCGTTTCTTTCTGCAGGGCTTCAAGAACAGAAGCAAAAGCTTTTGGTAAATGACAGTTCATCACTTCTTTCAGTTTCCAGATGTGGAAAGAGTTGTCATTTTCATCTTCCCCATGAACAATACTCAAGGCTATTAAGAGGAGGAGGAGGAGAAGGGGGAATGTTCGCTAACACAAATAAAGGTTTTAAAACTTAAATCATCATGATGTCCCTCTGTTCCTGAAAACTTCAGACAAAGTAAGTAAAACAACTCTTCTAGCAACATCCTCTGTCTATAACTATACATGTGCAAACACACAACACAGCAAAATGGGCAAGAGAATAGCTCGTCAGCAAAGTTTGCATATGGAGAACCCTTCCTGTTGCATGGTACAGGATTCCAGCTGCATCCCAGGTTTGGTGCTAACTGCAAACTTGCTGAGGGGAGCATTCCATCTGCTCCCTTAGATCATTGATAGAGATGTTAAACAGGACAGATCTCTGTTATTCCCCTTGTTCTTGGCCTCCAGGTGGAGTACAAGACATTAAACACTGCTCTCCAACTATTAAAACCGTCTGCTTATCCACCTTCCAGACCTTCATGTCCCCCCCACACACATACAAGGATATTGTGAGAGACACTGCTCTCCTTTTGTGCAGAAAGCCAGCCATTCAATAGCAGAAGGCCACCAGGTCGGGTGGGTTCCATCTCTCCCCGCTTATCCTATATCCTCAAAGAAGTTCCTGTGGTTTTAAAAGCCCTGTCAACAAAACAGTCCCATTGACAATGGAACTGGCTGTGGACCTGCAGAATCTGTCACCTCCTCACCAAGCCCTTACTCTTCACTGGAAGGATCAAATAGAAACCACCTGGGATCCTATGGTCTTGACTATCTTCCCCAGAACCATGTAGTCACTCCAAACACACCCCAGCTCTTCCTGACTGTGTTGGTGCTCATTTGGAGGAGCACGGGGTGTTACAGTCCAAGGATTTCATGAACCTCAGCAGCCCTTCTCCTGGACTGTACACCTTAGGTAAGCCCTTTTCCACACCTCTGGGTAGCATAGTTGTGACACTGCCTCTTTCCCACAAGAAAAATTACTGTAAAGAAGTCATCTGTATAATGGTACTTCTCTCCTGGTGCAGACTAGACTAGCATTCAGTCTGCACCATTTTTTGTATTGACTGTCAGTACTCTAAAGATACCAGAAGTATCATTTTTGGGTTGGGTTGGATTGGGTTGGCAGGTTTTTGGGGGGGAGAGAGGGGGAAAGGGGCATTTTTCCATTTTTTTCTGTAACACGAATTTTCATTGTCTAAGTTACTGGTTTTTTCAGGTGAAATAGCAAGTCCCCATGATGGCTGATCACGTGGCACAGATTTCAAACTTGCAGCAGTACTTTCAGCTCCCATAAATTCAGTACACACCTTGAATAAGTAAAAATTAAAAAACCTGAAAAAAATATTCTCAGAACCATTCAGCAAAGAGAAAAACCATCTGAATTCAAACAGAAGAATCACAACAAAAGTGCATACAGCTCTGCCAGGGAGAGCACTGCATGATTTTCTCTGCTCTCTGATCTAACTCATGTGTTGGTCTGCTAGTCTGTCTTCTAGAGTGAGCTGTGTTTTCTTATTACCATGTCTCCAGGAATTTGCCACAGCAAGATTTCAATAAGATTACTAGGAGAAGATCCATTTTTGTCCTTGAGAAAATATCTTCCGTTTTTCACCAGCTGCAAAATATTCCTCATTAAGTTAGGTCAACAGCAGAGGGAGATTATTTCTTGCCTATGTAAGAAATGTACTCCTGTGCCCTGATTATGCTTTTAACTTGTGGCAGAGAAGGTAATTTTTTCTCTTAAATGACCTTAATACTGAAACCTGCCTAGCTTCTCTTTTTGGGAAAACAATATAGCTACCCTTGAGGGATGAAGACCATATACCAGCTCTTTGTTCACTCTCAAATCAGTTGAAAAACAGTCAGACCCCTCTGTAGTGCAAACTTTTCAGCAGAGGATCCTGTTTTTCCAGGTGGTGGGACTGAGACTGGTATTAGTCAGGGCAAATGAGCTCTCCTTCCTTTATCTGGGCCTGTGGGGGCAGTTTTTTTTCTGGAACAGCTTGGATCAATTGTAAGAGTGAGCATCTCTCAGTTGTGCTCAGACTCCTCCTGAGACTCTGCAGGAGTGTGGACCCATTAGGGCATAATAGTCCTAAACGATTGCCATCCCTACTCCTTCTCAAAACTGAATAGCTTCAAAAGCATTAATTCATCTTTGAAGACTGAAAAAAATGCCTGAACTTGGAGCAAATGCCCCTGTACTGGATGGATGGGAAATGTAAATTTAGTCCCCAAGTCTCTTTGCAGTTCTGACTCTTTTACCTTATTGTTTGTTTCTGCCTTCATTAAAGCTAATGATCTCTAGACAGCACAAGGGCATATGAAATTTAGTATGTAAGTTGTAAATAATTGCAATGGTCATTAAGTATGCTGAACAAAAAGTATTTAAATGGCACTCTTTCAGGTAGATCAGAGACCAACAGAGAACTGCAAATTTACACAGCCAGCTGGTTGTGCTTGCCAGGAAAGAAAAAGAGCAGCTGAGAAGTATTCTTCAGACAGCATCCTCAATACAAAATTCTGCATGAAGACCTCGGAGGTCTTTTTTGGCTGTTTTTTACTTATGTTCAGTCTGGCTATGTAAACAGAAGGGAAATCTCAAGGAACAAGGAGTCACCTCAGCACCCATTGTGCAGGGGCAATGTCTTGTTTCAGGGTCAGTCTAGTTTTACACCATTTATAGCATCACTCTGTTTATAATTCCATTGGGAATATTACAGGATGAAATCAAGAATTAACTGGGATTGTTCCTGATTTACACCAGTGGATGTCAGAGCAAACTCTCTAACTGCTTGTTATAATGTATGCTAATTGTAATTTTTGAATACTACTTATTGCTCTGAAATCTTTGTTTGCAGGGACTGACACAGGCCAAAGATACAGGGTGCTAAGCGCCTTCCACAGAAAAAGTCCTTAAAAAACTTCTGAAACCTCTCCAGCTTTGCCAGGGTGCTCAGCTTGTTTGGAGAAGAGTCTTTTTTTTATGTTGTTTTTATTTTTGGCTGGTTGCTTTGGTAATTTCAAATCTTCTTTAATATTAATTTATTAGTAATATTAACATTATTAATCATATCACTATTATTATATTAGCAATTTTTCTTTTCAGTCTTCATGTCTGGGTTTCCTCTGCTGATCAGAAGGCACCCGTGATAAGAAGTGAGGTTCTGCCCAGCATCAATACTTCCAGCTGAAAACAAAAGCTGGTGACATCCGTCCATCACTACCTGGTATGTGTTAAACTCCTTTCTGACCTTACTGGGCAAACTCTCATTGTTATTGTGCTCCTTCTTGAGTCACTGACAGACCAACTTTGTGAGAGCAAAGTAGCATCCTGCTTAGTACCTGTACTGTCTTCAGTTGGGTTCTCAGTGCTCTGTCAGGCTGTACCCCCTTTGAAGAATAAGAATTAAGACAACTTCTAGTAGTTTGCTCTGAGCATATTAGCATTTTTATTACACAAATGAAGTGATTATTTTGGTTTGGTTTGGTTTGGGTTTTTTTTTTTTTGCTACAGAAAGACTTCACTGACACTGAGTCAATATAATGTACGCTAATTTTTAGAATTGGATGAGATAAAATGGAAGGCCTGGGTCACAGAAAGTCCTAAGAAGGGCTTGATAGCAACACATCAAAGGGAGAAAAGTTTTGTCTTCAGAATGGGAAAGTTTTAAAATGTATGTCTGACATTTAAGTATCTTCGAACAATATTATTATCCATAATCTGTCATTCTTTACCCTTTATGCTTCAGACAGAGTATTTTTTGACAGAATGCATCCCTTTTTTCAGTGCAATCTACATTTTCAAAGTTCAGTGGAACATTAACATTTACAGAAAGTTTAATCAAAGTTTAATGCCAGAATCACTGTGGGTTTAATTAATTAATATTTTGAAAGCACTTTGTAGAAGAAAAATGCAAAGGAAAAATATGCTTTCTTGTTTCTGATGAAAATTAAATTTCCATTGTGCAGATTTTCTATTTAATTTGGTGCCAAAAAGGTGCCAATACAGGACTCAGTTTAGTCATACTTTTGCATTCAGACTTGCTCAGTAGAGTGCTCAAACACATCTGTAGGCTGTCCTGAGTTAGGACTATATGAGACAAAGAGAACAGTGTGCAGAAATCCTCCTCCTGGACCGTAAATCCGATAGTAACAGAACAAGAGATATTGAACTTTCATTATGAAACTTTCATAAATGCATTGTCTTGTCTCTTAGTACCCTGCTACTGACTGAAGAATGGAACCAAGTCATCTCTGAGGCTCGTTCCACACAGTCCTCCAGGACAGGACAAGCAAAGCAAGAAAACACAGGTTGTGTTTGTCGGACAGCAGCACATTCTCACTGGCGGGACCCCACAATGGAGCATGTCTCCAGAAGACATCAGACTGAGTTTAGCCCAGGTACTCAGATCAGTTAAGAAATACAATCTTTTTTGGTTCGGTTTGGTTTGGTTTTCACCTCAAAAGATTCAGCCATTCATTTATGAATAAACTTTTCATTTGATAATACGTTTTTCGATTCTGTTGCACAACGAGTCAGATCTGGACTAAATCAAAAACATGGAATTAAGAATTGCAGTATCTAAATGTGAGAGCCTAAAGAAAGCCTGTGTCCCACGTAATCACTGCAGACATCTCTGAAAGCCTTCAGAAGGCAATTTAGATCTATTAACTAAATAGTTACCTGTCTCTGCTGACTGTGTGGCAAATTCAGCTCACCACTGCTGTTACAGAGCCAAGGAAGCTCTCCAAAGCAGTCAGCAGCAAATGTCATCTCCAAATGAAGACACTCACCCAAGATAAGAGTGGTCCAAGATCTGAGATCTTGATTTCTAGGATTTTTTGCATTACTAGCAAAAATAAAGTCATGGTCCTGGGAACAAAATCCTTCAGGTTTGCTCCTTCCTAAGTAGGTGAGCTTGCTACGGGTGCAGTCAGCCAGCCTCTTATGTTCTGTGCTGTCACCCCGCTGCAACAGAAGAGGAACACAGGGCATTAAGGATAGGGTTATTATGAAAAAGGGAGGTATTGCAACAACATTCTGGGTTGAAATCAGGGCAGTGCTATGAAGTTAAGGTGTCTAAATTCTCTATTCTCCTTGGGAAGCCATGTGGAATTTATATAAGGCAGGAATTTAGTCACCATACTTCTGGATATTTTTAAGCAAACACATTAATTAACTTCATGGGTATCTCAGACACTAGGGTTAAATGAATGAGTTCTTCCTTATGTTCCTGGAGAGCTAGCTAGTGCTATTAAACAGGATTGTCTTGAAGAGCTCCCAAAACAAGGCAATGCTTGTGGACTTTTCTAGAAAGGTACAAACTCATGTTTTGAATTTGGTGTTTGACCAAAGCATCCTGTTTGGTATGTCTGCATTACCATCCAGGCTAGTTATTTTTTATCCCACTTCATACCAGTTATAAGTTTTGATTCTTCCATATCCTTCTTTTGGCACAACACTAGTTCTCTCTCATTAAGCTGCATGGAATAATCTTTTCTGAGGTGGAGCACATAATTTTCTGATTCATTTTGTACTAATGAGAAGGAAATGAAGAGAATGGGCATTGAAACACATGGGTAAAAGTTTTGATAATGGGAATAACAAACGGTAGAAACTCAGAGGATAATCAGTTCCATAGTATCAAGTGGATAAGCATTAAATGAAACCCAAAAGCTGTTTTATTGGCCAAGCAGGCATTACATGCCTCTCTCTCCAGAGTTAAATAAGTTTTCTGCATGAAATAAACTAATTTAGAGGGAATGCCAAGAGCTAGTCAGAAAAAAAATTACCTGGAATGAACCACAGTCCCATTTTTCCCTTGGCTAGCTTGAATGGGCTGATGAAAATTTCCTCTCCAAGCCTTATGATGGCAGGGACGGACCAACCTGCATTAGGAGAGGGGAAAAAGCCCTCCAAGTAGGGATTAATAGAACAGAAATGTATACTCCTTATGTTTAAAGCTCATCCTAAATAGTTGTTCTTTACCTTAGGTGTCTGATTTGTTAGCTCTATGAGAGCAGAGGACCAGCACCTACACCATACCTGCTAGGGGATCACAGTAATGGATAGGAGGAACCATAAGTGCCTGGGATAAGAAGAAGGGCACAGGATCCATCCCAGAGGGATCAGAGCTGGAGGAGCAGCACTTGTGCTGAGTGGCTTCAGAAAGCTTTAGAAGGAAGAATTGATGTTTCCATTTTAACTTGACTTGTGAAAAGAGCTCTTGAATCTAGTGAATGAAGTATAACAAGATGTGGTGACTGGAAATTGAAATTAGATGAATTCAGGCTATAAATAAAATGCTGTTTTTCACAGGGAGGGTAGCCATTGATCAAACAGCTACACAATATGCCTGGTGCAGTCTCCACCACTGATGCAATGGTCTGTTGGGAAGCTGGGAAGTGAATTCAGAGCAGGTCACTCTTCTGCAGTGTGTCACACTAAACAATTTGTCCTTTTATTAGGTAGAACTTCAATTTCCATTTTCCAAAATCTTGACAAGAGATTATTAGTAATGCCTCCCTCAGGTCTTCTCTTTGCAATTTCCTTCCGTTGCTGTTCACAAACGATATGGAGAGCTGCCTGCACAATAAACTCCGTGGTAGAGGTTTTTGAATATTCCCTCAGAGGTTTTTGAATCTTTCTCCATATAAATCTCCGTAATTTTTTTTATAAAATGATTGTCCTAGATACTTAGTTACCTTAGAATTTCTCAGCATTTACTTTTAAGTTCCATGCAGTTCATAAGTGTTCAGTACTAGAAAGCGTTTCATCCTTCAGTACCTGGTAACAAAACCGAACTACTAGAAAAACACTCAGTTTAGCTTTTGACTTTCTCTTCCTTCTCTTTAGTCACTACCTCTAAGGAATTCTTCCAGAAAATATGTTTCTTACTGCAGTAAAAGAAGAGGTAAAACACTGCTGCAACTTACTAGTGGCCAATAAGGAATGAGCTGTTTCAATGTGTTGTTCACACTCTAGTATTGTTCTTAACCTTTAGAAAAATCAACCTACCTGCAATTATGCATAGCAGATCATGTAAGCCTGCAGGACTAGACTAATGACTTGTCTACCAAGGATCCCCAAAGGGATCTGTATTCTTGCTCTCAGTCTCTGATGTGGTACATTAAGAACTGAATTCCTTACAGTCATCAGTCCACGATTAGGGTTTCATTCATGCTGGTAATCTCCCTGAAATAAAAAATGTGAAGGCTAAAAAAAAGAGGGAGAAAGAAAGACTAATTCTTTTATGACATAGTAAGTAAGCATGACTACTGCAGTTTTTACCAGTTCCTCATGCATTGCAATGCATTGAAATGACCAATAAAAACTGAGTTTGTCAGAAGACACTGCATAAAATAATTACAGAAGAGACTCAAGAGCTTGTGAAGGTATTTTTTAAGAGAACATTTGGGGAACTGAGTTTGAAATTTGTGGCTACATTTTGCATTCTGATAACAGGAGGCAAATCTCCTTCCCCTCACTAGATCTGTTGCACTTTCATACTCTTCAGACATTTTATGAAGAGGTGGAGCTCTCACTTGCTCTCACTTGGGACCCAACACTAAAAAACACAGCCTCCTACAAGGTGCTGCATTCCATTACCAGAGCTTTTCCCACTGTAGCTCCCTAAGACACCATATTATGGTAGTTGGTACATCAAATGACGTGCCCAGAAATTAGTCTCAAAGAAAAAAAGAGACTCTTCTTGCAGGTGGTGTTGCAGTTGAGGGGCAGAACTTATCACAAGTCATGGATGGTAAAATCTTACATGGCTTCATGGAGAGGCTGGAGAATTTCACAGAAGAGAAATGCACCAGGAGTTGCTAATTTCATAGAAACAGCTCCAAGCTCAGGAGGTGCCTGAAGGGCAGATGGTAATGGGCTGGGAGAATCATCAGAAAAATACCACATGTATTTGTTCTGATCCCGTACAATGTCCCAAGCTTTTTGACCGCTACTGGAAAGCAGGTGATTTGACCCACTGTAGATATTCTTATATAAGATAAGCAAAAACCTGTGTACATGTACATGTGATTAATGGCAAAGTGTGAATTATATCATTACATATGCTCTGCTTTTCTTCCACATGAACTTTTAATAATGGTGGAATAAATTAGACTGAAAAGGAAACATTTATACAAAGCATAAAATAGCAGGTGTAGACCATTAGGATATTCAAGTTTTTGATCTCTGTACCTATTGTCAAGATTTGAAATGGCTTTTTCTACACCTTTTTATGCCAGGCCAGCACTGCAGTCTCTACTTGTGCTCTTATTAAAGTCAGCTTCTTGTTTAATTGTCGATAAAGTTGATGCCCAATCTGATTCAGTTCAAACAGCACAGATAAAAGCTGTCAAGAGTCTCAGATCTGAGCCTGTCATTCAGAGGCAGCTCTGATGCGGTTTTTTAATGCCTGTACCCCCTGCAACCTTCAGAGGCATGGGGAAATAGCATGCTGCTGCTTGGCTCTGCCAGTCTGGCTCCTAAAATCTGACCTTGACAGGGAGAGAAAAGGAAAACTAAAAATTATGCCAATTACCAATACCGGGATAAATTGAATTAAAAGACAAAGATGTAAGAAAATACAATGCATATGAACTTGCCAGCAGAGCTCAAATCTAAAAAAAAGGTGGGGGCCAAAAGTTGACGAAACCCATTAAAACAGCAATTCTAAGACAGGTGCCCTTGCTGTGTATGCAGCATGTGATGAAGTGGTATATAAAAATCTTGTGAACGGTCCTCAGATGTCTGTCAAAAAATGAATCTTCACATGGTGAAAAAGAAATTGCTTAAAAATAGATTTAGGTAAAGAAAATAATGAGATGTTTGGAAATTTATTTAATGAGAGTTTCTGAAGTACAGCACAAAACAAAGATTATATAAAAGATGTCAAGATAATAAATTGTACTCAAATTCTTCTCACGCTTCTGAGTCATTTAGCCTGCTGTCCTTTTGAGCTGTCACTTGAACAAAAGCAACTGAAATGAACTAATTTGGTAACTTATCTCATTTGTCTTTCTTTGGGAAGCATTCCTTTTCTCCATAAGTCTCTAACAGCAGGCTAAAAGGAGAGACAAATATAAGTGAAAATGCAGCAAGAAAGACAATTAGGTTTTTTCCATGAGCTGAAACTTTGAGAAATCTATTCCAGGCATAGTTGCTGTGTACACCACATGTATCTGATATTCAGATCATAATTTAAAGGAAAGTCAAGGAAATTATTTCTTGTATTGGAGAATCCAATTGGAGAATCCAACAACACAACTACAACACAACAAGAATAAAGCACAACAACACTATGAAAGAATACCCAAACTGGCCTGGCTACCAGAAGTCATCCAGCTGCCTTAGAATGACTCCTCTCTGAAACATCATTGATAAATTGCAGAGCAAGCTGTTTCATCTTTGGTGCCTCTGCCTCCTGTGCACAAATAATGCAATTATTTGCTGTCCTCTGACCAGTGAGTCTGGAAATGTGTTGAGGCTGTCAGTACTCTCTTACTGTGTGCTCATGTTTAGCACAATGGCACTGAAGTCTCAGCAGGAGGCTCCTAGTGCTATATAGCACAAACAGATAATAATAATAGCTAACATGTCTAATGAGTGATCACTTCAAAAGCATACAGAGCCTGCCAGGCTCATCCATCCCTGTGTGCCTGTCTGAATAGATGTGTGTCTATTAACTCACCCATCAGGTTATCTTTTTCTTACATTCTTGAAGAACCCATGATTGTATCTCATTTTTCAAATAACTATTTGCTATTCTTTTCTTAGCAATCACCTGGATTAGGACAGACAGGTAAAAGGAATTTAGTAGGGCTTCCCTTATTACCCAGCCTGGATACACTCATGCTTCCAGCATTCTGAAAAAGTTGAACAGATTGAGGCATGTATGAAAATTGCATGAAGACCTGAACTTCAATGGGGTTTTCAGAGGAGGTGTCATTTTGTCAAACGCTCCAACAGACAAGTAGACCTGGAGCTCAACACAATAGATTTACTTCAGAATAGAACTGAAAACAGGATTGTATGTGGGGAAATATCTAGCAGCTAAGGTGCTCTGAAATGTAGGATACCCTAAACCAATCAAAATGAGATTAGTGGAGATTTTAGGAACTCACAGAAATATATATAGAATTATTTGACAACGTTATCATCCACAGAAAGGGCTAGGGAAAACTAAGTAACAATATTCTCAAACAGTGTTGCCATAACTCAGTGTTTTAACATGAAAAAGGAAATTTAAAGCTTTAGCTTTGGTAGTCAGAAAGGCATCTCCACTGCCTTTCTCTCTGTCTCTTTCTTTTTGGCATTTCTGAATGTTTCACATTTTCCATACAGCTGTGGAGAAAAATAATTGGATTATAATTCTCAAATTATTAATTCTTTATTACTTATTAATCTATTCAGTTTAAATAGAAGCTGGCTGATTTTCTGAGCCCGGACCATGATTTTTGAATACTTACAATACTTTCTAATGGATCTGACCTTTTTTATAATTCTGACAGAAACCATAGAGCTCCGAAGTACAGCTGAAGTGTACTAAACCACTCAGGTCTATTTGCACACAAACAATTAAAACTTCTTAGGAAAAAAAAAAAAGAAAGTCAAAACAGAGAACAAGGGTAGAGCCAGTATGAACACAGATAGATTAACACACGTGTCAATATTTGGGATTCTCCTATTTTATTATTATGGACAATAGTGAAAAATCAGATACCCAAGGTAGTAAAGAAAAAACAACAAACCTAAAACAAAAATAAAAAGTTGATTTGCTGAAACATTAGGTAATACAAAAAAGAAAAACTATCTTTTAGGGTGGAATTAATCTTCCCTAATTTAAACCATTTAAAACTTTAACTGTTTAAACTTTAGGCATCTTGTTTCATTATTATTGCCTAGTTTCTTATTAGTTGGGGGAAAGAAATATGTTGCAGCCAAATTTAATTTCTCTTACGTGTCTTGAACAATGCTTTGGGGTGACTACTTTGAGAAGCTCTGGTCTCTCTTTTCACTGTAAAGGAATTTGGAGAGTCTGCCTTATGCTAGGCATGCATACTTTGGACAACTAAGATTATTTGAGTTGAATTTCACTCTCACATGAAGGGAAATTATAGAAAAAAAAAAGCACCAATACAGTTTTAAGAATAATGAAAATAAGAAAAACAAGTCAAAGATATAAAATTATGTAAAATCTTTTTTTACAGTTTTTAAATGGTATTTGAAGACTTTTAGAAAGCCTGTGTTTTAACACCCTGGTACTGTAGACAGGTTTTTTCTCTGAAGAATTTCTAAAATGTCAGCTTTTCTCTCATGCATGTGGTGAATTTAGGCATTTTTAGGAGAACCGATTCATTAAAATTTGGAAGTCGTAGTCAGGTGTTAAAGTTTGAAGGATGAAATAGATTGCACAGCTTTGAAACAAATTTTGAAGGAAAAAATGATGAAACACCCAGTGACATAATAAATAAAATTGTTTCTTAAATTAAATATAGATGGCATTTTTACATTAAGAAAATCACAGTGTGACTGAAGAACAAGAGAGCTAATTGTAATGTGGGTAATGTATTAGTGTAACTAACTGAAGGCAGGAGAACTACTCAAAGACAAAATGAAAATGGAGTACTCCAGAGGGTAAGTCACCAGAGAAAGGCAATAGTGAGGATCTTCAAAAATTGCTCATAAGAGTAATTTATTAATATTTTCATTAAATTTCTTAGTGCAAACCCAAGTCTGTGACGATAAAACTTTCTTCTAGCATGACTTTGTCAATAAATAGGCAGGTCAGGAAGAAGAGCATGAAGCTGGGGACTGCAGTGATGGAAATGGGATTAAATTTAATGGTGTATAAAATGGAAGACTGTGTGCTTAAGGACTCATAAGAAGATTTCTGCAGTAATAAAGAATTCATCAGCTGAAGCTGAATGAGGCATAGAAATGGTGTAATGTGAGCACAGGCATCTTCTGAGATACCACAGAGAAGTGGGAAAAAAATGTGAAGGTGTTCCTAAGACATTTTGGGAGAGGTACTTCCAGCAGAGGCTACTAGCCTATTTTACCTGCATGGCAGACTGGAGTTCAGTGCAGGTAAAAAGACTATTAACAGCTTTTCTGAGAAGTAATAATGATTTTTGTGGCTTTTGTGAGACTTCCTCTGGTGTTCTGCAAATACCTGTGTTCACACCTTGGTAGTGCTGAAGGAAAATGTGGCATATGCTAAGGGATGAACACACATTTAAAATGCAGCACAGTATTACGGGGAGGGAAAAAAAAGCCAAAAACCCATCCCCCAATAAACTCCCGCACGGATATATACTGAGTAGGAATGTATTTAGGCTCAAAATAATAAAAGTTTAAAAAAAATCCTCATCATTATTACACACAATTAATGAGGCTTTCAACAGAAGGCATCTAACTAGTTACAAGGTAAAGCTCAATTGTTTTCTGAGAAAGATGGTGCGATGATGATACAATCCAAGCAGGGGGCTGAACTCACTGATTGAAGAGCTTCCTTACAGTTATCTGTCGCAAATATATGGACTGCTTACAGAAAATAGTGCAGAACAACCAGTTTAGGAGTAACAGGCTGTTTTCTAGAACATTTTATTACAAGATTTTTAAAGATTCTCTAAGGAAGAGTGTCTTTATTTCCATTTGTGGAGGAATAAAATGAGGCATATACAGGTAAAATGCCTTTCCTTAGTCAACGAACAGGTGTAGAAGATAGAATAAGTTTCTTAATTTCTGTTTAGATGTAGTACAGTGACTTTCAACAGCTGAAAATTAGTGTGAAAGGAGATCTGGTTTTTTTTCTATTAAAAATAGCTATTTGTAAGGAACAAACTTATAATTTGAAACAGATAAATACCATGGCAATTTTCCTTTTGGAGATTAATATAAAAGAGTAGGGTTGTTTCCTAGGAAATTGTGCATTTTTGCATTTGGGTATGCCTCCAGGTGTGAAACAGTGTTATTTGGAGAGCAATAAATTAACACAGCTCTATGTTCCTCAATTCACATGGGAAAGTGCAATCTTGCAGCTAACTTGCTTTCAAACTTGAGTTAATGCTTAGGGTGGTCCTGCCCATAGGCAAACCAAGTAACTCTGTGTCTTGCTATGAGCTGACTCGCATCTGATAGCTGGGTATCTGCCCTGGATAACCCCAAATATGCAGGTCTGAAGACAGTATGAATGGGGCTGGGATCATGTGTAAACACAGCCTTAAGATCGTCCCAGACCATGATGACTCCTTTTGTTCTCCTGACTTTGGCTTTTTTTGCAGGATAAATTCAAATTATTCAAACAATCTATTCTAATTTTTCAAAAGTTTGCGTTAGCATGCTAGATTGACAGTGAAAAAAGGAAACACTAGTCACAAGATGAACAGACGTTATTTATTCTGAATTTGTTGTGTAGACGTGCTGTCTATTCAGATTAGCTGGATTGTGATTGCCTCTAATTCAGTTTCATCTATGTTTTCAAAATTGTGTTCATTCCAGTAGACTATTTCATCATTTTCAGCGACTGACTTACATAAAAGTATTTCTCTTCAACCAAATAAATTGAACTTTTTGACAAATGAGTTTATTACTTTTTTAACAAGAAGATGTCAAGTATAAAGGAGATTATCCAGTAGGGTATATATGTATTAGATACTGCTCAGTGGCTCTCACACTTCATAAATTTGCAGATTTACAAAATAATACATTTTACTGAAAATATAAGCAGAATGTTTCCAAATATAACAAAGCACTGGTCTGCAGTCTGAAGTGCTTAAATTATCTTTACATTTATGAGACATGAAATATAATGTATGTATATAATTGACACAGGAAGATTGAATTAGGTCATAAAAAATCCCATATTTTTAACTGCATTAATTCTTTGATATGAATAAACCAAGTGAATTAATAATAAAGTATTTTCAATAATGTTGTTGCTTCATCCTCCAACAGTTTTATCTGGACAATTGATGGATTTTCAGTTACATTAATTTTCCATTTATTTGGCTTTAAACCCTTCTCAGTCACTGAGGAACTGGCAAAAGAATAAAAAAGAAATTTTTCAAAAATAATGTCTGACATACCAAATATCCCAGAATTCATTAGGCACCTGGATTGCTAACCTTAACCTCAGCCTGTAGTAAATTTCCAGAGTAAAGTGAATGTAGCCCTGACATACAAGGCCCTGGAAAACCTAGCAAAGAAATAAATTCAATTCCCTGTCCTATCTACAGGAGAAATTTACTGTTCTGGTTGAAAGCTTTGCCTGACATGAGGGTTAGAAATGAAGAATGTAGCAGTCTTGACAGGTAGTAGCTTACTGGATATTAATTGTGCCCTATGGATAGAAAGAGGGGGCTTTTTGTGTTATATTGTCTTCTACAGTGGGGAATGATTCCCTGTGTTTCTGGACATATTGTGTTACAATGAGCACTGTGGTTGTGTCTGAGTTTCATGCTACAGGAAGCTAGAGGACTAAGGATATTGAATGACTTTTAGAGACAAGAAGGTATAGGTAACGCCATTTATGTGGCACTCCATGATCTTTTACAGTGCTGCAGTACTCATACCAGGAACTTAATCATTCTGGGTTAGGGCTAAGGAAGGTCCCAGCAAGTAGCAGACTGGGGGACTCAAATCGACTCGCTGACAGGAAAAGGCCTGTGTCGTTCTTTCTCTTTCAGTGTTATATGACCTCTTCCAATGCCCGTGGTACTCTGGCTTCAGAGCACATAGGAGTAGTGTCAGGCAGTTATCTTTGAGAAGTCTCATCTAGGGAGCTAACACATTGCCTGTCCCATTGCTGATTGACTGGAAAGAAAAGAACCAAGGCTGTTGTAAGAGACAGTGGAATACGAGCTAAAAAACCCCATTTCCTTATCTGAAAATCTGAATAATATTTTTAAGCCACTGGTCTCTTAGCCCTTTACTCTCTCCATGGTCTTACATGTATTGCACTTTTGTGACATACTATCCAGATTTTGTGTTAGTTTTTTGCTTGTTTTCCCTTTAACATTAGCTTAAATATTTGATTGCATCTAAACTGCATCGTATATATTATTAATACAAGCACAAAGGTAGTAATTTTGTTTTCGAAATTTGATCAGAAATAGTAAATTTCATAGGGAATTTTCAACCAAGATGAAAATATATTTGAATGCAAAATAAAGACACCCAATCAATTATGGACTTAAGGAATATGCAGATATCTTGGATTTTTATATGCAAATGCTGTCACAACGCTGAGCCCTTCTTATAAATATACAATGGTAATTGTGACTGTGAACATCTTGCATTTCACTTGTATTCCCAAATGGAAAATGTCATCACTCAGAAAACTATTATGAATTTATAACTCTGCCTATAAAAGTTCAAGTCTGTGAAGAAATAAATGGAGCTTGTATTACGAACCCATAATTTTGCCAAAAGATTTTTCTTGGAAAGCAGATTTTTACACATTTTCCCCAGGTACCTTCAAGCAGAGAATGAGCCTTCTTATTTCTTTGACACTAAAAAATTGTAGTTTTCCACCTGGCTTCACAACCCCGTCAAAATTCATGAATAATCTTTATGTAGCTACTTATTCTTAAATTATGTACCTGGTAGTGATTTGCACTCCATCCCACAGTCAGTAGGCAGCAGTCCCTGACCAGTGGTATTCCTGTATCTGTCCCAGGACATAGGAGGACCCTAGTACCAAGGAGCATCCTAAAATTAACCATCAGAGTTTATATTATTATCTAGATTATTATTTCATATTTCTATAAATAGCTATTAGTCCAAAGCCAAACCTACATAAACCCAATAAGAATGGTATTTCTGGAGGCCTGAAGAAAGACCCTTTCAAAGCCTTGCATGCTTTGGTGCATATTCTGTGGTATGTGGGCTCAAAAAATTTGGTGTGACAGCTGCCAACCTGGGAACCGGTGACAAAGCTGTTTCTCTAATAAAGAGTGTGCCTTAATGCACTAATAAACAATCTTGAGAGAGTTAAAAATTAAAAAATCCAAAGCAACAGAAGAGGAAACAGGTGATGTAACAATCAAAACCAGAGGAGGTGAGAAGAAAGAGTTGATGTGGCAAGGTCTTCATTGGACTAAGGGATTGTTCCTGCCCTTACCCACTTTCTTTCCCAGAGTGGCTTGTGATGAGACTTAAGTGTCCCCTCCAATGAGCTCTCTGTGTGTCACATGGAGATTAGATTACCCCCTCACTCAGCAACCTCTTTTAGGCGGCTGCCATGACCCACTACCCATAAAAAAAACCTTATTTTCACTCCTGCTAGTGATGTTTCCCATGCTGGAGGGTAGCAGAGAAAGTGAGCAGGAGAAATCTGCTTGGAGTTTCTCTTTGGAGACAGTGGGCTGTGTACAATGGTACATGGGCAAGAGAGATTCCTTTGTTACCTTCCTGGGCTCAGGAAAGCTGAAAGATATGCCGGAGAGCAATTAAGAAATATCCTTGCCTTCAGTAATCGAGGATCCCACTCCCACAGCCACAGAGGAAACTTCAGGGAGTTGCTGTACTTGCCATCTGCATGCTCCACATGCAGCTTCCAAACCTCTGCTGCCTCCTCCTCAAGTCCACAGTAGGTTTGCTAGACTTAACTCTGTGTACTTCTTTTTCTGGTTCCTTTTCCAAATGTCTTCATTAGTGGGAAAAAAATCATCTCATTCTAACTTGCTCTTTGCAAAATTGAAATGCTATTTTAGCTGTATTTTATTCATAGTGGAATCAAGTTTATGGTTTTTCAAAAGGAAAAATACATCAGTTCTAGCCACCTACTGAGCTGCCATATTTCATGCCTAGAGGATTCATCAAGCACCTCGTGATTTTTCAGAAAGACAAGGAAACCTACTTGTGTTTGCATCAGTTTTGAGTGAAAAAAATCCCAACACTAAACAGTTGAAAATCTGAGTCCCAAGAAACAAAAAAACCTCAAACTGAGAGAATTTTAAAAATCCATGTTTCTTTAAGATACTGGTTTTAGACTCCTAAAGAAAATTTTAAGACAAATTCCAAACATTTCTCCTCACTCTAAAGGCAAGACATCATAACCTATTATATCGCCTTAGTAAATTCACAGCTGCTTTTGTTTATGTTGTTAATGTTACTACTTAACAGTATTTATGTGAACTTCCAGGAAGCAGGTTTACACCTACTTCACTTAGTAAGAGGAAAGAAACTGAATAAAACCTTTCTTACTCTACCTCATTCCTTCAGGTTTACAGCCAGGATATTATGCAGCTTTGTGGTCTCCAAGCTGTAGTGAAATTCAGATCTAAAACCCACCAGCTATATCCAAGGAGACTTTGGGGAGCATCTTCAGCCCCTGTGGGAGCTGTTCCATCCTGTTAAGCAGGATGCTTCAGCAGAGCTTCCCTTCTCAACCAAAAGCTGTCCAAGCTTTCATACTTCAGTACCTGTTACAGGGGGGTTTTGTGCATATAAGGATATGTAATATCTGCAAGCATATTGTTAGTTCATTTTTACTTCAGTATTTCCCACAAGTTAAGCTTCATATTATTACTCCCTAACTCATCAGTAAACTGATGCTTGATCAATTTACTGCTGGTGGGTAGGGTTTATCAATCATCTTTTCCCCTGAGTTATGGTTTTGAAGGTCAGAAAGGAGCACTTTGATTTTGGAGCCTTTCTATAAAGGCACTCTAGACATTTTACCTATTAATTAGGCTAGGTAATTTATGAGAAAGATGGAGTCACTCCTTTTTTAAATTACTTCAAGTAATTAATGCCCACTGGAGTATCCACTACATCTCTAGGTAGTAGTTCCAGTGGTTAGTAATCCTCCTTGTTAAAGATGAATATCTCATTTCCCCTCTAAATGCATTAGCTACAGCACCTAGCTATTTGAATGCATTATGTTTATATGGACAAGACTAAAACCCTCACAGCCCTTTGTCCTCTTTTGCCCATTAAGGTATTAGGAGATGGGGCTTAGTCACTGTTTCTTTTCCCTGCTTGATAACTAATGTTCTTCAGTTGCTCTCTAGTGCAGCTCAATGTCAAAAAGTCAAGGCAGCAGAAATGGCTCTGAGTTGCCAGCAGTCACTTTCCCCTCAGGCCAAGGAAGGGAACAGGTCTATCACATGTTGATTAATGGCTGTGCAGGTCTGTTCATCACACCAGGAAGACCAGTACTGCAGTTCTGCCCTTGGTTCTGGAGTCCCCTGTCTGGAAAAGGTGATGTGGATCACAAGTGAGTAAGTACTTGGGATTCTAACTATATACTTGCAGTATTATGTTTTCATATATATGATTATAAATGATAAGAAGGGTAAGAAATTATTTAATTGTGGTATAATAGTAAAAGTATTAAGGAAAAAGTTAAATGACAGTGGTGTTAGCTTTTTTCCTTTTCCCTGATGTGCAAAGAAACAAAAAGAACCAACATCTTAAAGCTGAAGTCATACACATTCAACCTTGAAATCCGATGTAATTTCCTAGCAGTGAAGTTAATTTCCAATTGGAGAGATTGCATAGAGAAGAGATACATTTTCCATTGCACTGGAGTCTATTAAATGAGATTAGGTGTCTTGAAAAGAACACAAAATTCTTTCATTTGGCTTCTGGGAAAAATATACATACATAGATAACATATAAAAGAAACTAGGTAAAGTATTTAGAACAACAGCTTCTGGTCTCAGAGTTGATAAGTACAAATAAATCATTCAATTCCACTTAAAATTCTTTTAAAAGGATGGCAGGAACACAGCAAAGGCTGTGACACTGGAAGCAACATCCAAAAGACTGCCAAGCAAGCGGTGTGGAGGAAGCAGTGCTTGCACCTATTAAGCTTTCTTTAATTTATCCTTAGTTCAGATTTCAGTGATGTTGGAAATAGCTGTATAACAAAAATTGGTTTTGACTTCAGTGCTTGTGATACCATATTAGACTGAACTACTTTTTAAAGACAAATACTGTAATCCTTTATAATTTGTTTTCCTTGCTATAACTTCAGATGATACACTTAAAATCCTTTAATTGCTCAGTTGTGAATTCACACACTTTATTATGTTAAATTTTCCATTTAAGAATTATGACAGTTTTAGAAAAATTACTGCATTCTCGATGCCTGTCTTTTACCTGACACTACTGGTACATATTCTCAATTTTGTAGGGCTTTTTATGTCTGGATTCATTTATTTTTTAAAATTACATCTTTTTGTGGACATTCAGTAAGATTAGGTCGTGAAAATTTTTGTAGCAGATCTGATAGTTTTACTTTCAAATAAATTATGTATAGAACGAACTGTGCAGTAGTGCAGTCCTCTGTACTTAGAACTGATCCATGAAAGCTAATTGCTATTTATTTAATTGCTATTTATGAAGAAAACTAATCTGTTTTGTTGTTTCAGGAGTCTGAATTCCAGGGCCTTATTAGTAGTCGGTTTATTTGCCCATGTGCCACTGAAGTGTAATACCTCTTTTACAAGTCCATTTTCCTCCTCAGCTAGTGTCAGAAACATGGAAGTGTCCAGTCCTTCTTGCTTCCCAGTGACCCCTAAATAGCCGTGCACTGTACAAGAAAAAAACTATTTTGTGTCTTAGTTACCTACATTTCATTGCAAGCTGTCCGAAATGTTTTTAATTTCCTCCTTTCCTCCTCCTTGCTGAAAAGTATACTGTGGTAATACGTTGCATCCATTCTACAAGTTAAAGTTTCCTGCCACTCAGTTTCTTTTGCCCCTTGAAAACCAGACATACCGTCTTAGGCAGAATCACCTGTCTGCAAAGTAAAACATTTACAGCAAGCCCTCAATTTTCAGAATACTGTGCAGCATTTTATCCACATCATATCCATTAAATTAAATTCCTGAATCAAAAAATATGCTCTTATTGTTAGGAAACCTTTCTCATTGAGTGATTGTTCTGGATACACCAACTTGCTACACTGACTCTGCTATTTGATGTATCAAAATCACCTGTAAATGATAATGCACTCACTGAATATGTTATTTTCCTTTCTACTTTCTGTCAACACAAAGTGTTTCCTATATAGCTTCCTCTATGCCTTTTAAGAATGCTGCTAGTATGATATTATTTTATCTCTTATGCATTATAAATACCTATATTATATAATATATATAATATTCTATGTATTTATTAAAATATTTTAAAATATATGATGGTAGAAATCACACACATGCACTCATATATATATATATATATGTGTATATATATTTATATAGGGGACCCTTGGTGGCCTAGCGGTTAAGACGCTGCGCTCTCAGCGCTGAGGTCGCAGGTTCAAATCCCGATCCTGCTTCAGGGTCC
>JAWWLV010000001.1:42019051-42029769 GCA_035041135.1 Platyrinchus mystaceus
TCACCTAAAAAATCCATTGCGCAGGCTTGAAAGGTAAAAACACCTTTCCCAGATCTTCGATCGCGAAGACTGGCCACGTATATATATATGTGTGTGTGTATATATATGTATATGTATATAACGTATATGACTTAAAAAGCAAAAGGCTAACTCTCCCGTGACTGCTTAAGGGCTATGAGTGCTCAGTGCTGCAGGAGATGTTTGGAGAAACCTTGGTGTCTAGTGCCTCCTGTGTTGGCATTGAAATTTAACCATCTGAATGCCAGATCCTGTGCCTATGACAGAGTAACACCTGATACAAGTACAAACTGGGAGAGGAGTGGCTGGAGATCAGCCCTACAGAGAGAGATCTGGGGGTGCTGCTCGGCAGCAGCTCAGTGTGAGTCACCACTGAGCCCTGGCAGCCAGGAGGGCAAACCCCATCCCGGGGTGCATCAAACATAGTATCACCAGCCAAGCAAAGGAGGGGATTGTCCCACTATATTCAGCATTGGTGCAGCCTCACGTCAAGTACCATGTGCAGTGTAAGCAAATTAAAGGTCATAATGAAGGTCAAGGACATTGAGTCTTATTTTATGACATAGCATAACCTATGATGGAAAACTGCCATTTAGATAGCATACCTATACTAGAAACTGACACTCTGAATGCAGTTATAATATTTAAGTGAAATTCACACTTATTCTCAGATGTACCTGCAACCAAGGTATACAAATACCTTGATTTTTATTTTTATTGACAAAAGCAGAAAAAGAAATATAAGTAATTTTTCTGAAAAGAAGTAGTTGAAATTAAAGACAAAGAACTATCTCTTAGCTTTGGTAAAGGTATCAAATGGTAGGCTTTTTCCTGGAGGAAAAATATTCTTTATAAAAGTATTGAAGTGTCTTAATACTGACAGCAGAAGAATCGCTGATGTTCAGACAGACATCTCAGCAGAAATAGTTGCGAGACAGACTTACTGTAACAAGAAAGACAACCTTCTATCTTGAAGCTGTATTATCAAGATCAGCCTTTTATTAATGCTCAAAAATTCAAGCACCTTGTTGAAGTCCCCCCTACCTTTCAAATCATGACATTATTTAAAAGATATTCTATGACATGAGTCCTGCTGCCTTAGGGCATATTAGCTATATGCCCCCCTCCCCTGCCCTGTGATGTTCTGTGCATGGTTTGCCACAATTTCCCCCCATCCCTTCATCTGTGTTTCTTATTGTTATTTCAAAGGCAGCATGGAGGAGACTGTAGATGATTTCATCTTCATCCCTCTCCTCTTCCTCCCCACGCATCTTCCTTTATATACACTGGTGTGTAGAAGAAGGTTACAGCCATTGTTTGCAAGACGAGAACTTACAGACTGACAGTAAGAAAGCCCCCCCTTCACCTGCATCCACACCGATTCTCATTGGCCGCTGCCCGAAACTAAGAAAACATCAGAAATGCAAATACTGAAAGGAATAAGTCTGCTTTTTGTGTTTTGCCAAGCATAGGTTCAAAGAAAAATGAATGTATGCCTCTGAAATAGCAATCGCTAAAATCAACAGTGAGAATTGAGAATCTGATTGAATTCAGTGAGCCCTCAGTAATTCCCTTTCAGCTTAAAGATCTCCTATAAAAATAAGATCTCCTCAAATGCATAAAAATAAGTTACTTGCATTGTATTGACTTAAAGTTGTCTCAGAAATATTTCCTTTTGAATCTCAGATCTGATTATAATTACACTATACTTTCACACTGCATTTTTTTCTGGTATAGCAGCATTGCCATGACAACCCCAAATTATGTCAATATATATGCATGTTTGAGCTAATTCTTTATGAAAGAATAAAAAAGAGAAAAACTGAATCAAGAGCAGGGCTAGAGAGCACTGCCTGTGTCACACACACTATAGGAAATTTGTACAAATCTTAGAGCATTTTTCACTAGAGTTGCAATAAAAGACACAAAATTTTATTTCTTTTTATTTTTTTTTTATTCCGTCTGTCTTATTTCATTTAGCTACAGTCCTAGAAGAGAGCTTGGCTGAAGTCAGCTGTGTCACAGCAGGTCTGGATTTCACTCATGGGGAACATAGTTTTCCTTTTCACTAAACAATCAAATTTGCCAAGCTTGTCTCTGGCAGCCAGACTTGACCAAGTGCAGTTGCTGCAGTGCCCTTGGTCAGGAGGAGGTAACAGAAAGAAAAGGTCTGAACTCAGCATTTATGGCTGTGCAGAGATACAGAGATAAGATGAGGAGGAGCCCCCTTTCATCATTTTGTTCACAATTCATGTCTCCCTCCCTCCCATTACCAAGTAGCTGCTTCTGACCCCAGAGTTGTCCACAATTCTTCACTCTAAACAACAAGACTGATAGACCTTCCCTATCTCTTTGTGATGACTATATGAAATTTTATGGACCATCAGTGCTCTTAAGAGCACTCTGGAAATGGAATAGTACCACCACTCAACTCCTTGCAGGACCAGTTGTAAGAACAGCTTTTGAGCAAAACTGGATGAAGCAGTAGTTTTAGTCTTGGTTTAGGTTTCTGGGGGCTATGCAGCAGTCTTGCAGACATTCATGACTCTTCAAAGAATAGAGGAAAAAATACAGATGATTTTGATGATTATTAATAATAATAGTAAATTAATAATAACTATATAGTCAAAATATTAAAAAGGTTGCTTTTATTTCTCTGTGAAAATTAAAATGTTGACCTTTCCTTCAGTCTGATTTTGTAAAAGCCAGCTATATTTGACTCAATGAAGTGACTACACAGTAAGTAGAGGATGGTAACTGTACACTAAAGTGGGAGGAAAAATCAAATGTCAGATAAGAATTGCCTGAGCAAAAGAACATAAGACCATCTTTTAAATCATGGAAAGAGTCAAAGTAAGGTTTCCAAGGAAACCTTAACTTTGCTTTTCCTATGTTTTTTTTTTTTTAATTATGAACTTAGCCTCCTCATTGTGTCAAAATTAATGGGAATTTTGAGTCCTATCAATTAGTCTGTGGGTTTTGTCTTTCTTCTTTGTCTCTGTTCATTTGTCATATGATATATTAGAATTTGAACATCATTTATGCCATGTACAGGGAAAATGATAAGGTTAAAGTAAAAAGACCTCTCAACAGTCATTTAAGGAAAGAGAGGCTCATAAAAAATGGAAGTATGGTGGCCTTTCTGTATGGCTTTGAATAACACCCTTCCCAAGATAAAACCATATTGATTGGACTGATTCTAGATAGCTGGCTTTGGAGCACCATCTGCATGCTGTGGCAGTCTATGATTCTAATTATTTGGAATTGTTATTCAGGCTGATAAATTGTATGAAGGATTTTGTTTTCCATCAAGTCATTCTTTGTTCAGCACTGATAGCATCATAATTAAGTAGCAGTTGCTGGCTCTGAATGTGGATAATTCATAGGAATTATTTCTAATAAACAAACAACATAGAACGTAACAAAACCCATCCTTAAAACATAATCTCTTGCTGTGTGCTGGATCTATTCCCTCTGATACACCCTAATCAGACAAAAAGCAGAAGAGGTATTTGCACATTTCAGCTATCCTGTTCTGTGAGCTTTGTTAGGAAGTGTTAAACATATTAAGCTGAGACACCTGCTCTTTTGTAACAAAGAAATTACATGGTGTAGAAACACATGGAATGAAATAACCAGGACAGTGGGAAACACAAAGGTGTCAGTGTCATACACTAGCAGTACTTATTAAGTAATCAATTTATCATGAACTGTGCCGTACACTGAAAGTCAGTGTTCACTTTGTGATTAAAGTATTTATTACAAAAGGTAGTAAGATTATTCAGTGCCAGGTACACGGGGGACCATTATTTCCATTCAGTTTCAAAGGGCACAACACACTAAACAGCTGGGAAGTCCAGAACTGGCCAGTTGCCATAATTAAGGTTGTAGACACAAGAAGTTAAAAGTATAAAATACCTTCTACATGCATTGTATCATGATAATTTCACACAGTTTTCAAGGGCCATTTAGTCATCCTTCATTATGAGGTAAATATTGGTGTTTTGGATGAATCTCAACAGTCAGGCACTATGAGATGGTGGAAAAGAGTCCTTCTTTTTCTATAGCATCTGAGAACTGTGGAATTGCATGGTAAATTTTTTCAGAAAGTGGTTTATTTAAATAAAAGTGCAATTTAAGAGCAATATGTGAAAAATTGTCTTTTATAGTGGATCTAGTGAATTTTTCAATCTTGAATACTTCCTGGCTTCAAAATCCTATCACTCACTAAGGAAAAGACAAATATGCCTGTGAAGCTTGTATAGTCTAGGCTTCTGTAGCCTTTCAGCCTATGTAATGCTTCTAAATTTTGCTCTAAGTGTTCAAGTCAGTAGCACATATGCATAGGCTGTTTCTGTCCTTGATTCAATCTACAAGGCAGCTCAGGCCAGTGAGTTGTATCCATATTTGTCATATTTACATTTATTCTGTTAATTCCACTGGAGAAAATGTTGACTGTATTTAGCCCTTCTATTTAAATTCAATCAAACTGAGTAATACTGGATATTATGTGGCTATGTGAGTTCATACTGTCAGGCTATTAAATATAATGCATTGAATTATTAAACAATTACAACAAACTGATTTGTAGCTTACCATTACAAATTGTGTACAATTTTTTTCCTACACTGAGAACAGCTCCTTTCTTTATGTAAGTGTGTATCTTATTTTTCTGCTATTTTTGGACCTGGTGCTTATCTTCTCCCCTCTTCTGTTCTTTAAAAAATAAAAAAGCGGGAGGGACCTGGAGAAAAGAAGAGAAAATGTTTAACTTCTTTCTTCTTTGTATCTTTTCCTCCATGCAGGTAGTTTGGGACTTTAAACCACAAACTGTCATCAACTAACCTTCATCTCATTAAGCAGGTTCTCAAAGGATTGCTTTGTTTTGCAGAACACATTCCATTTTCCACCTTCATTAGTAAACTGCTAAATATTTTACTTTGTCACAAGACTAGAATGTATAAAGATATGCATCTTTCTTTCTTCCTGGCTCTGTCTCTTCAAAACATATTCTGATAATCCTCAAAGAAAACCTAGATGGATTTCATCAATTTATTACTGTCAATTGGCAGATATGTAAGATACAGAGTAAGAAAAAAAGGAATTTTTTTAAAGAAAGAGGTTGTATGGGTATAAATGTTGCATTTAGGGGGAAAAAAGCAAACCACAGTGACAGTTCACCATGGCTATAGTTGGTGAAGATTGGAGTGTTGGAGGTCTGCAAGTTTTTCTCTGAAGCATCATGCAGAAGGTTCCTCTTCCCACCCCATGGGCTGTGGAACATACTACTTGCACTGTGCCACCTTTCCTTGCAATACGTAACATGTCCTGATAATTTTCAGTACTGTAGGTAAATAAAAGATTTACCAGACTTACTTTACATATGAAATAAGATAATGAATTAAAAACCCAATCCATTTTCCATTTTAAAGTTAAGGGGAGCATTTTCATTTATTTCAATGGAGTATAGATCCGGCTTTTTCTTTCAAACTAAAAAAGCTTTCTCCTCATTGAAAGACAAAATTTACCCTATATAATGTGATTAATGCTGAAGTTTTTGTCTGTTGGAAGAGTTTCAATGTCTGGTAAAGCATAGTATTTGATTGAAAGCTAGACCTTCCCTGGTGGGCCTGGGTTGATGGTCTATTCCACCTCTCATTTACAGGCAGGACCCACTACCAACTCCTAGTCAGGTGTCACTGGGAAAAGTGCAGCGTGGAAACACAGAATGGTTGAGTAAAATAGAATAACAAGAAAAATATCTTGTTTACACTGAGCAATAGCCCTCCAAATTTTGAGACTTGAGAGACAGGTAAGGGAATGTGGAAAATAAAGACAGTGCTTATGCTTTTTTAATACTTTTTTAATACCCTGGGTTTCTCCTAGCCATATGTCCTTCAAATGCACATCACTCACATTGTATGTCCAGCTGCACATTGCCCTGCATTTTCAATTATTGTCCATCACCATCCATAGGTGATATTCCTGACATTTAGAACTAAGAGGTTCACTCCTTATCCTTCTCTTTATGCTTAAGTAGAAGGTTTCTTAAGGTTCTTCTGGATCTCTGAGAAACAGAGGTGGTTTCTGCACTTCCAACCTGAGCAGCTTGCCCTGACAAAGGGGCATAGGATATTATTGCTGTGTAAGGCCTGGAAGGCAGCACTATGGGTCCCAAGCACAAACACAGTTAAACCACAGAAGATGAGGAGAATGAGCCATATGAAGTAAATGTTTCCTTTTATTCCTTTATTAAGCAAGCTCTTTGGAAATTCTATTTGATTGCTTGAGACTGCCACTTGATTCAAGAAAGCCCACTGAGCCTTTTATTATCAAGTTCATTTTAACCTGCACTTTGTTTCAACAGTACTCCAAATGCTTTATTATCTATTTTTATTAAGCATTACAATGAGAAGGTAAAAACTGATTATGCCTCTCCCGTGCACTGCAGATTGGCCTGGGCTCATGCATTGTAATGAGCTCATTCTGCCGGCCTCCCACAGTGGTCACAGCTTTGCCAGCGAGTGGAGCAGGGGTTAGTAACTTTTTTTTCTTTTTTTTTGCAGGTTGATCTGCATTGTTACTGAAAGCTGGAGCGGTGATTGTTATAAAAAGGAGACAGGCACTCGAGAGATTGATATGTAAGTAGAAGTAAAGTTTAGTAAGCCTTAGATTACCATCCTAACAACATTCTCAGCAGGAGATTGGAAACATTACTGCTTGGGAATTAAAAAACAGCGGGGTGGACTCTTCACTGATAGTCATAGCACCTGTGGCCTCCAAGATAAAACATGCTTTTACTGCAGGGAGAACCTGCTCCACAGTCACATCACGTATCCCTTTATTCTACCATTTTTGAAGCAGTGAAAGAAAAAACACCAAAAAGCTTTTGATTGATGTGTTCAATAGTTGGAATAGTTTTTGAAGAGTTTTGACAAGTTTTATCTTCAAATCCTGTATATTTTTTGCTCCTCATTGTTGATCTGCAAATCTTCAAACGAAGATTTAGGGATTTCTGAGCTGTAGCCCAGTCATATTCAGCAGGGAGCTGGCCTTCCCAGGCTGCAGGAAAAGGGATCACAGGTCTGTCTGCAAAGGCCTTACGTATGTGTCTGTGCACTACAGCCTGTAATGCAGTTCAGAGGAGGGGAAACTTGTTAAAATCTTTGTGAACAGGAAAATATCTTCTGTGAATGCAGAAAGAATGCACACAAGTATGACACAGGCTGCACTTCTTGCTGTACTAGCAGTAGATGTCAAACTTCATCCATTTTTGGAGAAATAAAAATGTTGTTTTCATGACTACAAGATTGTAATTTTTCAAAGCAGTCACAGGAGGGTTTTTGTTTTGTCTTCTGCATTTTCTGTAGCTGATAAAACATTTTTTAGCTAAACTCTCATATATGCTTCATAATATTAGAAAAAAAACTTATTTACAAAAGCCTTTTATCAGAATAGAGTTAATGAAGTGATATCCTGCCACCATACTGCTCATTGTTCTTCAGTGCATTGTGGCTGGATCAAATTTTTGTAATAAATCATAGTATCAGTTAAGCAGGTTCAGGCTTCATTTACATGTATTCTTTGAAATTTTGTCTCTTAAAAGATTTAAGGGCAAAACTATTTTGGAAGTCTGAGGTAGATACACAGCTTTTAGACCACACTTTTTTTTCATCAGTATCTTAATAGATATGGAGTGCCTGATAGGCTTTCATGTTAAACTTGTGCCTTTGTATCAATTAGAGTATATTTGCTTCCCTTCTGTCCTTTGCTTTAGCTCATACCATTATTTTCATCTGCTGAGTGATGTCAGTGTTTCAGTGCTGCATACTCAGATCAGTATTTATCATCTCCAACTGGGTATATCTTCTTTCCATACAATACAATTGCTCCCGTTTGATCATGGCATCTCATTTAGTTTTGTATATTCAATTTATCACATGCCATTTGCTTTTAATCACATTTTATGCTCCAGTCTAATACATTCTGAATTAGTTTGGCTGCTCTTTAAGAGCTAATTTTGAACATATTTTGTTTCAAAACATTGTATGCTATACAATGTCTTTAATGTCTTTCAAAAATTCAGTATAAAACAATGTATTTCAAATGCCAGGCTCTTCCCTTCAGCTGCACCTCTTCCAGCCTGGTCTCAGTGAATGTACCTACTGAAATTGAATATGCGGTATGAGGTAAAAGGCTAGACAAATGTCTCATATTCTGATACAAGGTTTTCCTATTGTATTTTAGTAAGGAACAGTAGGAGCCTGTGTATCTGACTGAATGGCTCTCATCTGTTTTGGAGAGGGATAATGCTACTGGGAACATAATGAGACCTGATCAATAGTAGGGGAACAGTTACTGCTCCTGTTGGCTTCTGCTCACACCATTGTGACACTGTCTTCTTGCCCCTGAGCAGTACAGGAAAGAAAAAACAAAGTTTCTGGGTGCAATGCATAGATTGTTGCTGACACATTAACACATAAGCTAACCTATTCTTCTCATTGTTTCTTCTGTAATGAGGGTTGGGATTTAACTGCCCACAGGAGACCTTTGGTTAATTTGGAGTCATTTTGGTCTTTCCTATCACAGAAATTAGTAGTGGAGTTGCAGTTGCCCAATTGCCTGGGGCCGTCACCTGAAGTCACTCAGCACTCTCTGCTTCATCAGATACCCCTAACAGGGCAGTGCTGTCACAGGAGCCATGCTTTAGAAGTAACTCAATGTATGGTAGCTTATGCTTTTATTCAAATAAGTTTAGCACTGGAAAACTCCAGATAGGCTCAACTTGGTGATGTATATTAAAGTGCTTTTCCTAAAAACTTTGGACATCTACTGTTCTTGGTGGAAGGACCTAGACTAGGATAAGTACTGCACAGAATGCATTTTTTTCCAAAGTTAGGTTTATAGAGAAAAAATGTTGTATGAAGGATAAAATTCTATAATATTTTCAGACAAAAAGCTGCAACAAAAATTTTTTTGAATTATGGTGAAGTGTCACCTGGGATGCAACAGACCTGCAGAACTGAGTAGAGGAAAAATGAGTATGAACAACAGGAAAATATGATCTATCAAACTATGGAAAATGTTAGTCCTGGTAGTTCCATTAGGGAAATCACATTTGACAAATAATCATTAGAACTATACTGTATAGATCAATCCCTCTCTGGCCTTGGGGGATGTGGTAAACCCCAGGCCACGAGTTCTGCTAGAGCTCTATAAGCAAGCTCTGTTTTCAATTCTCTTTTATTGCTTTCCTGAATTTCTAAACTAACATAATGGTTGTGGGGAGAGTTGAATACTGATGGGGTTTGGTATTTCTGGTATTTCTTTCAACCTTTTTCATTTTGTCGACAGTTTATATTGAGGTGGGAAACAGCAATATTGTTTTATGGTAGCATGGTGCTTTCTAAACTGAAGCACGTTGCGAGCTCTGCATAGGCATACACCACAATTCCCTCCCTCTGAGGGAGATGCAGCAGCCTCTAGCACTGATGTGGGAAGCCACATACAAAGCTTCTACTCTGATATGCTGCACAGCAATAGGAGGTAATAAAAAAACTTACTGCAGCCTGCGACACTAGGATAGTTCAAAAGTATCGTTACAGTCTTGTAACAATACTGGTCTGGTGCCATCACCTCAAAGTTTAAAGGGACATTTATGCATGAATGTCTTCAGTCCTTAAGATATATCCATTACTGCAGTAGATGCTAATTCGTTTCTTTATTCTGTAACTCAGTTTTCTACATGAACAGCTTATATATAATTTAGGAGGGGGGGGGTTTAAAGTTAATTTATTGAAAGACCAATAGAGTCAATACATGATAATAAAAACCTTTCAGGAAGCTCAGATCTTTCCTCTACAATATTAGTTCTGTTAAAGGGGAAGGGAAGCATCTGGATGAAAAATGGCCTTTTCCACAGAGTTTAAAAATGATTATGATAAACATGACATAGGTATTGGATTTTGTAAATATTTGTTCACATGGAAACATTTATGTAGAGTAAGATTTTGGTGAAAGAGCCCCATTAGGAGCTTATCAAGCTGTGGAGTAGGGTGGGTAGTCATGCGGGAGGAAAGAGGGAGTCTGAAAAGCCAAGGGAAACACGAGGGACATTCAGGCAAAGATCGGGTAGGATAAATGCCCCCTCTAGTGGATTTAGCATTTTACTATAGAGGAGAGGAAATCTGTCTTATAAGGGCACTATGCAGAGATAACATGAATGCTTTGTGCATTATGAAGGGAAAAAAAGTGTGAGAGAAAGAAGCAGTTCTAGGACATAGCTGAGTAACAGAGAAAGAGAAAACATATTGTGGATGAATTGTTTTCTCTTTAGTGACAAAAAATGAAAAATGACCTCCCAAGCCCCTGACTATGTCTCTTCTGTAACTCAGCTGTTGTCCTTAAATGTTTATCAGCACATGGATGAAATGATTTGGAAACAATTGGGAAATAGTTGATCTCTTGCAAGGTTAGAAAGATTACCAGAAGCCCTGAATATCACTTCTTTGTTATACTGTTGAGGGAGCTGTAAGTAAGTCACCTTTCCAGCAGTTTCCCCTCCTCTCAGGCTGAAAGGGTAACTGCATTAAATATCCTACTGCTGCCTCTGCAGAAATCCCGTATTAGCCAGATTCTCTCTGGGAAATCTTGTAGTCAGAGGAACCATCCTGCACCTACCTCCTCTTATGTATTTGCTG
>JAWWLV010000001.1:42039172-42054566 GCA_035041135.1 Platyrinchus mystaceus
GTATCAGGCAGGCATTAGAATCATATTTGCCCAGGCTACTCTATGTGCCAAAGTCAGTAAAAGTGATATTTGTTCTTAGATTTTTCCTATTGTTCCTACTTTTAACTTGTTGTAAAAAAAAATCCCTGTCCCGTTCTCTATCCTTTGAATTTGTGTATTGATTACTATTCTATTATTTGACATTATTTACTATGTATGTATTGGCACTATATATCTGCTAGCACAGGCTGAAAGCAGCTTCCCATTGTATGTTTCTTTGTGGGGTTGATGGACATCCCTATGCTTATCTAAAATTTTACTCACAATATGGAAAAATGAAAATTCCTAAACCAAGATATGCTTTTCTCCTGAATTTGATCATGTTTATCCTATTCCAAAGTTATTTGGAAATTTTTGCAGTTTTCTGCTCTTACCGGTTTTATCTTGACTTAGCATATGATTCAGAAGGTGAAATAATTTAGCCATGAAGACAGACCTTAGGGTCTGTCCTAGTTGATGTGCAGGGATAGAATATGCAAGAGAAGCCTCATACAAAGTTTCTAACATAATACACATTCACCTATTTTTGCTTACAGAAGGTTCCAACTCATCACAATGTCTCCCAGTCTGGAGAATGAATGAACAGAAGACCATGCAGAAGTGAAATAGATAGTGGCCAGTAATGAGTGTCCTGAAAAGTAACTGCAGCTGTGCTGCTGACTGCCTATTGCAAGTGACATGCTGCAACATGCTTAGAAAGAAAATTAACATATTCTGTGATGTCTGGAAGAATTGAAGCTCACTGAAAATTATTTTCAAGAATGCTAATTTAAGGCTATTTGCAATTAAATACTTATAGTATAGCTTCCACTGTGTTTGCTTGCCTAGTTCTGACAGCTGGAAAGTGAGACTGCTTTCTGCTTCAACTTCAGCATCTGTAAGTCTGACATTTGAGTCAAAAAAGACTACTCTAGGAAAAAGGTAACTACAGGAGGATGAATGAGCAAGTTAATAGGCGTATGATAAATGGTTCTCTTGAATTGCTTGTTTCTCCCCAGGAACTGTGGCCGTAGCATTGGAGCTGCACCAATAAAGTGAATAGGGTAGAATGCTGGCTTGAGTACTGACCTGCTATCATCCTTAATGTGGCTTCATTACAGCTGCAGTACCTCAAATTCTTTTTTACGTTTATGGAAGGGAGAGGGAGTAATGACTGGTAGGAAATGGAAATGGGTAGGAAGACAAAGCGTGAAATATGACAATAAGGTAACATATGACTTTATTTAATGTGTACAGAGACAGCTACAAGATTTTCTTTCCTCTAAAGGCCTCAAGCACTTCTATAGAATAGATACAAATATAATAAAATAATTTTTAAAAGAGGCATTAGAAACTTCACCTATCTCCCTGTATCTGCAGATATTCCCTGACTAGTCTGGAGATTCTTTTTTGCAGATTTGTCAATAGCTTTTAAGGGTTAATGGAAATGCATTGGAGTTTTGTCCATTGAAAATAATCTGAAAACAGAAGTTGTATTTTTCATTTTTTGCCTTTTAAGTAACAGAAGTTACTCTTAGTTTCCTGAGTTCTTACCTGTGTTCTGGTGCCTCACCTGCCACATCTCTGCTATTTTGAAAAAATAGTTTTAACAACAGTTGGAGCCAAGATCTTGTCGGAGTTGCCTCCTTCAGAGGAGGTATCTCACTCTCTTCTAAGGTTTTCAGTGTGTTACACAGTTGCAGTGTCACTTGCTGGAGAACCGGTGGCCATGGTCAGGAAAGACAGAGCTCAATTTATCTCTTCTTTAAGTAGATACCTGAAAAGGGGAAGGAGATAGCCTATGTCATAGAAGTGTAAGTTCGTCTCAAATGAAGTGTGTAAAAAGCTTGTAGTATTGTCACATGTGCCAGTGTCTCCATTGCAGGCACTGAAAGTTAAATGAGCTGAATCCCAGCATGATTGATTTATGGTTCTGCTACCACTAGCTGTGAAAAGGTATTTTTCCTTGAAGTGCTCTTCTTATTCCAAGGTCAGGATATTTACAACATTCTACCAATACTCTAAATTAGTTTTACTTCTGGAAAAGTTGAGCATACAAAATAACACAGCAGCTCAGTGTTTTTTGCGAGCTGTCTCCAACTAAATTGTTTTTTTGCCTCTGTTTGGATGTGCCAGTGAAGTCTGAAGCTGTCTGGATTTGACACTAATTCTAGCATCTGAGACATTCCTGCCAGTGAAATCAAATTAGATTGTGTATATAATTTGTTACTGTCTTCCTGAAGATGGATTCTCTTAAAAATCTGATGGTAGTTTTGAAGTCACCAGGTATATATGAGTGGAATAAAAGGAGTGGAGAAATTGGGCTTTTATCACTTAGCATTACTATCTTAATCTAAAATAAAAGCAAACTTTGAAGAAGGAATGGACCAGATTCCAAGTACTTCTGGGCATCATCATCATCATGGCTAGGCTTCGCAAATGAAGATTTGAGAAGGGCTCTACCCATGCTTGCTGTAAGCGCACTGATGGCTAAAAAGGCCAACGCAAGATAGACAAGTCGAGTTGCAAAAAGCACAGCTGAAAGTCTCCTTAGGTGGTATTGGCAAGACACCTTTTTTTCTGCATTGTCTTTTCTCCTCAAGAATGATTCTACGTGTGTTCTCAAAAGAAGCAGCAGCATTATAAATAGCGTTGTCTCCATGTCTCTCGATTGGAGGCCAGAGTAGACCAATGGTGATGATCAGTATGGCCAAGGCCTTGTTTCAGGGAGTCCTTGTATCTCCTCTTCGGGGCTCCTCTCTTGCGGCAGCAGGTGGCAAGTTCACCATAGAGCACAATCTTAGGGAGGCGGTAGTCCTGCATCCTGGAGACGTGCCCTGCCCAGCACAGCTGTGTTCTCAGCAGCATGGCCTCAATGCTCGTGACTGCTGCCTGTTCAAGGACAGACGTGTTGGTCACATAATCCGTCCAGTGGATGTTTAGGATTGTGCGGAGGCAGCGCTGATGGAAGTGTTTCAAGAGTTGCAAGTAGTGGCAGTGAATGACTCATGATTCAGACCCATATAAAAGAGTAGACAATACAGTGGCTCTGTAAACACTAATCTTTGTACTTTTCTTCAGGTGTTTTTTACACCAAACTCTTTTATGGAGTTTACCAAAGGCTCTGTATGCCTTTGCTAACCTATTGTCTATTTCTTTGTCAATTTTACTGTGTGAGGAGATGATGCTTCCCAAATAATGAAACTGCTGGACTGATTTGAGCTCTGATTAGCCAATGATGATATGGGGATGATGAAAGACTTCCTGAGGTGCAGGTTGGTAGAAAACTTCTGTCTTCTTCAGGCTGACTTCCAGCCCAAACAGCTCATCAGCCTCTGCAAAGCAGGAGGTTAAATGCTGCAGAGCTACTTCTGTGTGGGCGACGAGGGCGGCATAGTCAGCAAAAAGCAGCTCACAGACAAGATGATTTAAGGTCTTGGTGTGGGCCTTCAGTCACCTTAGGTTGAATAGGCTTCCATCGGTACAATATCGGATGTAGATACCGTTTTCTTCATCAAGGTCTGCCGTGGCCCTTTGGAGCATCACGCTGAAGAAGATTGTAAATAGAGTTGGTGCAAGAATGCAGCCTTGCTTCACACCACTGGTTACTGGAAAGGGTTCAGAAAGTGCATTGCCATATCTGACTTGGCCACGCTGATCCTCATGAAGCAAAATGATCATTTTGAGGAACTGGGGTGAACATACTAAACGTTCCAAAATCTGCCACAAGCCTTTTCTGCTCACAGTATCAAAAGCTTTGGTGAAATCAACAAAAGTTACACAGAGTCCTTTTTTCTGTTCCCTACACTTCTCTTACAGTTGTCTGAGAACAGATACCATGTCTGTGGTGCTCCTATTAGCTCTGAAACCACACTGGCTTTCAGGTAGAAGTTCTTCTGCGATAGCAGGTATTAATCTTTTCAAAAGTATTCTTGCAAGGATTTTATCAGCAATGGAGAGCAAAATAATACCTTGGTAATTTTAACAGTTTGATTTATCTCATTTCTTCTATGATTTTTAACCATAACTATGAGATTGAAGCATCCTTTTATTGGGGTAGGCAGACAGGATCAAATGGGGGACCAAGGACTGTCTGTGTTTGGCACTGTTCAAGTACATACACAAAAATTATTCACAAGGAATAGGCTGTCACTTAATATACTTCAGGCATTATTCTGTTGAAACATAAGACAGCATAGAATTTTAAATACAATTAATTTAATAGGTTGCTTTGTGAAGGTTGCAAGTTATGTTTGGAAAGATATTATCCCCCTGTTTACTTTGCTGGCCAACCAATCTTGCTACACCTGAATGCTACTTCTTACTGCAACCTTTGAAAATCAGCAATCAGTGCCGTAGTTTGAGATGATCAACTGGCAGAGAACAAGAGAAGTACTGATAAAGTGGTAGAGGATTTAAGGTCAAAGAGAGTAATCAGTTTCTTCTGGAAGTGAAAAGAAAGGAAATGCAAGAATCTGTAGGCCAATTAATGATGCAATTAATAGATAGATACATAGAGAAAGGAGCCTGAATACTTAGCATTAAACAAAACCATACAAAAGTGCTATAATATTTGTTCAGCCAGCAACTCTACTTGGTGAAGGGAATATAATGACAATTTTCATTACATGTGATAGGTCATTAAGAGGTACCAAAGGCCAAATTCCACAGTGCTTTGTAACTGCATTTGTCATCACCCTTTTTGCTCCTGCAATGCAAGTAAATTTTGAGTAAATTTCTCTCACTACTCTAGAACTAATTATCATGAAACACAGTTTTGGTAAGAATAATAGAATGAGGCATTTAAATTTGATTGTGACCTTTCAGAGTCACTGCTTTACAAACTGCTAGGTGTCCATTTAAAGCTGAGAGAGAATAAAAGCCATTTGGCTACTTAATCTTGCATGGCAGGTTATAAAAAAAGCAATTGTATATTGGTTGATAGACTGAGTTTCAGAGAAGCCTTACAGAGGGTTGCCCAGGAGACAACTTCACATTCAGCAGTGTTTGCAGCTCTCTGAAATGACCATCTGAAAAAAAAAAAAAAGTTCATTGATCATGACACTGAAAGAAATGAAAAATATTTTCAGAGAGGTTAAATTGGGGGATGAAATATGTTAGAAAACTGGGACCTGGTTTGCTTTCTCCAGGAACCTAACAAGCTAAGGGCAATATTGAGGATAAATGTCCTGAAACTGTTCCTTTCACAGTTGTCAAGTTGCTGTCACACAACTTCAGCCAAAATATCCAATTTAATGAGCTCATGGGAGAAAACTAACCCTTATCTTAATTTTTGATTTGGACACTCTCCTGAGTCCACCCCCTCCCCCCCCCCCCCATTCATTTCTGGATGTATTTCAAGTTTCTGACTTGCTTTGTTATCTGTGGCACAGTAACTATCATGAGAACATCTTTTTGGGGCTTAATATAATCCGGAATGTTGATGTGACATTTGGGTGTTTTTTGGGTTTTTTTTCAGACCATCCAAACTACTGTGATGAATAGTCTTGCAGCTGCTTTTAATTTCTTCAGATTTTTTTCAGTTTATTTGTTTTTTCCTTTTAAATAGAAAATATTATTTCAACTAATATGATAATAGCTTCAGACATATAAGTGCTCCAGCCCACCCTCGTGCCTGGGGTTATGCCTCCTGAGGTGCAATTCTTGGTATTTCCCTTTGTTGAACTTCATGAGGGCTCACCTCTTCAGGAACATGGTTTTCTAATTAACAGACCCCGCACCTTGTACAGAAAGGGTGTAGAAGTATCTCAAAAACTGCTTAGGAGAGCAAGTGGCTGCTGAAAAACTGGACATGCCAAGGGGACGGTCCGGATCACAAACTGGAGAAACTATCACTGGAGGATCAGGTAGGTTCAGAGGAAGGATATGGCCACTTGGGCTACAGGGAGTGCCTGGTGCTTCTGGGTCTGGGAGTAATGGTGTCCTACCTACTGGAAACATCCTCTGGTTGAGGAACTGACTTGCCAGCTGAAGGGATGCCCTAGGAGGTGAGGAGGTTTAGCCACATCTAGGAGGACTAACAGGATCTGCACAGAGATCTTTCAGAGGCAGGAGACTGAACCTGTGCCACAGCAAAGGAGGGATGGCCAGAGGCTGTAATGGATTCAGGGGTGAATGACAGACATGGAGGATGTTGGAGACATAAGACTTGGCAAGAGAGGAGGGCTCCTACTCCGTCTGCAGACTGGTAGGGACAGGTTCAGTGCCCTGAAAGGTGACAGGGGGAACAAGCTGCATCATGAGAGGCTTCAGATTTCACCAAACTTGAACTGGACATCTGCACTAGGAAGCAGGAACAGGTGAGAGTGATTGGAAATTTCCCTTAGTGGAGGACAGAAATGTTCACCTACCACTCACATACGTTATCTTATATGAGCCCAATTCAAAAAAAAATCTCTAATCAGGCAGAGGAGCAAGACTTTGGATAGAAGAATTTTAGAGGAAACAGCCAGCAGTGATGTCTCAGGCACCTTAGCAGGCTAGGGGCTGTGTTTATAGACTGTCCTGTTAGAGAAAGGTATCTGTATTTCACTAATGTGAGTTTCATGCACCTAATATCCATTTTAAGACCCAGTACCACTGGTCATAATATCTCTTTCCCATGTGTGGTCAAAGCTGGTCATGCTTGTCCTACTGGTTGTGCAAGATGTGCTTCCTGAAAGGAACTGTGTACTTCTCCAGCACACAAATAAAAATATGTTCTCATAACCAGGCTATAAGCTAAAGGTCATGTCATGTCCTCTTTCTTGGCTCTCCAATGCAAACCAGACAAATCTCATGAAACAACACAATGTATTTATTGGGTTTTTAGAGTTGAGGAATGTGACTTTGCTATCAGTGCAGCCACAAGCAGAATGTACACAAGCCCTGGGAACATCTTGGAGAGAATAATTTATCAAGGGAATATTGAAGTCATAACAACTCCCAGAGAAGTACCAGTCAACATTAAAGAGTTTGTACTGTGACTGGTTAGCGCTGAGGATGGTGTTTAAGCTTTTGCTTTTCCATCCAAGTGCGCAGAACTTTTAAACTAAACAGGATTTCATATACGCCACAGTAATATTTCCTTTAACTTGCCTTTTTTAACTTTCCATTCTTTCCTGGAATGCTGCACACTGTCATTGCATAGTTTCTCTGTAACCATGTAAACTCTGTTTACTTGAAATAGATATGGAAATTTACTCAGATTATATATCCCTTCATGGCATATACCTTCCACAGGATGGCATTAAGTAGGAAAAACTGATAAACCCCTCTTCTGCACTATCTGGACCCTATTCAGCTTTCTGTGAAGTAACTGGAAAGATCCCCATCAGCTTTCAGGAAACCCGGACTCTTAAAAAATCTGTGAGGGAAGTGGACCACTCTCAGCCTTGTTCTGCTCTTCTCATAGCAAATACAAAGACAGATTTCTGCAAATGCTGAACATACTGTGCAGAGTCTATGAGCCTCTTTGGGTCCATTGCTATTTATAACAGCTGTTGATTATACTTCATTTTTCTCCCTGAAGGTCCCAAAGGACAATGCAAACATCTGGTTGAACAGCAATCCCTAGATCAGCGACTGTTGCAATCCGGATGCTACCAAACTGAGACGTGTCAACTGCTTAGCACTCGAAGGCAGGGAAAATTATAGCATCTTTAATCCTCAGATCTGCAAAACTTCCAGTGCATTTTCCAGGATTTCAGACATCAGATACCTCAGTTGGAAGAGCATTTCTTAAAATCAAAATCTTAATAAATCATGGAAGAATGGCTGCTGTCCATCAAGAACCTGGAATAAGGTACCTATCCATGGGCAGCAATTTCATCACTGGTCATCTGTTCACCTGGGACATTCTAAAGAGAAAGAACTGATCCTGAAGTATGCACCCAGATGGACCTGCCCCTCCTTGTTGCGGTGGCCTTATGTCCACCATTCAAACTGATCTTTTACGTGACTCAGAATTTTATACAGTGACCCTTGAATTCACCTCAGGGTCCTTGGTTGAGTCCTTGCTTTTAGGAAGCTGCCCTGTACTGTTTTCAGAAACCTGTCCCGTATTGCTTTCAAGTCTTCCAGTAACAAAAACCATCCCACGGTGACTGATGCAGTGTCCCAATAATTTATTATACTGCCTTTTAAAAGGCACAACTCATTCTTGTATTAAATTTGGTTAATGTCTTCTTTCAGCCATGAGTGCACTGAATACACAGTTCTCAGACACTGAGTTACATGTGTAAATCTGCTCCAATAATAAACTTTTGGTATCTGGTTTTGTTTTTCTAGGAAAGAGATTACAAATCTGTTCTTTTTTGTTTTAATTTATAATCTATTTTTGGAGTCCTGGTGTTAAATGATTTTTTTTTTACACTTTGAAATAAAAGATTTTCTAGAATAATTTGTGGCCATGACTAAAGTTGCTTCCTTTCCTAACATAATTGAACAGATTTTTTGCATTTTTGCTATGTCATTATAAGTAAACTGAAGAGAGTCTGGCCTTGGTCTCAAGCACATTTTATGTCCATGTGTGCTGGTAAATATTTAACTCTGAACTGCATGAGTTTGGTTTGAGCAAACTGATTTCCCCCCAGAATAGTTCAGGGAATATTGATATTTCAGAAATACAAAGGTGACCAGGAGTGGGATGCCCACAGTGTGTATTTGTTTTGAAAGCCACTGAGATGCAGTCCGTGAGGCCACCCCATTTCAATGTACAGTGTTAGCTGTGTGAGCACAATCTGTCCTCTGAGGCAGAGGACAGGCAATGGCCTGTTATATAAATCACATAGTATAAACACAACTTCTGTGCAAGCCCAAATAGGCATTATGGAAGTAGTCATTAGGAAGAAATTCTTTACTGTGAGGTTGGTGAGGCTCCGGAACAAGTTGTCCAGCCAAGCTGTGGATGCTCCATCCCTGGGAGTGTTGAAGGCCAGGTTGGATGGAGCCCTGAGCTCCTGGTCTGGTGGAAGGTGACCCTGCCCATGGCAGGGAGCTTAGAACTAGATGATCTTTAAGGTCCCTTTCAACCCAAACCATTCTATCACTCTATGATTCCATGATTATGAAAAACAACTACAGGGGTGTAGTAATAAAACACTATTAGACTTGTTCAGAAGGAAGGGAAGACTCCTGACACCTTCCCCAGATTGCACGAGTACCTACAGCCCATGCAGCACAGCTGGGGAACACCTGGCTGGAGCTGTTGGATGGCTGGTAGATATCTGCAGATGCGTGGATTATTTGTCCACTGACTGAGCAGTTATATGCCTCCAGGACAGATCAAGCTCCCTCCCTGTGCACTTAGAGTGCTTTACATTCCTATCTGGGCAATCCCAGCTGTGTATGTAGTAGCCATAGGGATGCATCCGATTGTTACCATCTATAATGCGTGTTGACAGGATGAGTCAAAACATCCATTCTGTTTCAGTACTGTGTTTTATATGTAACACCCTATTCAGCTGTGTGCAGGAGACATATCCACAGAGATATGTAGGCACTTCACCATTTTTAGAATCCAGACTCCTCCAGTTTCACAGGAATAGATACCTAAATGCCTTTGTATTGTGAGTAAAGAGGTCTAGAGGGAGAGTGGTTAATGTTTTTAAAACTCTTCCTACTGTCTCTTTGTTCTTTCTTTCCTTATTTTTATTTCATTCTTCTCACATGCAACATTATTTTTTCTGGTTTTGAATGAGTATATATATATTACATTACTGTTTTATAATATTATTGCTATAGAGATTTATTAGGCAAGTAAAATTGCCCCCTACATAATGTGATGAAAATATAGCACATTTTAGAATTCATCTGAGTCAGATTTAATTTCTTGACAAATTGTATATTTTTTTAAAAAGTTATTTCATAAAAATTAAACATAGTGCTTATTCAATCATCTGTTGCAACCATCTGCTGCTGATATATTATTTTGATTTATCATCCTGAGCCTCGCAGGACCCCATCCTGTCCCCAAGGAAGTCAGCTGCACTTTTATTATTCCCTTCACTCAAAGCAGAAGAGAAACTTCATTCAACTTACTACCCAAATTGAATTATAATGTAATCTTCTCCCACTACTTTACAGTTAGGAGTTTAAAGTTTCTGCACCAATGGCATTGTCATATTGTAATTTTTAGCAAGTTCTATTTAAACATAACATCCCTGTCACAAGCTCTTTTGCAGTTGCCTGTAGGTTAATGATATTTTAAAGTCACAAGAAAATGTAACTTAAGTACAAGTAGTTTGGAATGTACTGAGCTACAGGCACTGACCTCTTTAAGATGCCACTTATTTGGCACATCAGCCACCAGGTTCACTAATTTTTCTCAAAGAGGTATATTTGGTTTACATTCATGCAGTTTCCCTGAAGTACATTAGTAAATCTTTTGTATTTTTATATTATATAAACAAACTACATATGACACAGTATTTGGAGTGTCTAGCTGCTACCTTAAAAAAAATATTTGTAATGTCTATATAAACTGCAATATTTTCAAGTCCTATTATTGATGGCTGCACTATAAAATTAGAAATGAAAACCTTGTGTTTGCAAGTGCAACCTGTCCAAATATTTCAGACAAGATGTCTCAAGACTAGCTGCTGATTTTTCTGATAAAACAGCAGAGGTATTTTCTATTTAAATATTATAAGAAAACCCTTATTCATATGCATACACCATCTTTCTATAAAAAAACGATTCCTTTTTAAACAAATGAAACAGTGCTTCAACTGTCCTTTATATGTATGAAATACAGCTGTATTAAATACATATGTACACCCCTGCCTGAACAGATTGTACCATTAAAGGCCTAAATAAATATTTTTATTTTGACAGCAATACATAATATTTTTCTTTAAGCACAAATATTAGGTGTTTCCTGCCTTCAGAGACAGCTTTTTGGGGATCTGTCTTGAAATTAGGCATTTTTAATCACAAATACAGTTTCAGACATGAATACTGAACAGCTAGAGGAGCCTGACCATTCCCAGAAATATTTATGGAAGTGATCAGCTTTAGCAGTGCAGAGGCAATGCTGTTAGCTCCAATGCAAATTTCAAAGCACTGGGCCTAGGGAAAATTAAAGCTCACTATAAAAAACCCCAGCACATTAAAGTACTTCTCTGCCCCTTAAGATATTAAAAATTACTCAGACTTTAGTATGCCACACCTTCCTATGGCTGGAAAATGAAGTTGACAGCTGTGTATAAATTAATGGTTATTCAAGAAGTTAGTGTAAGGTACACACAGAAATTGGTTGTGGTTTGTGCTCAGAAGTATAGAATCAGCAGAATGAAACTGAAGCACAGTCAGGTTATGTGGCTAAAGCTGATGTGGTTTCAAGTGAAATTCTGCATGTCAACCCTGGGGCAGATTATACTTATAATTGCGATTAAGTGGTTATGACCAAATCATGGATCTCATCTTGAATGACAGGAGTTGAACTCAGCAAGTTACTGTTAGTATTTGCAAAATCCTTGGAAAGAAGGTATCTTACAACAAAGAAGATGCATCTGAGCTAGGATAAGAAGAGTCATTATCTAACAATATAATTTGGGGATCTCATGGAAGCTGCTCAGTAACTGCATTTATCATGCTTAACAAAACATTCAGTCTGCACATACAACTTCCTGGCCTCCCCCTGTGCAAAATGTATCTGTAAGTGAAGTAATTATAATGAAGTCCTTCTACTCTGAAAAAGAAAAACAAATGGAAATAAAAGTTATTATGATTTCTGAGTATGTTGATAAATCCAGACAGAGGTCACTGGGCAGAGGAAGGAACTGCTTTTTCATTCTGTGCAAGTCTTTCGTCTCATGATGTCTCTGTCTCAAAAAATGAGTTTTATTTACTTTTCCAAGCAAGTACTTTAAAATAAACAAACAAACAAACAAACAAAATCCCTGCCTGTTCTGTCCCCTTGGAGCATATTTCTGAAAATAGAGAGGAGAGGAAGGTGACTGGGATCAACTGGAACAGTAACTCTCTGAGGAGAGGCTGGAGGAGCTGGACTTGCGTATCTTGGAGCTATGGATTTGCAGGGAACATAACATCAGGCAGCAGTGTCTCTGTGGAGGTCATCAAAGATATGTAGCTGGGTTCATCACAGTCATGCAGGGACATGTCTGTGCAGGACGAGGGACAATGAGCATTAACTGAAGAAGGAGAAGTTCATCCTCAATATAAGGAGAAACTTTTTTCCACGACAGGACAGTCAGACAGACTGTCGGGTTTTGGAGTCTTTGTCCTTGGAGGTTTTCAAGCCCCAACTTGAGGAAGCTGGAGCAGCCTGGACTGGCCTTAGAGCTGAACCTGCTGTGAGCAGAAGGGTGGGCCAGAGGCCTTCTGAAGTTCCTTCCTGCCTGAACTATTCTGTGATTCCTTCATCCTCCACTGTTCGGTATATGGAGCAAGGCTAAAAGGACCTTTGCTCCGACTTGACACCATCATTCCACTATTCTTCACAAACAGATGATGATGAACAATCAAGCATGAAGGTAGTTTTTTTATGTAATTTCTTCTCTTTGCTGGTTCCCTGATCCATGCATCTTATTCCACACTATTCTACCAAAATATAGAAGAGTGTATCAAGGAAATGTATTTTGAGCTAATCACTTTTCTGGGAAGTCTGAAGACAAAATTTAATTCTTGCAATGTGGTTTTCTTACACATCCTGCCAGGTGCTTGTTTTTTACCCTAAGAAACAGTGTTAGTAAGAATACCTTTAGAATATTGAGAATATTTTTAATTGTCCTCAAGAAAGTAATATACATCTCTTCCAAACTGTTTGACAGCAACAGGTACAGATAAAAAATCTTAATAAAATGTCTGATGATCATGTTACCAATAACAGGCTGAGAAGTAGATTTAAGGAATGTACACTTCTTCTGAAAACTCTACTCAGAAGTTTTAAGCTTTTTCGAGATCTCATTATTCCCTCCTCAAAGCAAACAAACAAACAAACAAATGAAAAAAACAGAAAGGAAATATCCCTCAGGCTTAACACAGTCACTGGCCTGCTGCTTGCATTAAAAATGTAATTAGAATTAAACAATTGTGAATGAAGAAGGACGGAAAGAATTGAAGCCTCAAATTGTTATTTCAAATGTTGGGAAAGGCTAGGTGAATCTCAGCTTTGGGCACATTGGGTAAATGAGACCTGAAGACTGATTTTATCTAGACAGTGGGAACTATAATAATTTCTAATGTAAGTGGATGCAACTTCATTTCCATAAGTGAAGCCAGAGCTGTACTCTTCCCAATCACCCTGTATATCACAGGCTATTTTAGATTAATGTGCTGCTTTTTATTTCCTGTTTTCCCTATGGTCTTTGGCAAGTACTTCACCTTTTAAAGGTGAGATTCATTTCACCTAATTTTGTCTGTTAAAAATTAGGCATCTATCATAAAATGTACTCATTGTAAAGACAATAGAGATTATAAATTGAGCAATTGCTTTTTTCTCTCCTGCAGTAGCATGTAACTCACCCACTGGGAGTGTTGGGGAGCAGCAAGGACTCAACCAACCCACTGTGGACCCCCCAGTCTGACCTCCTGTCACCAGACACTCACGCTTGAGGTTCCTGGGTGACCTGTCTTTGCTGCCAGTTGTTCCCTACACTGATGTTCCAGTTCTCAGAGAGAATGCTGAGCACTGAGAATTAAATCTGTTTCTAGCTTCTTCTGTGTCTCAGCCCACAGGAGATGTTTTAACAGCTTTCCCACTGCCTTTCTAGATGGATTCTCCTGCCCTTAGTGCCTAGACTCCAGCTTTTACTCTCCAGAAGTGTTATATTACTCCAGACACTTTTGGAAATGGGCTTAGAATTCAAAATACCGTTACAGTTAGAACCTTTCTCCACTCTAGCATAGAAATGCAGAATCAAAAAATAGATTGGGTTGGAAGAGACCTTTAAAGGCCACCTAATCCAACCCCCCTGCAATAAGCAAAGGACATCTTCAACCAGATCAGGTTGCTCAGAGTCCCATCCAGCCCTTGACTGTTTCCAGAGATCGGACATCTTAGCACCTTTCTTGGCAACTGTTTCAGAATTCCATTGCCCTCATTGAAAAAAAACTTCCTTGTATCTAATCTAAATTGACTCTACTTCAGTTTAAAACCATTGCCCTTTGTCTTATCGCAACAGACCTTGCTAAAAGATCAGTCCTCATCTTTCTTATAAGCCCCTTTAATATACACACTATTCCTAATTTATTAGGAAAACATCTCTGAAACTCATCAGAACTCTCACAGAATAAACATTTATCTGGCCTGACCACTGCCCACTACCCACTGATACATCAGATTTAACCCCCTTTCTCTGTATCAGATGTTAAGAAAGGAGATAAATTTATGTTCCTCCTTTCCCTGATGAGAGCCTGAGAGTCCATAATAGAATGCAAAGAAACATTGGGAACAATCTGTTGGGAGCCTGTTACGGAGTCCCTCATGTAAAGAATGAAGTGGATGAAGTTTTTCCACAAACTCTTTTGAGAAGTTTTCCAATCGCAGGCTCTGCTCCTCAGGGTGGATTTCAACAACAGTCATCTACAGGTCAGAAAATGCAGAATTTTGCAAGCAACACAGAATGCTGCTATGCTTTTCTGATACAAATCCCAGAAGGGACAGTCAGGGGTAATGCTTTACCAGTCCACAGCTCGTGAGCAAGGGATAACTGCTGAGCAGTCTGGTCACATACAGCAATTTGGGCTGCAGTGACCACAGTGTGACTGAGCTGAGGATGTAGAGGAAAAGCTCTGAAGATATGTAGCAGAGATAGGACTCTGAATTCCTTAAAACAGACCTTGGTTTGTTGAAGACTTTGCTAGAGAGAATCCCTTCCGAAGCTGCCAGCAGAGGAATGGTGAGCTAGCTGATTTAAAATTGATAGAGAGAATTGTAGAATCATAGAATCATAGAATAGAATCAACCAGGTTGGAAAAGACCTCTGAGATCAAGTCCAATCCTTGATCCAATACCACTGTGGTTACTAGACCATGGCATTAAGTGTCACATCCAGTCTCTTCTTAAAAACCTCCAGGGACGGTCAATCCACCACCTCCCTGGGCAGCCCATTCCAATGCCTGATTACTCTCTCTGTAAAAAATTTTTTCCTAATATTCAGCCTAAACCTCCCCTGGCACAGCTTAAGACCATGCCCTCCTGTCCTACTGCTGATTGCCTGGGAGAAGAGACAGACCCCCACCGGGCTACAACCTCCTTTCAGGGAGTTTTAGAGAGTGTGAGGTCTCCCCTGAGCCTTCTCTTCTCCAGGCTAAACAACTCCAGCTCCCTCAGTCTCTCCTCACAGGACTTGTGCTCAAGTCCCTTCACCAGCCTGGTTGCTCTTCTCTGGACCTGCTCCAGCACCTCAAT
>JAWWLV010000001.1:42058655-42074773 GCA_035041135.1 Platyrinchus mystaceus
AGAATAGAATAGAATAGAATAGAATAGAATAGAATAGAATAGAATAGAATAGAATAGAATAGAATAGAATAGAATACAAATGCTTATATGCGTTTTGAAGAAGATAGACAAAATTTGTCATGTAGCTCCAATGTGTTCATGAGAGTTACATCAAGGAAGAAAGACAATATACAGTGCACTTTGATTTCATGTTAATGGACATTACAATTCTATCAAGGAAAAAAAACAAATTCATAAAAGAGGTTTTTAATTACTGCTAATGGAAATAGAAAACCACAAAAAAGTTACACATTATTTCTATGATACTTATTTAATAAATCAGCAGAAAATGTAGACAAATATGTATATTCAGCTTTAGGTGACTGTCATATTTCCCTCATGACTTTACATTCAGGGTATAATTAATTGTAAATGAGTTAAGACTTCTCCCTACTAGAAGGATGAAAAACTTTACAGGAATGAGAACCAGTAAAAAGGTGACATCCAGAATTACGACTGATCTTTGAATAGGGCAACAACATCATGAGAACTACAGAGTACTGTCATAAGTTGGAAGTTAAAATATAGAAGTGTATGTATGCATGTATGGGCATGGAATATATACCTACAACTAATCAGTTCATCCTGAACCCTGTAATGTTCATGAACTTTTGAGTTACACAGTCAAAAGATGTGTCCTTTGCCAAGGCTGAATTTTGTCTGCTAACATGCTGTCCGTGACCAATCCTTATGATTACCCTTCTATTTCTATTTCTGTCTCTGACTCCATAGGCAGAGTTCAACTAGTGACTGCACACTACTACCCCATGACTATTTGATTTCCTTAAGAGTCTCTTTCCCACCTTTTGATGTTTCTCTTTTCTGTGTTCACATGAAGTGTGAGCTTGAATGACTTAAGATGGTCTACTCCAGACCTCTGGTAAAATGAACTGGCAGAGTAGTTTCTTGGACTAGCTTATCTTCTAGAAGTCATTCTGACTTTTCTCCATCCCAAAAAGATCTAAGTTTTCCATCTTAGTCTTTAATGTAATTTAAGATTGACTATTAATAAGGCTGAACAACCTTTATTTAGTTATGAAAAAAGCCTTATATGTGGGATTGGATTTTGTAGTCTTACCTGAATTCTGAAAGAGAAAACCACAGATATTTTGCTTTCTCTTTGGAGGCATCCTATACACCATATTTGATGTTATATTGACATCAATTTATTTAGCATTCAAGGACTAGATACAGCTCCCAGAATTTAAAACAATTAGGAACTTGCCCTGCACTCACCCTGTATAGGGTATCAGTAGTAAAATAAAACTCATTGTATGTAATGATGATAGAATCAGGACAGGATTGGTATATTTTACCAGTCTGGCAAATGATTCCATATATTGTTGGAGGAAGTCAGAGATCTCAAACTTTGTCAGGTCCCAGCTGTCCAGTGGACTGTTCCAGTCTGTAAAAAGCCCGTGAGTAAAACTTCGTAAAGGCATCTCTTCTGCTTTCCATTTGGTGACCTAGAGAAGGGCTGAGTTTCTACAAAAAATTCCATCTGTCCCTGTCCAGTGAGATACAAAACCCCACATTTCTTAAACTGAAATCTCTGTGCTCTTAAGAAACATATGAAGACATCTCCATCGTTTTGGTGACTCTTAGGTTGTCAGGGACAGAATCTTTTTTTTTTCAACAAGAAGATTGTGATCCAGGCACTCCAGAGCAGCGGAGCTTTTCTATGTCCTTTTACATCTTAGCAGTGAAAAAATTATTTTCCAAAGTGGGCAAGATACAGTAAAATTTATTCATCAAAAGACAAAGCATGTCTCCAGCACAGAAAGCCATTGTGACATCTCTGATCTCTACTGTGCAATACTTGATATAAAGCTTATTTTTAAATAATCCAGAAGCTCTGCAACAATGTATCCAAATTATGATCCTTCTCAGGCAAATTAAAAAATGGGTTAGTGAACTGACTTGAGCATTGTGCCATTTCTGGAGCTGGCTTAATAACTGAAAAAAGTTATTTAAGAACTTTCAAAAGAATTCTTAATAAGACAAAAATTGCTTAAGGCCCTTTAAAAAGAACTCTTATGAGTTTAGCAGTTCAGCCAAATCTACAGATTTTTTCTTTCCTTTTCCCACAGAAAGAGCTGAAGGTAGTTTTTGACCTCCCAAATTCTTGGAGAGAGGCTGCTCTGCCTGAGGATATCCTTTTTCTTGTGGACTGGCATGTAAGAGTTTCTTTAAGCATCAAAATGAGAAAAAGGTTAAAATTTAAATTACTAATTTTAGAAGAAGAATTGAGGAAAATAATCCATAACCTGCATTGTCAGGGGATCTACCAAAGCAGATAAAACCCCTTGACTCTTTTGTAACAGATTAATCCTGCATGGGTACTGTATAATGGGAGAGAGACAAGTCTCTGAGTATTATAAAGTGACAGTCCACTTTTTTGCTGTGGACAAGAAGTGAAAAGAGTCACCATGCTGATGATCTACTGATTGCAAATGTCCTGCCCTGATCTACTATGTTGATGAGCTCTACTCAGTTCACCCCCATGCTCACACAATCAACTAGTCTAATCTCAGGTAAGGTTGGTAATTCAGAGTTATCTCACATTGGAAGAGTAGGGCCATTTCCTCCAGACCACAAGAGCTTGAATTCAGACCTCAGGTGCACACAGACATGTCTTCTTGGCTGAGATTACACCAGCCTTGCATAATACACTGAATCATGGCTGACAGTTTCAGTATTTGAATGAAATATGCACATCTATATCTTCATACCACTGATTTAATGGCAGTTTAAAGTGTTCCTTATGATTAAGAAGTTGCTATCTTTCTGTTAGAATTCATGTGGAACCAGTTTTATATGGACAACATAGAAGTATTAATATTGCCACTTCTGGTTATGAATAGCAATTCAGGTACACGTTTTCTCATAAGTGTTGTAACACAGTTGCTACAAACCTCAGTGTAATTCAATATCAATTAAAAAAAAATGAACAACTCTCCTCTTAGTTCCTAAGGGGTCCCTGCTCTCCCATGTTCCAGTACAATACACAATCAATAGAACAGCTCTTACACCGTGTTCTTCCCTCCTTCGTAAACAGCTCATGACTGGAAAAATGAAAGGGCAAGGAATGACTGTGTCTTTTAACCACCTGACATATTATCATATGTCACTGAAGTTCCCCAAACTATATTTACGCTATCTCAACAGCCAGCTATCCCTTCACTAAGAAGGGGTGAAAAATCAAACCAATATTAAACTGTTTTTAACCTCTGTTTTAAAGGTAAACTAGAAATGAGATGGTAGATTGCAACTGAGTGACCTGAAATCACGTCAAAAAGGCACAGCTATAATTTGTCAGAAAAGGAAAATTTCTGTCCCTCTGCCTGACCACAAAAACTATGAGTCTGTTAGACTTCTTAGCTGGGAGGGTAGTTAGTTTCTCAATTTCCTTAATCTCTGGCATCATTCAAGACTTTGCATGGAAATTGCAGGCAGGAGGAAAGACTATTGCATGTAAACATCATTTTACTGCTCTGGTAACATAAACTGTGCAGGTTTGGCCTCTAGGGAACACTGGGTTAAGATAATTGGAAATTATGGAATATCTCTACTGCACTTCTTTTTGTGAAACACTGTCTGCTGTAGGAGAAAATCAGGTTCAAGACCATCTAAGGAACCTGAAAGGGCATGGTTCCATGGGACCTGATAAGATGCATCCGTGGGTCCTGAGAGAACTGACAGATGAAGTGGACAAGCCATCATCCATATGTGAGAAGTCATGGCAGTCCAGTGAAGTTCCCACTGACCAGAAAAGGGGTCACAATCCTTTGAACCTGGCAGTTCAGACAGTTTGTCAGCCCACCTCACTGTTCCTAATCTAGTATATACTTCATTAGTTCGCCTATTAAGTTGTTACACAAGTGTCAAAAGCCTTGCTGAAGTCAAGGTAAGTCAAGATACTGCTCTCCCTTCATCAATAAGCCAGTCATCTCATTACAGGTGCTGTCATGTTGGTTAGGCATGGTTTTCCTTTTGCACATCCTTGCTGAATATTCCCAATAAACTTCTATATGTTTAGGAACAGCTTATAGTTGCTGCCAATTCGTGCTCCAAACCTCCTGGAATGCTTATGCACCAGTGTTTTCCTTCCAGCAGCCTTCATATCAATAGGAAATTCTCTCTCACGAGTTCTGCTAGAAGGGCCTCCCTCCACCCTTATCATACTATTGTACTAGGCTTTTTCATTATGATTTGTTAGCCCTTTCAGATCCTTTGCTTTCCATAGTCTCCCCTCTGACTGGGTTCTTCTCACCACTTTTTGCCACCTGAGATTTTATGCATCATGCATATTTACTTCCTAATGACTAGTAAAAATGCTGAGCATCATGAGACTTTATCTTTAGCCTTGCACACCTTCACTAGTTAAAAAACCTCCATTTGATTAAAAAAGTTTCATTTTCAATAAACTTCCATCTTTTGGTACCTTCTCATTAACATTTTGAGCATTTAACTCCTGGTTCATGATACTAAGCATTTTTAAAAACTATGTCAACTCAAACTCCAGTAAGTTCACTATATTTGCTCATTTTTTTACTGACTAAATCTAAAAATGCATCAAAAAGTACGTAAAGAGTTTACTCAATAAGACATATTTTCTGTAATTCCATGCCTGCTGACATGCCTTCTATTCCCCATACATAAGACGTAGTTTATTGAAAACCTTATCACATTTTTTCATTACTTCCATAACTTCGGGAGTAGCTCCAGCTAGCAGAAGAATCAGGCTTGTGACTGTGGACGTGAAAGAAATAGCATTGCCTACATCAGATGACTGCAATGGATTAAATGTGTTAGATTTAATTTCTCCCACAGCTGATGGCTTGGCTGCAACAGAAGCACTATCAAGAGCCTTTGCACGGAAATGAAGTACATAGCAAGGATTGTGTCAAATCAACTGAATCTATTAAATACTTATGTGTAAATAAACATATAGGGAACAAGTGGCCATCTGAAATAGCAATTTTACATCAAACACAGTTGAAACCTGAGTGTGAATGAAAACTGGAAAGATCATAGAATCAAAGAATCATAGAATCAGATGGGTTAGAAAGGATCTCTGAGATCATCAAGTCCAACCCTTGATCCACTACCACCACAGTTACTAGACTATGGCACTAAGTGCCACATCCAGTCTCTTCTTAAAAACCTCCAGGGATGGAGAATCCACCACCTCCCTGGCAGCCCATTCCAATGCCTGATCATATGCTAATTCAGAAAAACTCGACACTGATCAATCTTGCTGCACCTGTATACAGTTGTATTTGGTCTGGCTGATGTGGAGTTAATTTTTGCCATTAGGCCTCACTGTGCTGTGCTTTGCATTGGTAGCTAGAAAAGTATGGATAAAACACCAATGTTCTGGGTGCTGCTGAGCAGTGCATCAAGACTGTCTCTCCAACAACTCCTCTCACCAGCAGACTTGGCATGGCTTAGATCTTAAGAGGGGACGTGGCTCAGAAAGCTGACCCAAACTGACTAAAGGAGATATTCCATACCATAAGTTGTCTGCTCAGCAATAAAAGCAAAGAGAAAAGAGGAGGAGCAAGGAGGCATTAGTTATTACAGTATTTGTCTTCTGGAGCAACTGCTATGGGTGCTGAAGGCCCGCTTCCTGGGAAGTGGCTGAACATCGCCTACTGATGGGAGGTAGAGAATAAACCTTTTGTTTTCCTCTTCTTCTGCATGCAGCCTTTGCTTTTTGCTTTATTAAACTGCCTTTATCTTGACCCATGAGACATTATTCCATCTCATTTTCTCCCTTCCCATCCAAGTGAGGAGTGGAGTGAAAGAGTGGGGTGGTAGGTAGGTGGCATCCAGCCAGGGTCAACTCACCACAACCACCAAATGATCAATAAAGCAGAATAGGGGAAATTCTTCTTTGTATGTTTTCCCTGACTGTTGTTGGATCCCTTTCTTCCTCACCACCAAACCACCACCTCTTCTGACTCAAGCATTCAAAAGCACCACAAATACATCCCCAGAGGTGGGAGTAGTTATGGCATCTTGGTAACCATAAAAGTAGAAGGCACATTCCTTTTAAGATGGTGCCTGGATCAGGAGCAGCATACCAACCACCTGAAATATGCAATACTTTATTTGACCTAGTAAATACCTCCCTGCAAGGAATGACCATTTTATTAATTCTAGCTCACTACAGGCAGTTGCAGTACTTTTCTGATGTTTACTTTATGCTTAGGCCATTTATTAACATTCAGCTTTCTGGCATCTGACTTATTATAGCTTTTGAGTTTATTCACAAATCTCCTTTATGTCTCAAGTTTGCATTGGCTTATAAAATGTTTTGTTGAAGAATATTACTCTGAATAGAAAGCTGCACGGATTATTGATGGTGAGCAATATTTCCTTGGAAAAGAAGACCAAAAGAGAAATTACCCTATCTCACCATTGTTTACATTTCTCTTAGCTTGGAGTCGCAGCTGGCATATGTATCTGATGATTTTAGATAAAATCCACATTTAACTGTCTCACCAGAAATGTTTTGAAGCAGTCTGATTGTCTCAGAATGGTACTTAATTTACTTCTAGGTACCACTTTCCAGCCATGGCTTGCCTTTTGACAACTTCCAGAATCTTAAAAAGCTTGAAGGAGAACTCCTCTTGGAAGAGGAGAAGAAAAGTTTCAAACCAAGGGGAAAAGATTGCTTATGAAGACTTACTCTAGTTTTGTCACTTGGGCACCTGCAGGCATGGTTCTCTAATTGCTAGCTCAAATCTGAGGAAACTTGGAGCATTTCCCATCTGTCTATGGCTGTGTGCTTTGATGACATCTATCATTCATGTCTCTGTGAGGTTTAGATATGCCCCATCAGGCAGAAGGATACCAGTGATGCACTCGTACACTCCACCCTGTTTGTATGACTGGGTGCACCAGCACTGTAGGACATACATAGCCTTTAGACACACTGTCAGACACAAACAGCCTTTGAAGACATGTATGCATTTCCCACTGACACCAGCATATTACCATTTCACTACCGTTAGCTTGATGGGATACCCAAATGTGAATGTGTTGTCAATAGTGATTAAACATTTCACAAGTAGGTATTTGGCTATTATAATGCTGATATTTGTTAAATATCAGCAGCAATTTCATGTCAGCCTACTGAAGGGACTCAAACCAGTGCTAGTGTTACTGGTGCTGCTCTGATGTCAGTGAGAACATCCTTAAATAAATTACAACCCCAAATAGTCCTTGGGGGCTTTCAAGTGCAACACAATTTCTTAACACAATGTGATCTAACCTCTGCTGTGGGTTGTGTGACTCTTCCACAGACAGGACCAACCTGCTGCAGACCTAGCTCAGGAAATTATCTTTCCCTTGCAGAGGCTCACACTCTTCTCTGGACATTTCTTTTCAGCCTTTGCTGGCAACAAAAATAATGGTTGTTATATTGTCAACTGTAAGGTCAATATTCAGAACTGCTGTAAATTATACTGCTGTAAACCAGTCCAAGGGAGTGTCAGATGTGTTTTGATTGAAGGTGCATGTTAGAGAAACAAAATGGCAGGACTGAAGAAAAGGAATTGAGCCAAGTAAGATAAGGAGGCTGTTACGCTAGAAAACACTAGGGTATAAATCATTGAATAAGGAGTACAATACGTAGTCAAAGATTTATATGTTTCCTGTCCAATCACTTCATTATTAATAAAGCAATAGGTGATTGTTATCAAGTTGGACCTTCCCATCCAGCTCTTCTTCATCTCTTTCAAGGAAAAAATTGTAACTACCTGATAAACTTCATATTAAATTCCATCTTTACCTCAACTACTGACCCTTCTGTGTCAATAGTAACTTTCTAATGTCCGTAAAAAAACACATGTACTGATTATATCTGTGTTGTGATGTAGTATTTTCTTATACAAAAGATAATAATAAAATTAAGTTTTCTCCAAAGTATCTCAAAGCAGGAGTACCTGGTATAGGTAGGCTCCCTCTGAAGAATTTGTTCCAGAGTGAATTTTTTATCCCACTTCTTCAATAACATCAAGATAACCAAGACTGTGAGAGTGACTTGTATTTATCTTCCTCAATGTGTAGAATAATCAAAAAGTGCAGGTAATAAAAGCAGAGGAAGCTCTGGGTGTCACATTAGACTGAAAAGTCAAATTCAAATCTGCATCACAGCTCTGCCTTTTGTTCTGTGAATCTTGCAAGAGAGTAAGCATCCTCTGGAGTGGATTAATTAAAATTTCAGAGCCACATGTGTGCACGTTTGAATATGTCACTTAGATACCAGCTGTTGGCATATTGTACCCAGTCTTTCCACCAATGTTTGTTTTATCTCAAAAGGAAAAAAAATCCTATTTTTAGCACCACACAATAAATGCTTATCTTAGCTCAGTAGCCCAGCCCTGGCAGCACTGCATGTTTGTTTTCCCCAATACTGTCAAGTTATGATTAACAGACAGAGTGAAATCCTGAGGAAAAAGCACCAAAAAAAATCTGAATTAATATATGACAGAATTTATATTTTTTTTTTCCACACAGACAGCTCATTACAAGGTTATTTTATGCACAGAGCTGATCTTAATCTATGGGCTTTATTTCCCATTCTAGATCATACAGACCATTTTACTCTTGAATGTAAACAGGAGAGCTTGACACTACACAGGTTTACAACTTTTAATCAAGTAAAAATGGAAGGAATAAATCTCGTTTGAATATTATTGTATTTGTTGCATAAATAATATTACACATACCTAATTCTTGTTAATTAAAGTGTTTAATTAAAATAGATGTCTATGGTTTCGCTGTACACTTTCAAGAAGGAAAGTTGTTGGTCCTTTACAAGTGCCTTTCCTAAGGATTTCCTGTCTTCAGAAGTCATTTTATCACTACCAAATGCAACATTGTGCAGAGAATTTCCATAGGAAGATTTCTTTCTTGATCTCATTTACATTGGGGAGCTTATCTTATACCTTTTATGTATACAGCATTTATTGACCTTATCAAGCATCATGAAAAGCATAATTTTATGCCCTTGTATTGATTCATGTCTGAGAAGGTGGGTTTGCTAATATGCCTGCAGACATGTCAACACAAAACTATATAGTAGCTGTGCTTCCAAATTTTTCCTACAAAAAAACCCCAGAAAAACAATACACAGCATATTTTATATCCAGGCTATATGGGTAATTTTGGCATTCCAAGGTTCATTAAAATCTCCTTGAAGTCCAAATGATTCTCTCATTTTACCTGTAAAGGTGCAGTTAAAGGTTTGATCATCTCCCTTGAGTTCACGTTTCCTGTAATGCTGCTAGATACTCTTATTTTAATATTTTAACTGTGATATATGGATAGAAGAGGAAGAATCTTCTGCTGCCTTTAAAATCCTTTTGACCTTTAGGAAGCAGATGATCAAAACTAAAATTCTGATCAGAAACTTCTTCCACTGCAGACATGACCAAGGACATGGCAGAGGGGTTTGTCCTCCCCTTAGTAGGGCAAATGCTTCATTTGAGAACGTCAGAGACCTGGAGCTTTGAGGTTATATCTGGGGTACCTTCATGCATGAGATTTTTGACTGAAGAAGTAAGTTTGAGTCATCTTTATTTTTAATTCTGATCATGCCTAGTCAGTTCAAGTGGCCACAAATACAGTTTTCCAGCCAGCAGGTGCTGAGTGTTATACTGAAATGTACCAGTGTGGGGAGAAATTGCTCTAAAATTTGCTTTGAAGTTGCCAAGGAAACCATTTGCCTCCTATCACATTGGTTCAGTGTAGCTTTACAATACAGGTTAAGTTGCTAGATGTTTATGCAAGGAACTTTTCAGTGTTAAGAGAAAACCAGAAAAGAAGAAAAGGGTTACCTACCACCAGCATATAAATGAGAACTGTTCCTGGGTGAGTCCAAAGTCCAAGTCATGGTATGAATCACCAGACTCTACCCTTGGATTAGACACTTGTCTATTATTAGACCTGTGCTTTTAGCTTTAGCTCACCCAATAATATTTCTGACCTGGAAGCCTGGAAGATCTTTTTTTTTTTCTTTTTCTTCTCTCCAAGCCAAGGAACTTCCTGTTTCAAAATACAGTAAGAGTTCATTGCTTTAGACTTCTACCTCTTCAAAATTCTGCCTGAATTTTGGCAACTGGCGGTGATGGGTTAGCTTTCACCGTCCCCTCAGTTTTTCCCCAAGAAAAAGAGAATTTATGGTTTATCTCAAGCTCTTTTAATAAGCTACAAACTTATGTGCTCTGAGCAGAGCACTAGGGCTGCACCCTCATAGAGACATAGGTCCTGCAATGCCCACTTCTTAGATTACACATACGACCTCGTATGTATCACATGCTGATCCCTGCTTGTATTGTACTGATCAGAATAAGGAAATAGTAATTTCGATCTTACAGCAGACATTTGTGGCACATTCATAACTGTGATCCAGGAGTGAAGGGTGATTCGTGTGATGAATTTGTGCTATGAAAAACATAACTCTATATCTCAACAAGTATTCAACAGCAGGGGAAAAAAAACAGCCTAACAGATGTTCAGAGCCTCTATGCCTTTTTTTCCTCCCACTTGAATATCTGTATAACCACTTTGTAACTTGTCAGGCCGTAAAGGGTTTAGTTCAGTGGCTGGCCAAAATGAAATACTACTACTATTCAAGATTCCTAACTCCTATTATAAATAATACATTACTCTTTCTACTTTTAGTCATAGCCAGGACTTTTAAATGGTGACTATTGTACTAGACAAACAAAAGCTACTGTAGTAGAGACCAGGGGGAAAAGTGACAATGACGGTCCTTCCATCTCAAGTGCTGGAAGGTGATAAGGTCAGGGACATGAAGAAATAGATAAATGTTGGACAGAAGGTGGGAAGATTTGCATAAATCAGTTGCAACAAAGAGTACAGATGTCACGTTCTACAGATGTGCTACTCCTTCCCTCTAAGGAATCATGCTTCTTCACATTGGAAAGTCTCATCTTTCAGTAGTACCTTATGCCTGCAGACTTAAAGAAATGCTAGATGCAACTTCTGTGTTATTTCACAAAGGTTTTAGTTCTGATGAGTCTTCATTCATTAGAAATACGCTGGCTTTCATTCCTGCTTCTATCCCACTCTCACACACAAAATAATTCTCATTTCTGCAACTTAAAAGTAAAAAGTTGACCCATATGAAAGAAAAGATGGAAGCATTTTCCCAAGGTCGTTTTTGATGCAAAACTGACATAAGCAACAAAGAAATGCAAATGAGCAAGCATATACAGAAGTGTCCCCCAAGACTTCTGATCTTCTTTCCTGAAATTAAAGCAAAAAAAGCTTTTCTGAAAGGGAAGGTTATTCCTGACAATCCACAGCAGATATTATAGCCTGAACTGTTATTGTCCAGCTACAGGAAAAATCAGGGACAGGCACATGTATACTCTGTACAGCCTACAGTGAAGTCCAGAAGTGTGGCTCAGTTGCTGTGAGGACAGAAACTTTGTCCAGGCACCCAAATATTCTCTGAGAAACACTAGAAGAGAAACCTTGGGTCTGCACACTTCATTAATGTGAACAGAAGGAAGTACCCTGATGGAGTTTGTCTGGAACAACCGTGCTCGATTTGTCCACCAGATATCTCATCTACCTCCCTCACATTGCTACGTGGCTGTTAGGCAAACAAGACAATCCTGAATGCTTTCTTACATAGCCCTAAAAGTGCATGCCAAAGCTCTACTTGGATCCTTAGAGAGACTGATGTTTATATACCGTGCTAAGGGAGTGATTGGTGATGCAGATACCAAGGATTCATGTTTGCATTTGGGAACATGTTAAGATGTGGAGTAAGTTCTGTCTGGACCAATGGCAGTGCATTGAAGTTAGTTCTTAACTCAAACTAGTTTATTTAGAGTTATAATCTTTTCCTGGAATGGTAATTGTTAAAACCAGTGCTAAAGCAATAATTAAACACTGGCAACTCAAATGCAGATATTAAAGCTGAGGGAGGCCACCTTTATGTTTCCGTCAGTTTGTCTTGCCATAGTGAGATTTTCTCAAATGAGTTTAACTAAAGCTCACTTTCTACACAAAAGACTGAGTTATATGAATTATGATCACCTAGAAGCTACTTTCATACCATTATACTAAATTAAACAAGGAACAAGGAACTAGATTAGACTTTGGAAGCCACTATATGTAGCCTCCTATTTTTGCAGATGAGAGTTCATCTGAACTCATCTAAGCTATTCTGTCTTAATATAAACTAATGAAGAGATAGGCTGCAAGTTCCAACAAAAAGACAAATTTTCAAAATTCAAAAAAAAGGTAGTGTTATTATACAAGGAAAAAAATCACAGTTTAATAATGCAATAATAATGCAGTTGCACTCATTATCCACGTATTTCTATGTGTGTACAGCACCCCTTTTCTTGGTGCTGTGGTCATGCTACCACTGCCTCTGACTCACAGGTAGATGGTGTCAGTTCAAAGAGGATGGAGAAGGTTTAGCGAGCTGTCAGCATCCCGAGTCCTTCACTAGGAGAAGTGATGATGGTTTCTCTTTCTCCACTCTAGGATCCACTTGGGCTAATTTTCATACAATTGTTAGCTCACCTCTACATTTTCTTTTTCTTCTTTGGTTTACAATACTGTATTACATATGAATTTACTGTATAGGGTGCGTTTTAGATATCTTACTCCTTTGTACTCTTTGTTTCTTCTAAACACAGTTTTGTCTTCATTGTTCTACATCTGCATTTCTTTAAATAACTGCTGGTGAGAAACCCTACTGAACTAAAGCCATGGGGACTCTAGTGCAAAGCCTGTACCCCATCTCTTATAATTTCATGCTTGCAATACACTCCACTGCATCCTGCAAACCCATTTTTCCAAGTCTCTGCTATCTGATGGACTGGAATTTCTCTACAACACATTATTAAGTCACAACCTTAAGTATTTCATTCTACACTGAATGCCTACTTGCTACTACCATCTATATAAAAACTATAGTTGCACCATTTATACACAAGCAACAGTAAAACAAGTTAGGCATAGTAGTTATCATTAGAAAAACTGTCATAATTAAATAAACACAAAACTGTAGGCAGGTCAAGAAAAATGTAAACAAACTTTGCCAGCTAATACAAACTCTGTGGCCTATTACTAGTAATGGCAATATTGTATTACTAAACTGCTGGAGGAGAGATGAGACAATCATGATGGAACTTCATTGTGGATCTCTGAGATTTTATTCATCTGGCATGTCAGATAATTGCACTGTTCTCTACTTCAGCTGTTTTTTTTCCATTGCTCCAATTGTTTGGGTTCTCTTTTACTTTCATGGCATTTTAGGTATAAATATGCACAGATGTAAAATAAATACCTGAATAATGGACAAGTTTTTGAAATGGTAACAAATGAATCCATTGCCAATTATAGAGTTGCAACGGTAAAGAATTTTTCCACAGAGGTTTTAGTTTTAGAATAATTTCTTTCATATTAAGTCCCATTGGAAATAATTTTAAAATGAAAATGGACAAACGGATCTTGTAGAAAGATCTAGGGGGAAAACATAATTGAATCAAGGACAAATTAGTTGGTTTAGTTTGGATGAACACATGGACTTAATGTGATGAGCAAAGATCAGAGACTTAACTCAGTGCTTTCATTTGAGAGTTAGAGAAAGGAAGGCTTCAAGCTACATTACATGCAAGTCAGTCCAATCTGCTTATGAAAAAAAAATGTCATCAAGTTCTGTCTGCTTCCCTAAAGGAATGGATCTTGCAAGTGCTTAGTGTACGTGTACATCTCAACCATAACACTTACACAGAGAATGGAAAATGTATATATATGCTTATTTATATAAGGAGGAAGAAGAGAAGTAGGGGAGAAGTTTTGTCTCTGCTTCCAAGCCTGTGACCTGGAAGTGTGAGAGACCAGTCTTTGTGGGCATGTCAAGAGGAGCTAGGAAGAGCAGCAGATCTGCTGGGTTTAGACAATGGCAATTCACTCCTCATCTCTTTTTTTTTAGTACTGACTGATAATGAGCTCAGGTTTCCGTGCTTTCTACTACCTACAATAGAAATGCAGGTATTCAAGCTATACCAGTCTACTTAGAATTAAGCACAAAAGAACCCAAACACTTCCTATTCTTCAAAAAAACCCTCCAAAACAAACAAATAAACAAAAAATTCAAAAAAAAGAAAAAAAAAGAGAAAAAAGAGAAAAACCCCCAAAACAACAACAACAAAACAAAACAAAACAAAACAAACAAACAAAAAAAAACCACAAAAAAACCCCAAACCAAACAAAAAAAAAACCAACAAAAAAAAAAAAAAAAACCAAACAAAAAAAAAACCACCATGAGACCCCCAGACTATACCAGATTGTCTCAGGTCATGGTTATGTGAAGATTTAGGTTCCATAATGAAATACAGATGTGCTCCAACAAATGTTTCCTAATAGACAACAAGCTCTTCAGCTCTTCCTTATTTGAGCTACCATTTGTCCAAATAAATGATCTGAACCTCAGTTTTATTACCACTGACAGAGTACGCTGTGGTCTTGTGTTTCCATAGTGATCCATAGCCCACTTTATTGTGGAATGTAGTCATAGAATCATTGAATGGTTAGGGTTGAAAGGGGCCTTGAAGATTATCTAGTTCTAAGCCCCCTCCCATGGGCAGGGACACCTTCCACTAGACCAGGAGCTCAGGGCTCCATCCAACCTGGCCTTGAACACTTCAGGGATGGAGCAACTTCTCTAGGAAACCTGCTCCAGTGTCCTGCCATCCTCAAAATCAGACTCATTGGGTACATTTTATCCTTGGCAAATCCAAATCCATTAATATTCCCATTAAACTTCTTATCCTCCATGTGCCCGGCAATGTCTTCCAGGAGGGTTCACTCTATGATTTTCCCATGGACTGAAGCAAGGCAAAAATACCTGTAGTTCCTGAGGGTGACCTGTTGGCCCACTCAGAATATAAGTGCAATGTATGCCTTCCTCAGGTCATTGGAGAATCTTCTATATATATGAGCTTTCAGGGATAATAGAGAGAAGACTTGCAAGCACTCTATCAGCTCTCTCAGCAGCCTTGGATGCAGCCTATTGAGCCCAATGAACACAAGGCAGGTCAAGCCCTTGTAAGCATTCCCTGACTCGGTCTTCATTTGCTCCATTTGCTTCATACTCCTCCTCCATGAACCCCTTCCCAGGAGAACTTGGATATGCTGAGGAAAAGAAAACAGTCAGTGCTTCAGATTTAACAGGTTGGTTAAACATCTGCTGTAAGGTTGTTGTGTGTTCCACTAGACATTCCTGTTACTTATGAAAACACTTAAGAAATCTTCAATAAACATCATCTTTTCAAGACAGTCAACTTTGTATGATATTGGTTCATGCATACAAATTGTACAGATCTTTCACTGGCTAAGAACTATGCCTGGCAGGAGAATGGATAACAAGTTTGAAAGAAGCATTGCAAGGTGCAGGTTCATCCATCAAAATCATTCATTTTCTTAGACACTCATATTGTAGCACAAGAAATCAGAATCGTAGAATCACGGAATGATTGAAATCAAAAGGCCCCTGTGCAGACGATCTAGTCCAGTCACCCTGCTCAGAGTAAGGTTGCCAAGAGCAGTTTGCTCAGGTCTATGTCCAGTTGTTGCCGTTTGAATGTGTCCAAGGATGGAGACTTCACATCTCTCTGGAAAGCCTGTTTAAGTCTTTGATCACCCTTAGACTAAAAAAGCTTTTTCTTATGTTTCAGTGAAAAAATCAGATTGAACTATTTTTAGTCTTACATGATGAGATTCTTGTTATCTAATTTTACTCTGTGAGAGTTAAGATTCATTTGACCTGTGATGGAATAAAATTAAACTTTCAAAATCCTTCTAACCGCTGATTATGGAATAACATAGACAGATAAGTTTAAACATATAATTCAGAAGACATGAATCCTACCAATTGTCAGTTTTCTTTCATAGAACAACACAGAGTCAAAAATTACACAGCATAAAAAATCTACTTTTTTCTGTAGTCCTCTGCTTTGAAAAGAATGATTTCTAGTAGCTAGGATTTTAAATATGCAGCTATTCTGCTTTTT
>JAWWLV010000001.1:42084327-42119014 GCA_035041135.1 Platyrinchus mystaceus
TTACATTATCAAAACAATACATTACCATATTACCATATTACCATATACCATATTACCATATACTATATTACCATATATTTCTGCTCCAATAGGTATTTTGATCTATGAACGCAGAAGAAGGAAGAAAAGGAAGTTTTTCAGTAAGTCTTCTCATATATTATTAGGCATATGGAGCCTTCACAACTAACAGGTGAGTTCTTGTTTCTTTTTATAGTGAATGACAGTCCTCAATTAAAAAAACAAACAAATAAACATATTTCTTAATTTTGTAAGTTATACTTTGAAATTATATCCCAGTGTGCTAGCAATGCCTTTGAATGCGGCTGCTCATCATATGAATGTTTTTCAGAATTTTTATTAACACTACAGGTAAAATTCCAAATTTTAGAAAGCTTTGCAAACTTAAATATGGTTTTTTCTGGTTTTCTGTGTGTTGGGATGGGAGACAGAATGAAGGACAGATGCTTTTATAGATGGCTCCTGAATTAACGTCTTCTACATGATAATCTGAAAAGCAGGGGACTAAGCTGGAAATTCATTGGAAATTCATTTAGCTCCTTTCATTTATTCCTTTCTCCATCTGTGATTCATTTTATTTGTGGGTGAATCCATGGAAAATAGAAAATGAAGGAAGTTGGTAGGTCTGCTTTCTTTAGGAGGAATATAACATCCCTAGCACAAGGAGACCAAAATTGAAGTCACACTATGCACAAGGAAAAAAACATTATCACAAAACAAGAATGATACAAAAGAACTGACAGAATTTTACCTACAGAATCTGACCACAAAATCTGAAACCTGATAAAGTTATTTAGCCTATTCAGAACATGAAAATAGGAGAAAGAACTTTACAATGCAGGACATACAATATATAGACAAGTGGAATGTGAAGTTGGTAAGTACAAAATATCCCCCCAAACTTCTTGTCCTTCAACAGTTGACTTAGAAATCAGTTGGCTTTACTACGTCATGAAAGGAAGCTGCATATCATTACAAATAAAACACTAGGACCTCTACTAAATGCATCACAGTGCTGGAAAAAAGCAAATGCTGTGCTAGGCTGCACACAAAAATACGCCGAGGAAGAATACTGCAAAACTAACCAAATTATGCTGCTAGTTACACAGCACTAGCCACCATTTTTTTGAGAAAAATTGCACAGAATTATAGAGGGCTTGAGAGAAGGCATACTTATTAAGAACACAGGAAAAGTACTTGAAGAGAGATTGAAAAGAGTGGAATTGTTACCTTTAGAAACAAGATTAATAAGAGGAGATGAGAAATAACTACACTAAATAAAGGAATGTGATAGAAAAGGTGGATCAAAAATTTCTATTTCCTCTGTCTTGCAATGCAAGAACAAAGAGATATGCTAGGAAACCCAAAAGCTGGAAGAATAAAAGCATCTCCTACAACAGATGAGTGTCGAGCAAACACATTGATAGAGGTGTAATTGAGGTCAATGATCCTGCAAGGTTTAATGAAAAATGAATGGTTACATGAAATAATGCAAGCAAGAATGTCAGAAAGAAGATAAAGCCTCGGTTTTCAGGGCTAAACAAAGTCTCTAACTTCTAGGAACAGGTAGAAGTCTCTCAGTACCAGGCTTCTTTATTTTTCATATAAAGTGCTATTAGTAAGATTCCCACAGTATGGCCAATGGAATTTCTCACATTAGTCTATTTTACAGTGTTGTTCTGATTGCATTTTAGGTCTGTGCACAGTAACATGACAGCATTGCAGATGGTGTAAAAGCCTGTCTCCAAAAAACAATTCAGTTATCACTTCCATTTGCAAAATCCAGAGATGAGTCATTCCTCTCCCACAGGTAAACGTATTTGTATGAACATCAAGCTCTACAAATTTCTATGTATATCCTCACAGTGAAAAAAAAAATTACAGCACAGTTCTTTTCTGTATTGACAAAAGGCAGGTTTCAGCCCACCCTTAACCATTCTCCAGTTTAGCAAGTGCTCTGTCAAGCACATGTAACTCAAAGTACCCAAATGGGTACAACAGTGTCACATCGAAATATGATAAAAGGGATATAAAAAGTACAATTGGTAATTGAAGGAATGAGAAAAAATTTCTTTGGAGACAGCAGGCACTATTTATTTCATGGTCTCTCTAGCCATTATCACATCTCAAATCATGGAATCATAGAATCATAGAATATCCTGAATTGGAAGGGACACACAAGGATCATCAAGTCCAACTCTTGGCCCTGTGCAGGACACCACAAGAATGCCACCATGTGCCTGAGAGCATGTTTTCTAAGCTCTACATGGAGCCTAGGTGCAGATAAATCCAGTCTCAGTGTCAGACTTGGACAACAGTTAACGTCTAAAGGAAATAACTACATGGATTCCATGGTAGTATGAATTTAGCACTGACCGAGGACCTGTTGTGAATGAGGGGTCTCTCCACCTTGGATAAAGCAGGATCTCTCAGTCTAAGGTAAGGAATCTTAAACCTTGAGAGGTGTCAATTCATTCTAATTAGCAAATAAAGAGCTTTCCATCTACATTCACTTAATGGAAAATAGGAAAGACCCTGAATTAACAGCAGTTAATCCCCACTTGTAGAGAAATGGTTAGCCATTACTGTAGTAAACCCCATACTTCTGAATTTCCAGCTAATTCTGGCATGATGCTGCTGGCCCCTGAGGTTTCTTTATTTTATCTGCCCAACCACACAGGGTTGAGAAATATGTTTGCGAATACCCTTAGTACCACAACATTTTAAAACCCACATAGATATAACAGCAGCAAGGATGACTGCCAAGCCACAAGCCAAGGATAGGAAAACTCATATATCCCTTTCTATTTTTTCAGCTGTCAGAAACCTGTGGTGCACTTCCAGCTCTGGCTTTGCCAGTTGATCTGCACATAAGTATGTCCTTTGTTGATGGCTTTTCCAAACCTATAGTCCTGAGCATATGTTGCTCAAATGAGGACAAGCACACAGACTACTTTCCCACATCAGGGTGTACCATCAAGCCGTGTCTATACCATCAGCTGCAGGTGGAGGAGACTGAAAGGGCTGTACCCGCTGCTTGTGTGTGGAAATGTTTTTTAATAACCACATTGTACAGGGCATGGAATGAGAGAATGGGCAAGACAAGCTGCATCATTATGCTCTGTGGGAAGGAAAGCGGTGGATTTGGCGTGTCACCCAAACACAGGTAAAACAGGGTAGGTGAAGGACACTGTTGGTTGTTCCTGACATCCCTCCCACATTCCCCACTGCTGCTGCACCTGTGGCACACACAGGCTCTCATGGGATGATTTGACCTCAAGTGGAGTGCTGTATCAGAACAACTGGGTACGGCAGGCTAGGAAGGGAGCAATAAGCAGAAAACCTGGTGCAGGCACAAGAAGGGCAAGACGAATCCCCAGATCCTAAATCCTAGCAATGCAGATTTTCTCTCATCTCCTGAAATATCACTCACCAAAATGCGTCAGAAGAAAGAAAACCAGTGCCCATTACTAAAAGATTTTAGATGACTATGTTGCCAACAGTCAGCACCAGTGATTCAGGCTTGCTCACAGAATCATAGAGTTATATGTATACTGTATATATATATATATATACATATATATAATCAATGGTTTGGGTTGGGAGGGATCTTAAAGATCGTCTATTTCCACACTGCCATGAGCAGGGACACCTTCTGCTAGACCAGTTTGTTTAAAGCTGCATCCAACCTGATTGGCATCCAACCATTTGCCTTGAACTATTTGAGAAAAATCGTGTATTTGGTACTTAGCCAACATAGAAATGTTCTCCATTTCTGGAACACTATTCTTTAGGCTCCAGATATGACCCGTGTAGGTAAAAATCACAGTTAAAGGACATTTATCAGCCACAGTTGTTTGAGCTCATTGGATTAAGTCAGGAAGGGAGCTAGGGGAAGTAGTGTATGCTCTTTGGATAAATAATATTTTGTCTTAACATGATATTACAGGAATTGTCTTTTAAATTGAGAAAGCCTCTGAGGCAGCTGAAAAGCAATGGTGACTCTGTAAATATAAGGCTGACTTGGTAACTGACCTTGTATTCCTCACCAAACCACAAGAAGTTGTGGGAGAAACAGAAGAAAGCTGACAGCAAACTCATCACTTTAAAGAAAACCTTCAAAAAGCTTTGAATATCTTCTTTCCTGAAGACATCAAAGTTCATTGAAATTCCTCACAAACGCCACAGCAGTTGAGGATAACCTGGACTAACACAGAGATGTGTCTCCAGTTCTCCCACTTGGCAGAGGAAATGTCAGTATAGCACTATCAGCCCTTGTGAACCATTTTTTCACAGAAAAAGCCTGTAAAACTTCTTCATATTGATAAGACTGTCTGTACATCAAAATTGTGCAAACGTATCATATAGGAAAATTTTCACAGTTGATTCTGTGCCAGTTCTCTCTCTTTCATTTCCTTCTTCTTCCAAATAAAAACCTATGTGGTTGTGTATTGTTAAATCCAATATATTTCTTCCCTTAGTGTTTTTCCAGCTGGTGAGATTCTAGGACATTGGTGCAGTATGACAACCTTTATTGCTACTAATACAGAAACAAGCTAACCCAATTTATATCTGTGGGACAACTGTTAATATCTATGGTACTATTTTCATACAAACTCATTTTATCCGCTATGGTCAGGCCTTCAGCCTTTCTTCAGCTGAAGGGGCGACAAATTTTAGAGGACTAGCAGTTTCCTGAGAGCTGAGCATTTGAATTTCACCCCAAGTGTATGAGAACATACTGTGACATTCAATGGGAGAAGAAATTATAAAGCGTATGTCATTAATATGCTTACTAAGGAACTGTCTCTGCTGTAAAACTCTACAGCATTGCTTAATAACCTGTGAGGAAATAAAGAACCCAGTACAGTTTACTAATGCTTTTAAAATGAATTATTTTAAGATTATTATTACATTTCTGAGAGATACCAGTTATTTTTAGGTCTCTACCATAAAGACTTCATTGATTTTCTACATGTGAAGATAAGGTTTCTGCCACAGTGGTGCAGACACTGACAGAGAATGTTTTTTAGATAAACTGATTTATTGAGATTTCTACCTAGGATAATAGTCAGAAGGGAAATTGAATCTCTCAGATAGGGTGAACAGTTTCTGTCTTGTTGATGATGGGATTCTGTGGGGGTTATTGCAGCAATGTCCTCAGCTAGATCAAGTGAGACACTCCAAACTGTACTCATGGGGATTTTTCTCATGTCCAGCTGGGCTATGGTCCTACTTGTAAAACCCACAAAAGCAACGTGAATTGCTACTGATTTTCTTAAACTGTGCTAAAACTTTTCCTGCCTTCAGTACATACTTTCCTATGGGATCATTCCTGCATCTGCAGAAGCACACAGGTGTCCTGTATCTCTATGGTTTGGTCAATTCTGCTGCAGGGATGTGCAGGAATGGCCTCAGGGCATCTTTGGGACAGCTGAAGTCAACACCTGAGATGTTACATAGCAGGCAGAGACAAAGCAGCAGTGTCTACCCATTGGCCTGAGCACAGCAGCAGCTGCCCAGGGGGAGTCTGCAGGGCTGTTCAGCGCCCCTGGAGAGCAGCTGTCAAAATTGGTCAGACACTTCATAGTGAAGCCAGTAGTTCAGCTGAGCACTTCGTCACACATTAGTCCACTGAACCAGTCCTGTGACTCATCTGTGCTGGGGAGTTCCTCAAGTCCCCAGGGAACAAGTGACTAAGTGCACTGGGTGTGCACACAGGCAAATCCTTGCCACCACAGTTACAACTACAGGGCAAGCTACAGTTTCATTTTTATTTCAGACTTACAAGTTAAATACTGTAACTCTTGCCATGGTAGATATATTTGGTACTCAGAACTTTAAAGGAAGGACTGAGATCGGTATCTGAGTCTTTTGTCAGGCAGAATCTATTAAATTACTGATGCAATGGTAAATCAAGTAAATATTTCACTGTTTTAATGACATTGTAAAATGCCATTTACTTCCCTGCATAGTAAAATGCTACTTCTTCCCCATCCACTTTTATTTGCCTGGTTTCCTTTGTTCTAGTTCAGGCATAATTTCACACTTTCAAAAATTTTGAAAGAACTGGAATTTTGCTTATCAGTTTAAACAATAAAGGCAGACCACCTGGAGAAACATGCAGACAGCCATTTCACAGGCCAAACTGAGGGCTCCTGGGGTGTTTATGCCAGCGGAGATTTCCTTTTTGCAGCCTGCTGAGAAGCCTTGTGCTTTTAATAATAATGTTAAAACATTCACAAAGCAAAAATCAAGTACATAAACCCCCACAATAGATAAGAGGAAGAATACAAAGAATTTAATTCACTAGAGAAGCACAAACTGAGCATGTCCTTGATGAATACCAGGCAGTTTGAAGCAAAGGGCTCCTCTTATAAGTCCTCCAAGGGTAAGTGTGATGTCTGTTTCCTCCAGTCGAGTCTGGGTACTGTACAGAGGAGGTGCCCAGTCAGGCACAGCACAGGTTACACACAAACCTTCCTGATCGGATCCTAACAAGAATCCTGGTAGCAGTTCTTCAGGAAAGCAGCCAGTATCCAGACATGGAAAACATGCTTTCCTTATTTCATGCCACTGGCAAGTAAGTCCTAGTGGACACCCAGAGACGCTATAGGAAGTAGATAGTTGTCAGACTGAAGATTGAAAGGACACAGATCACTCACTAACAGAGAATGATCAAGGCAGCCCTGCAATCTCTCTGAAGATCTAACATTACAGAGATAGAAAGTTAGATATGTGCCATTACGTTCCCTTAACAGAAATAAGGATTATGTTGCTAGAAACGGGCTTTCCTCCCAGCTGAATATAGGGTGAATCTGTCCATCTCAGCTTTGGAAAATGGTATTGCTGTTGGTTAGAAGGCGAGAAGGGGTTTGTAGCAGGAAAGTTATACTAGGAAGCAGGGAAGAAAGGATGCTCCGAAAAGCAGCTGTGCTCCCAGAGATCAGCTAGTCTAACAGCTTGCTGATATTATGCATTATGTGCAAGACCACACTCTTCAATTTCCAGCTGAGTATGTTTGATGCAGTGCTGTTTCTCCAAGGATTGGTGCCATTCCAAAGAACTGAGTTTACTCCCACAGATTCAGGGCTACTGTCAAAGGATGTTAAACACCTAAGCAACTTTGGACAGAAAAGTGCAGCCTTTGAGATACTTTCCTGTCTATCAATCTTGTAAAGCTGTCTAGACTGTCCCAGGAGAGGGGGTGGAAGTGCAAATCAGATATATGTGTAAATATAGAAGTGTAAATCAAATTCTATAAGCATGCCTATGCAATAGGGTATAGGGAAAAAAACTGCACATTGTCAAGGCAAAAACCCAAGGACCATCTTGACGCTCTGGTAATAAACAAATTTTTCCTTCTTTGGAGTTAAATGAATGGCTGAAATCTTCTAGGAGCTGTGTTCAACAGTTCCATGGCTTTGATACAGTGCAGCTAATACTGTGCTGAAATAGGACTGGAACATACAATACCAGCACAGCACACCACATGAGGATGGGTCACGCTATTGCAAAATAATTTCTGCGAGAAGAAGCACTGGTTGGTACCATGGAGGTAATCATGGTTATTATCTGTGAGCCCATGGTGACGGCAAATGTGCCTGGCAATAGCTGTATCTCACCAACACAGTAGTCACCCACACTGCTAATGTACTCATGGTCATTTTACGAATTACAACAAAGTAATATCTGAGGAAAGTTATTAAACCTGCTAATGTAACAGTGCCTGGTACATGGTTTTAATATCCCACTATTTATTATTTTAGTTCTTTGCAATAAAAAGCCTGAAACATCATTTCCCTACCAGGGCTTCTGGATGTGCCTGGCTTTACTGTGGTCCCACAGGGAAGGACAATTAAATGTTCCAGTTTTAACAGCTGACAGACCTGAGTTCTGTACACTGTCTTGAGATCACAGAATGGCTGCATTTTTTTGTGGTTGTTTTGTTGTTTGGGTGTTTTTTTCAAAGTTCCAGTGTCATCTTGCAGTTAAGCTTATGCAGAAATTATCCAGCTGTACTACAGGCTTTGGATTATTGTGTTTATGCAGGTTCTTTCTAGAATAATGAACTTGAACCTCCAGAGGTCCATGCTAGTGGCTTTAAGCCAAACCTGGTTTTCTTTCTGCAAGGCCTTTGCTACTGAGAAAAGAAATATGATCTTGATGATGAACTATTAGATAAAGATTTATGTGCCAGATTATGAAGATCAGACTAAGTGATATGGATTCTCTTGGGGCAAGAATCAATGAGGATGTCAAAGCATGTGCTGTCTTTGGGCTGTGTTCACATCACCTGCTGCTGTTGTTCTTGTTTTCTCTTCATATACTGATATGGTTTGCTCCTCATTGCTCTATTATCCATGGGGGCTCCTGGCATATTGTGCTTATATTTTTCACTGTCTGAAACCATATCTGTTTGAAACTTATTCTCTAGTTCTTTTTTCACTTCACCCAAGTACTTCCCTGTTTCTTGTGGGGTCCCTCCTCGCGAGAGAAAGTCCTTGATGGACCTCTCTAGCATGAGTCCACCTTCAGGCAACAGTTCTTCCGTTCTCTGCTGTCCCTTAAGGTCACAAATTTAGCTTCACCAGCATGGATCCCTCACTGGGATCACAAGTCCTACCTGGGACGACTTGCTCCAGTGTAGGTCTTTCTCCCATAGGCCACAGGTCTCTATCAGGACTCTGTTCTCTGTTTCATCTTAGGCCTCCCACAGGGTCACAGCCTTCTCGTGCACTTACATGCATTCATCTGCTTCAGCACAAACTCCTTCCTGAGCTGCAAGGGTTCTCCTCACTCAGTAATCTTCCACAGATGGCAGGAGTTTTTTAGTTTTCAGTCTTTTCCCTGCTGAAGGAAAAAAGAGGGGGTAGAGAAGGACCCCCCCACCTTGGGCATCTCTTCTCTCTCCTCCAGCTGCCAGCTTTGACCTTGGAGGCTGTGCTATCTCTCTGCCTGGAATTCTTTCTGCAGCACGTCTCATCCAGGCAGTTTCTCTCTGGAGTTTTTTCCTCCATTCTGTTACATGTCTTGGATAGGGGGGCTTCGGTGCCACACCTGCCTCCAGCCCAGGACCGGGGGAAGGAGAGGGGCCTGGCCCACATCTGGGGCCTGCCACCTCCCCCTACATGGCTCCCAATTTCTTCTGCACCACCAACTTTTCTCTTCCGTTTTCTTAAATATGTAATATGGCAGAAGCGTTACTAAAACTTTTGATTGGCTTTGCTCCAGAAATCTACCTGGAAAAACTATTTTCAGCCCCAGGGGGACTGGTCAGCAAACCCACGACAAGGAGGAATTCGCAAGCATGCCTGAAGTGCAATCCATGAGTCATTTCACTCATCTATTCATTCCTGAGATCCCACATTTTTCAAAATTGACTACACGGGAGCATAATTAAGGAATTAAGTTCCTAACTGTTCAGAGTGTCACTGGAAATTGCAGCGGACGGATTAAAGAAGGAATGCATTTTCGTGGCATTAATTATTTACATAAGGGAAGAAAATGAGCAAGGGTACTGCTATGATTAAGGCAGAGAAGCTCTCATGGGGCAGTGAGATGGGCAACAAGCTGAGCTGCCTGAATTCGTTAACTCACAACCACTTTGATGTGATGTGTGATGACGAACAGTTGTTACCACAAAGATATGCTCTGGCAGCCAAGAAAGGGAGACAGCACTGCGCAAAACAGCAGCACTTACCCTTGCACCCTTCTTCTGGTTGTGCCTGCTGGGTGCTGTACAGGGATGGTGAACCCTAATGCCACAATCCCTCTGGGTCCTTGCCACAGTAACACTTCAGCACGATGATGTGTGGCTTTGACCAAAGCCCATTACACAGTCTCTACCGGGCATGTCCCAGGTAGATGAGTAGCATGGGAAAACCTCTACTGGGGTTTTATCTAATGATTTGCAGACTGAATTTACCGATGAACCAGTTAAGCTTTTATAAATTATGCTCAAACTAAATAGGCCATCCTTCTCTGACGACTATATAATTGCCTCAAGAATATTTAATTAAGAAATTATTGATTTACCACACACTTCCAGTGTCACAGATCAGTTATGCCACTGACATTTACACAAGCTCCTTTTCACCTGGAGCATGCAGCAAATACTCAGCCAAGTAGTAATCTATATTACACTTCCTGGAGGTAATAATCTGCCATATACAATTAAAATGGATTAGGTCTTGATTTTTGAGAGTATCTGAGAAATTCGTAGCTTTTTCTCAGGCAGGCAAGAATTTTTCTTGATTCTAATATAAAATAAATCTGAGCTTAAAGCAAAGAATAAGCCTTCCTTTTTCTACCTATAATCTTCTCTTTAGTGGTAGAAAAATTTGTCTTCCTCGCTTGGATGCCAGCACAGATATCAAGAGATTATTCTTTCTTCCTTATAAACGACACTCTTCAATGTTCAAGCTAATTTTAAACTCCTGCTTATCCTGGAGTTCAAGATTATTACTGCAAGATTACTGATGGGTTTTCAGCAGCAGATTTATATAATGGGTTGTAATATTACTATTTCATTATTTAAACAGAAGCTCAGCATCTCCTGATAACAATTTTCTGAAAAATCCTCTACAGAAAAGCATCTCTTTTCTTCTTTTGCTCTTAGGCAGTGCTACTCAGCCTACCTTATACTGCACCTCCCTCCATCTTCTGTTTTTTTCTAGACTGCTATTTCAGATGGATTTCACTTTCAGATGGTTTACTCATTTCACTTTCAGCTCAGTTCTAGGTTCTAGCTTAAGCCTGATTTCGTGCATCATCAGAGAGAAGAAATCAGTGCCTGCCCCTCTGCTTCCTCTCACGAAGAAGAATATTTTCCCAGTGCACTGAGGATTTTTTAATGCTGCTGTGCATTAGTAGGAGAGATGGAGAAGATCTCAACCCATTTGGAGGAAGAATCTATTAAAGTCTGAGATAACTAGCACAAGAGTTTGGAATTCTGATAATAGAGTGCTTAGTAATGCAAATGAAAAATCTAATCAACTTCTCATCTTCAGACATCCTCAGACCTGAAAAAACCGCTCTAGTCAGAAACTGCAAATGCATCCAACACTCATGAATAAGAGGTGAGAAATGAAGCTAAGCACTTTGTCACATCCAGGTTAGCATTTCCCAAGGCAGGTACCTAAAAGGAAAGAAAAAGAAAGAAATAAATATGCATCATTCAGTCCTAAAACTGGGAAGAAGTTTTTATGGGCATAATAGAACAAGGAAATTATATCAATAACAACCTGTATGACCTGCCCTGTAATGACTCAGGTATGTGACAAGAGATCTATCTCTTGCCTGACACATAGCCAGGCTGCTGTCACTGTGGAAGGACCATCTAAGGTTTATGAAACTCAGAGCTGAGCAGCCACATCCTGCCAATCACAGGACTTTGTGACAGGGAATTGTAGATTGCCAATAACACAGTCAGGAGCTGTTTTGGCTGAAGAGTATTACACTCGGCTTCCCCTACCACCGCAAAGTGTAATAAACTGTCAGCTCTGGGCAGACAACTGAAATAAAAACAGGATTTGTTCTTTCAGTGCCACCATAGGACAAGCAGTCTATCTGGATTTGTGCACTGTAGGATTACAGTGATTTTTCTGAAAGCATTTACAATAAGGCATATTGTAAAAGAATTAGCAGACAAAGCAAGGGACAAGTATTTGCAGAAATAACTGAGAAGGCAGGAAAAATGCAAACTATACAATACTATGTCTATTTCCATGGACTTTAAGAGATATTTTAAAATACAAATTAAATAAATCAAATCATAGTTCTTCTTTACTTGCTCATAAAAGTATTCAAATGATTATACTACTATGTCAAGCATATAATTGAAACTTCTATTAATATATATCTGGAACATATGCAAAGCTTTATTTTATCATTTGTGAATGTATGCTAGTAAAAGAAATCATATACACTGATAGAAGAAGGCCCTGTGATCTTAGTCTTGTTTGCTATTTTTCCCTTCAAACAGTGTGATATTTTTATCTGGGAAATCAATTATCAACTCAGTATCATGTAATTAATTCAGCTGCCTGCATACAGTGCTGTTTTATGGCATCTAAGAGATCAATGTGGCATCAGTGAATAGGGTCCAGGATCTACAGAAGCTCTTTGACTATGTAGGAGCTAGAGGCCAAACAAGGTGAACTAGGGCACCTCAAACACAGAAGAAGTCTGTGTTTAGGAAGCTGAACCAAGATGTCCTGAAGAAAAATTGGTGTTTAACTTCCTTTCTCACATTTCTGAGACAAATCAGGAGTACAGGCAATGGCTGAAGACCCTTCACCTGTTCGTTTTAGCCCCATATAAAACAGGAAAAACTAAAGACGACAGTTTGGATCAGTCAAGAGATACACCAGTTGGTAACTCAGCCTTGTCAAAGGCTGCAGTAAGCTTTCTAATACCAGACTGTGTAAAATCCACTTTGTACTAATCACACAAAGGTGAAGACAAAATGGAGAGAAAAGGAAAAGCCTCTCTATTGCTAGGAACAGCCAGCTTGTATATGGTAGACATGGAATGCCGGGAATTTGGGAGGATTCAAGGCGATACATGTCTACAAATGGTTAAACTGGGTAAAAACACATCCAAATATAGTTAAGGGAGATACAGGAAAAGGGAAAAGCTATAAATTTTAACTATCACTAACCAATGAACAAAAGTGTTACAACCAACCTATAGAAAAAGGGGTTAACACTAATCTAACTGCAGATTACATATAAAGTAAGATTCTTTCTAACAACATTGTTAATAACTTGAATAAACATAACACTTTTTATAACATAAAAAGGCAGTCTCTGAGGTAGGTTTGTCGGTTGTCAGGAGTCCAGCTGCATTTCAAAGCTGTCTTTCTCTTCAGTTCTCTCTTCCTTCAGAGATTTTCCTCCACCATGAATATGTGTCTCGTGGTGAACTCTCTACACAACCTTCTCTATCTCTTGGCTGTATTAAGCTGCATCACTTTGTGCCTCCTTAAACTGCTGAGCATGGAGCAATGTGAGCACTTTGAACACTTCTGATGGACTGTATTCTCTACCCAAAGACATACTTTTATATCAGGAACACTTAAAATGTTTTATGTGTATGGTCTTTAAAAGATGCACAGTCCACGGGAAAAGAAACAGGTTTAATTAAATAATGGTACTTTCCTTAGGCTTTACCTTTCTGTTAGTCACAAGAATACAGTAATTTTCTGCATTCAAATAATTAGAGTTACATACAATATTCCAGATATGATCCCCTAAGTACCTTATGCAATGACATTGATATTTCTCTGTATCAGAAACAGTTCTCTCACGGTTACATTTTTTTTTTTTTCAGATGACATTAGTGGGTATAATCATACACTTCTTGGTCAATACCCTTCTATCTCTTTTCTTCTACTGTCATTTCTAAATTATGAGGTTTCAGTTATTACAGGAATACCTGCAATTAATCCTGGCAGACATTACTTATCCTTTCATCCTACTTCTATTTTATGTAGTCTGAAGGCTGCTCCTTTCTTCCCTTATTTGATTTGGTTCTTGTTGTGTTGATAACTCCCTGTTTTGTGCCATCAGCAGATATATTTTTTCCTCTGCACTAAGGTCTTCAATGAAAATACTGGATCAAAGTGGTCCTCAACTATAATCTATTTTTCTCTGCCTCTGTACTGAACTCAAGGAGGAATAATACATGTAAGAAAACAATAATTTTTGCTTAAAGCTGTTATTGATGATGTCTCAGACTACATCCCACAATGCCTTTAATCCTAGTATTCTGGCAGAGTCAACACACAATGGAGTGTTTTTCCCATCAAGATGATGAAAGACCTCCAAGTCTTTCCTGTAACATGATCTTGGCCCATTGTTCGGTCTTCTTTTATTTCCTTGGTCCACATATTCTTTTCTTTTCCCTAGGAATAGGGAAAGTGCTGTTAAAGTTCATGTGAAACTTGTTTGGGCTGAGACTTTTCAGCAGAAATTTTCCTTTTTGATTTGTCCTCTACAGAGGAATTGCCAGGTGGCCATTCCCCTTCCAGCCAATAACGTTTGCAGTGTATAATCCTTACCTTGCATGTTTGCTACCAGAAGACAGCCCACCTCTTTCCCCCCAGACCAACTCTGATGTCCAGACTGTATATTAACAGCAAGTTTCTCGTGCATTACATTATCTCCCCTTGATGCTGGTCTGACTTTCAAATTCTTTTCCTCTCATTCTTCCCCCAGCCTGGAGATCATCCTAGACTCTCTTCTTCCAATGTCTCCCAGATAAAAATATAAACCAAGACTTTTTCTTGGAAGGTCCATCTACCCAGTAATTTGTCTGCAACAATATCCATAGGAATGCTACACAAAGAGAGGATTAGAAAGTATTACAAGACCCCTGGCTGGGACACTCTCCCAGATTCCTACAACAAAGGATTAGTAGCATCCTGAGCTGACAATGGCATGCAGTTCAACATGTTTCCAATCAGCTGATGAAGCTACCCTCCATCAGCTTTTCTAATTGTTCCTATTTTAGTCTCTGAAATGTTCTGTTGGCACTTAGAGCCACAATTGATTACACACTTTATGAAAAAAAGTACTTTCTATTGCATTACTTATTTTTATTCTGCTGCCTGTAACCTCATCAAAATCCCTCTAATTCTGCCATTGTAAGAAAAACAGAATAATCATTTTCTATCCCCTTTCACTATAGTATTCAGAGATCTTTTATCATAGTCATGCCTTTTCAAACCCAAGCAATTCTGAGTTTTCATAATTGTTGTCCTTGCCTGCACAATTTTTTGTTCCTATTGTATCCTTCTGTGCTGGAATTACCTGGACTGTATATGGACATTAAGCTGAAGGCATTCCTTACGTTCCTTACACTCTTTACATTTATACAGTCACATAAACAAACTTTATTGGAGAAAGTGAGATTTCAAAATTTACTGTTATGTCAAGAGAAGAGTAGATCACCCACCTAAGAAGACTCTGAGAATTGTCTTTATTATAATTTCCTGGTTGACACACAGTATTCTCAAATATACTGTGGACCAGAATTTATTCCCACACACCAGTTATTCAAATTCCCATCTAAAAATTCCAAATAATTTTCTGGAATAACTGAAGACAGGAATAGGCAAATTATTGATCTCCTTCTTAGAAAATGTTCACCAGGCTTAAAATCAGCTGTGGCAAGGGCAAAAATCCCTGAAATTCTAGGATAGCTTAGGCTTTCCTTAACTTTAGCTTTAGTCACATGAAAGCCAAACACACTTGGTACAAAAATGTCAAAATCAACCCCCCACCAGCATTTTGAATTAATTGAAATTCCATTTTCTCCCAGTAGCATATTCCGCTGAAAAATATTCCAACCAATTCTAGTTAATGGTCTTCTGTAAAAAAACAGCAGAGTAAAATGGGCCATTTTCTCAGTTGGGGATATAGAAAAGATGAAGAAGGAATGAAAGAGTGGGAAATGCGAGCGGCATTTGTACAGCTGATGACACTACAGCATGCCAAATTTCCTTGTTCTTGTGTTGGTAGCAGTGTGCTGAGATTTCACTGCAGTATCACCTGTTTTCTCACTCAGTTCTCTGGGACTAAAATCTGGTTCTGCTCTGTTGTTCTACAGAACCAAGAACCGAACAATCACTGAAATCAGCTGTCATAGTCATTCAAACCAGATATTTTCTTTCCAACAATCTGTTAAATTTCTTAAGAATGTATTTTACTGGTTTCTTGTTTAAAAATAAATTTGCATTTGGGTTATAAGGAAAGGTTTGAGATTTAGGAGTGAATAGATGTTCTTTTCCAGAAATATCTTCACTGACTTTTTGGACTATATTCACTGAGTTGGGTTTTAGTATATTTAATTTCTGCTCTTCACAGGTAAGCCATCAACAGAAAAAGAGAAAATTTCAATGATGCATTATGACTTTTAATAGACTTTTACATGATTTATTGATGTAAATATACTCCAAATAAGTGGTTGAACATTAAAGGGCAAATAAATGTTTTTTCTTTAACAGACAATTTGGAAATGAACAGTATAAATAGAACATAGTCATCACCACTTTATTTTATGTCATTCCAATCTACTGTCAATTTCTTTTCATATACAAATTCAATTTTTTTTAATTTTGAATACCTAGAAATCTTGCATAATGAAACATGTTATTTACACTGTGTATGAGTCACAAATAATTACAAATAAAAAGTATACAAAATGACTAAAATGTATCAATACATAAAAAGCAAAGAAGATATAGTAGATGTTCTGATTAACTATAAATGCTTACATATTTGTACATATATTTCTAATCTGAAATTGCTAGATGATATATTTGATTTTGATCAGGAATATGAGTTTTATGGCTGCACTACTGGAGAAGAAGCAATATTTTCAGACATAATGAGCCACTTAAGAAACATTTATGGTTGTGCATAGGATCAAATGTAGTAATTTTAAAAAACAAAAATAAAATATTTGACATTGTAAAATATAAGCAATTGAATTCATGCCATACAGATACATTGTATATTAAACCAATACTGTCAGATGGCATTGCAAATAAACCATAACAGAGTAGTAACATTTGAAAAATAAGCAATTTACATGGCATTTGTATCATAAAGTAGCAGATGTACAATATTATTTACATTGCAAACCAAAGCGATAATAACCCCATGAAACTGCAGCAAACGAGTTGTTCAAAACATTGACCACAGACCTGATTCATAAAATACATAAGCATGTGTGAAGAATGTATGGAAAAATAAGTCCTTAGATATCTGGAATGCCGCATTAGACACTGGGTGTGTGATTCCCCACTCTGACCACCCGATGATGTATGGCCGCAGTGCCCCACCTTGGCCCACAGCATCTGCACTAGGCCTTGCACGAGGCCCCTGGGTCCTTTGCTCACTGTTCACCTGAGCACACGTGGAACTGCAGCCTAAATGGCCCATGTAACTAAGCTTTCAATCCAAATGCACGTCAGGGAAAAGCACTGGCCTGTCCCTAGATGGAATGCGCTACACATCAACATACTGGACTATGGTTCTGTTTACAGACTACGCGTTACCCAGTAAATGTAACTCTTGCAAAATCAGACCAACGATGGTTTTGCACAGCAAGGAGAGTAAGATACGGTTTCAGAGCTCTTTGCAGACTCTTAGCCCAAACAAGGACTCAAATTATGTAAAACTGGAGCCACATGGTTTTGTTTTGCAAGGATTACTAGGAGGTAGGAAGCCTGCAGTTATTCAGAACATGAGGTTTCTGGCATGCAGTAGTGACCAGGGCTTTGACTGTGATGCAATAATTTGCTTTATTTGTGAAGGCTTAGGACCACCATTGATCCATCCTGATTCACAAGAACATTCGAAGTTCCTACCATAAAATCTTGTTGGAAAGAGAACCCTACTTGCCAAGTCCCAGTAGGGTATTTGGGTATTGACCATTTCAGCAACCAGTCTTTAAATAGTGGTTATTAAAAAGGAAAGTCACCTCCTGCCCCATGGCAGTATTATATTATAGCTGCTCAGTAAAAATTTTATCTATGGAAACAGAAATGCAGCTTCTATGAGATGGATGATCAGTGTTGACTACTATATTTGAATGATGTTAGTTCCACATGAGGAACGTGAACTTTGATAAATGAGCTCTGCCTCACAATTTACCTCATTTGTTTCTTTTTTTTTCCCTTCTTATTTTCTTATATTTCCAGAGAGTTTTCATGATACAAGAAAGAGTAGGTGATACAAATCATGTACTCCTGCCAACATCTGAAATTCCAAATGCTGCAAATTTAATTTTTCCTCAAGATTTGCCACACTGAAATGCATGACCATGTGTCTGCACTAGCTGAGCACTGTGTCAACGTGCTGTGCCCATACACATCAGTTCTACATCATAAGGTGAGCCCAGTGCACTTAAAAAGTTGGTCTGCCCCTAGCAGTAAACCTAAAATATCCATACAAAACTTATCACCTGATATAAAGAATTGTTCTGCACATATTTAGCATGGTCTTTTATCCAGGATTTCCAGGCATCAAGCAGCCCAAACTATTGACATGGTTGAAGAGATGTCAAAAAATCCAGAAAGAAAACAAAACTATCACAAAGGAGATTAAACCATCTTCTCTGTCATAGGAAAACAAGACTGCAACATACTACCAGACGCAATCTTCACAAATGAGAACTTGAATAATGCAAAGAAACAGACCTAAGTTAATTATTTGCCTTTTTAAGCAACAGGAGAAAAATAATAAATAGTCTGGGTGGTATTTTTGGCAGCCGATGATGTAACTGAACTGGAGCGCTTCGTATTTTCTTATTAGAGTGATTACAAAACCAAGCTCTGCCAATGACTGCCAGTGAATTAGCTACCTTTGTGACAACTAAAGTCAGTCTGGATGGACTTGGCATCGGGATTGCACTTACTAAGTAATTCATACAAAGTAATCAAGTAACTTTTTTTCATTTTGAAGCTCTTTTGGTTTCAAAAGAAAGATTGTGAGGGACAAAAGAAATATTTTATAAGCAGCTCTTATGTGTATAAGCAAATGTTAATGAGGAAAAAAACCAAATCAGTAACTTCCCAGTTATAGCACTTTTATAACCACATACACACATTTTTTGTGTGTAAAATTTCTCAATTTGTCTTAATATTCTGTCTTCTTTGAGCACCTCTTCAGTGACTTAGCTCTGAAATAGAGGTATCCTGGTCACAAAAAATGTTCTTCAGTGGAGTTTCTCTGGAGAACATTTTAATGGATATTGTGTTACTAATATGACAAAAAATAATTAAAGTGAGCTACCTACCAGAGGACAAGGTCAAATAAAGTCAGAACTCTCTTGAAGAAAACTTGTATGATTTTTTTTTTTTAAATCCAGATAATTTCTCCATTACACTATACTTCCAAATAAAATGGGAAACAAATTAGAACAGTTTTTTATGAAGACTGATGCCAGTGTCTATGGCAAAGGTTTCATCAAATATATCCATTATAACGACTCAAGAAACTGCAAAACTGAATAAGCAATGCAAGAGCTTCAGAACTGACTCAACTGAACTTCAAAGGGTTTTTGTTGTTTTGCTGATCACTAGTAACTCATAAATGAAATATTGGATCTATTTTTTTTATGAATCAGGTACTGTGCAAAGGTCATGCACTGAAATAGCTCACTACTTTTCCATTTCAAATGCATTAATGGGGAATCAGTAGGATGGAGCCCACCACAAGTTAACTAGAAGCATAAGAAAAGAGTGTTACTTGTAGTATCTAGACAACTGTTCATATTTAAAGGTAAAACTTTGCTTGATCCTGTGAAGAATAAGAAAACCTGTACTTTGATTATAAACATTTACATGAATACTAGCCTAAAACTAGAGGCATTGAAATAGATGAGAGTATATTGTATATTGCTTTTCTTATACAGTGCACATTATGTTTCTAATATGGTGACAAACAAGTAAAATCTTTTAGAACAAACTAAAAGGACCTCATTGTAACAAACACCATTATAGTAGGTCACACTATGAAAGCAAGATGACAAGTCACAACACAGTGCAGGCATGATGTTAAAAGATAGTCTGGAGTACTCTTAGAAGGCTGTTTTATCCTTCTGCTACCTTCTAACAACATACCTGCATGAGTTTGTAAAGTTCTTTCTTCTTGTTTGAAGCCTTCAGTGGCTTTGAAAAACGAAGGGTAAAAAAAGGCAAACTGTTTGTCGTCAGCTACACTTTGGAAGAATCACATCACCAAAGCCTACTCAAAAGGAGGTAAAAAGATAAAATTAAGAAGTGTCAATAGAAGCGGAACAGGACAAGGCCATTTAACAAATTATTAGTTCCTTTTAAAGAAGGCCCAGACTATTGGCACTGTTTGCATTTGCTAGAAAAAAGAAGTGGCTTATCAGGAGGAGATTCAGTAAAGGCATTCACTGATCTCTGTAAGCCCGCAAGATTTACAAATAGCATCTGCTTTTCTATTTCCCAGCAACACATGAAGAAAGGCCCCTTGCTGTATGCAGGCCTGTGTAAACAGTAACTCACAAAGCAGTGATTTTAAAACAAGAAGAATAAACTTTAGATTACATTTTTTCCAGAAGCCTGTAGGGTCACAGCTATCAAGACATACACTGTTATAGGAAGAGCAGTACAAATGTTAAAGCTTTTAAGACCATATATAGTTCACTGCACACACAATTTTCCCATGGCTTACACATATGGCACATCAATTTTTTACATAGACTTGTGTTACCATGGAGGGACTAATATTGAATTCAGCTGTGTTATACTGCTGCTGTGGCCTTGAATAACCTGCTCCGTGACACAACATAGGCCTGGTTGGTACATACATCATGCACTTCAACTGCTCACAGTCAAAGACACAAATGACAGAATCAAACTTCACTGGTTTTTGTTTGTTGTTTTTTTTCTTTTTCAAGTAGGTAAGTCTTTGGTTGCTCTGGGGAAGCAGTAATAACTGAAATAGAAACTTTCAACCAGAGGTACTTACTGGAACTTCCAGACTACTAAGTCTGCCAAAAGACCCCCAACAAAAAACCTGAAATGCAGCATGTGATAGTTTGTATGGACTCTGCTTCCTTTGGCAGGTGGATTCCTTTGTGGAACAGCTAGTTACAGGACAAGTAACCAGACTCAATTTTGCAATTACTCCCTTGGTTTCAGCGTGGGAAGATCTTAGCTTATATGCTTTCTGAGCTGTTCTGTTCATACCATCTAACAGCAAAACCTAAAAACATCTAACTTGCCACATCCCTTCCCAGTTGATTGCAGGCTGATGTTTTAAAATTATGTTCAGATTTACAGACTACTAAAATTAATCTCTTAACCACTAAGTTGACAGAAATGTCTAGGGACACCACCTTATCTCCTCTGTGTATTACTAAAATGTAAATACTGTCATTAATTAGATTATCCTTTGTCTGCAAGAAATTTTATACAAACTGCTTCGGTTCACAAATGTCACAGTGCTCTAAACCCTGATAGAGCTTTAGTAGTCTTTAATGGCATCCAAGATAATTTTAATGCTAAGCATCCATTGTTGATAGTGCAAGGTTGTAATCTTGTTAGTGCAGAATGCTTGTACAAGTCTCTTCAGAGAAGCTTTATAAGACAACACTAAACCAGTATTACAGAATGACACAAAAAGCATTTGCACTGAGGGGAGATTTGTCCATTCCACAGGAGTGCAGACTTTGAGGTGGTCAATCTTCACATTTTAGGAGTACCAAATATTTTTATCCAGCTTCCAAAACAGGGAAGATTGAAACAAGACAAGCAGAAATTCTCAGCACTCATAAAGCTGAAACTAAAACTCTACTCCACTGCATTTCCGTCCTTTGGTCTGCTCTCAGTAAGTGATGCACCAACAATGTGCGGCTAATAACTCTTCCTAAAATTCCCATTCCTAAAACTGAGCATCATGAACTCAGGTGAACATTCATCTTCCTACCATAATTCAGGCTATCTTCACATGTCTGTCTCCGTTATTAAAGATGTTTTTGACCACCTTAGACATGAATTAGCCCTCAGATATTACTTTGGCAACACTGAAATTAAAGGGAAAAGTTGAAAGATACAACTCTAAGGCATCAAAGTTAATTGTTCTCTAGCATTAACTGCAGAGGAAATGAAGATGAGCCTGAGTGAATTGCCAGTTAAATCACCAATTTCAGAATTACAGATGACTCCTGGAAAAAGTGTTTAAACAAGTATCAGAAGTATAGGATTTTCCATTTTTGGTTTCATGAATTTCATGACTCCTGATTAGATGGGAGAGTCAGGATCACAGTGACAGAAAACTGGAAACTTGTTATCAGTTCTTCTAGGTGAAATATTGCATGAAAAGTTCAATTTGCTCTCAAAGGGTTTGGGAAGAGACTGAACTATGACTTTATGAGCCTAGGCTGTGAAGTTCATGCCAATAGAACTTGTTTTGCAAAAGTATCTCCTTATCATGAATTTATCCCACCGAAATATATAAATATGAACCACCAGATAATTTTTAGTAGCATTCAGTTCCTTCTTTAAAGCTGGTGGTAGAGGCAGAGAAAAGTGGCAAAAAGAATTAGGGAATTATATGTGGCTGTGAAACATTGGTTGGACTCTCCAGGATGGGGATCTGAAAATGCCTTAATATTTATATGTACACCAGTGAATTGCACAAAGAGAATATACATAGTCTCTTCAAAACACTAAGGGATCCAGCAAAGAAGAATTTTAGCAGAATTTTAGTAAACTGGGAAAGGTTAATATCAAATCAAGAAGGAATATAAAGTCAAACATAGAAGTGGAGCCCACCATATTCAGAAAAAAACCCCAAACAGTTACTATTCTTTTAAAATATTTGGCTGAAAAATACTTGTGTCACTAATCTCTGGGCTCTGAAGTAACTGAAATTTCACAACTAAAGGGATGATGATGGCCATGCCTTTCACTGAAGGATAGATGCCAAAGATACATGATTTGTTCAGAGCAATCCCAAGGGTAGATGATAACATATCCATATCCCAAGATAGCTATTAGAGAATGTCCATATATTTTGTATTATTTATTCCTAACGATTTTTATACATATTTAAGCAGTCATATCACGTTCTATAAAATAAAAAGTATGCCATGGGATATGTACATAATGCGTAGGATGTGCAGTGCAGATAACTGCTGGTGCTGCTTATCCTGACATTTCTGTTTCACCACTGAACCTTAATGCCATGATAATAATGGTACACAGTGAATGCCAGACAAATGGCGCTGATGCTATTTAAATCCCAAAACCAAGATTAGTCTTAACCTCTCTTACAATGATGACCAAAGGCTTCTGCAACAACAGAATTTGGAAAAAGGACTCTAGCTTATAAGATATCTAAAAGAGAAAGAGCATAAATACTTTGCAAATATTTTTCACAGTGATTTGATTTGCTGACATAAGTTATTATTTATACCCTACACTTGTCAATGCCTCAGATCTGAAATGCAGAGATTTTATAACAAGTGTGCAGAAAAGACACATACTACAGAAAGAATTCCTAAAGATTATTCCTGAGCTATATATCCTGACCTATATATAGGTCTGCTTCTGAATACATAAGTAAAAAGAATTACTTAAGTCATAGTAGAAACTGCATGAAACTAGTATCAGCCCTGTTTTCAGCTGAGGCCCAACCTATACCTTGCAGAACATTTCACCTTCACCAGACAGGCTGAGGTTTCCTATCTGCAGTGCATTGCTACACCTTCAGGGTCATATGCAGAATTGTGGAATTGCTCTGCTATGGAAAATAAGTAACTGAAGAGGAATGAAGAACTGGTTTGGTTTGCTTAGTTTGTTAAATCTAAGCAAGTAGCAATATAGGAATATGAATTTTCAAAATCATGGCACAAAACATCATTCTTTAAAATGCAAATGTTTGAGGCAATAGAAAATAATTACCCACTTTTTTGAAAAGATATGCTGAGGTTAGGAAACTTGCTTTCTCTGTAGCTCTGTTATTAGATTTGGGTTTGAGGATTTTAGTTTTTATTTTTCAGTTGAATACACTTAGTAGTAAATTATCTCCCCCTCCCTCCTGCAAAGAAGATAGAAATGTCAAGCCAAATACTCTTCAGTATTCAAATAATGGCTTTATCATGACTTTCTTGAGGTACATGACTTTGAAAGGACTGTAGCCAAACTGATTCAGCTGATAAAGCAGAAACTGTGAGGAGAATCTAGAAGGCGAATAAAATAGAATGAAGACTAAATCCTGTTGTTCTTCTGCTTTGTGATTCAGATTATTTTTAACATAATTTTATAGGTAACTTTCTTTCAGTTGAGCATTTTTTCTTGCTTTCTCTCCAGATGTTATGATATTTTGATGTACCTTCACCTTTGTTACTGAATTAATCCTTCTCTAGCAAGCCCATAGTGTCTGTTTTTAGCTCCATGAGATACTAATCCAGTTTCTCTGACAACTGCAATTTGTTGGAAGAAATGACTAGTGTTATGCTGTCTCAGAGCTATGAGCCCATTTGAGAAATTAGCTTCTAAACTGACCTTTCAAGCAAGTGAGAATAATGTGCCTGCAATTCCACAGGGTTTGGATTTCATTGTCACAGCAGTGTGTAAGAGATGGGATGTCCCTGCTGCACGACCCTGCCTCTCTGTTTTGTTTTCCTGGTAATTATAGAAACTGTTTATCTGCAAGTTTTCTCAGCTCTTGAGGACGATACTATTTCTAATCCCTTTTCTCTGGAGGTGACAGTTGACACTGTGGAGGACTGAATATTATTGATTCTTCTCAAGAAGAAGTTTCCCATGGCCTCCATGAACATGATTGTGGTGAAAATCATCACAGATGTCTAAGGATCAGAACGGCAATCGCAAACAGAAGAGAGAAATATGGGAGCAGTATAGCAGAGTGGCAGCCCTGGTCCTTCCCACTTGTCTGTTTCAGAGCCTGACACAAGATCCTGTCAGAGAATCTGGCTACTCCAAGTGAATAACAACACTAACACAATTTAGGGCTGGTCAGATAGAAGCTTTAGTAAATACAATCATAGTGAAAGAATGTTCAGCCAGCACCCCTGCTCCCCTGTTCTTTCCCCAGTGATTGCAGAGACCAACCTATATATACTGTTTCAGGGAGGAAAAAAGTGGTGAGGAAGAATGATCATTTCAGTGTTAAAAAACCCAGATATCCATTCCTGGGAGCAATGAATTCCTTAAGTATCTTGCTAACTGCCACTATTCCAAGATGGAATCAAGCAGTAAAAAACATGATGATATGGAGAGATGGCTCTTGGTTTTTGTTTCACATCTAGTTTTGCATTCAGTGTTGAAACTCACAAAGGAATTCTTACTCCTACCTCCAGAAAAGTCAAATAATACAAAAAACCAGGACACTCTTTGCATTTAAACTTCTTAGACTTTCTTTTTCTGCCACAATTTTTCTATGAAATTAGAAATTCAACTATTATTAAAAAAAATCAAAACACAACAAAACGAAATACCAAAACACAACCAAACAAAACAAAAACCCAAACCAAACCAAACTAAAAAAATAGTTCATTTCTCACGCAATTCCACTAAAAATCTAAGGATTATGGAGTCTAAAATTCATCCTTATGCCTTGAGAGTTCATGACATTATGTACGGTACTTTCTTGCACTATGTATGAATAATCTCTGGGTCATCCAGCTTCCAAATAGATGAAAGCTAACATCAGCAGCACTTCTATCCACAGCTTCTCTCTCCTACACACATACTTTGCTTTCTTCAGATGCTTTTTCTCTGTAAGATTCTTTCCTATCCACTTGCAGGACCTACAAGAAGTTTCCAGAGAGGAATGCTTAAACACTTAAACACTGACAAGTACATAGGACTTAACTTAGAGATGTAATGAGAATCACTTAGACTCACTTGACACTCCCTCAGTGGATGAGTTAAATTGGATAGAATTGGCTTAACAGTGCTTTCTCCCTTACAATCCCTCACCACATTTTAAAGGTGGGTAACGTGCCCCATCCCCACTAAAAATCAGAACATTCCTACACTCACAGCAACTCATCTGGGAGCATCACCTTATAAAAAGGTGCAAAAAACTGCACAGATTAGAAAAAAATCCACATTTCCTCATCCAGCACAGGTTAGCACTAGAAAAATGCACTTTTGCTGCTGGTTGGATAGTTTAAAATTTGCTTTCATACCTCATCATGAACAACATTTCAAAGAAACATAAATGATATGGATTTATAACCCTCATTTCCAAAACTTATTTAAGCATTCAGAACCTCAGGATCACTCAGCAAAGTTTGGTTCAACCTTCAGAAAGAGGTTGTGTTTAAGCAGAGAAAATGAGATTGAGAAGTATGTCCCTTGTGTGACTTTAAAATTTTACCTTCTTCTTCTTAGCAAATGCAAATAATCTGAACTGGGCAGACATGCTTTAAGTATACAGTTTCAGAATGATTTCAATCAACCAGAAGTGCCATAGAAACTTCTAAAATAAATATACCTGTCAGTAACTCTCTTTTCCATATGATCTGTTCTCTCATGCAATGGCTCACTTCTGAAAAAATCTCTTCTCGATAGTTATTTACTTCTAACCTTTTGCAATAAGTTCAGAAACTCTGATATTGATTTAACAATATGTTCCGATCTCATTAGGGAAGGAAAAAAATAACACCTTAGAGGTGTACTGGTAATAAACAAATGACAGAATTGATTAAACAGTATTTGTCCTCTCTGGGTATTAATCAGTTTTAGCACCTGTTTATTGTTTTGTATAAAACTGAAGTCATCCATTATATATACCTGCCTGTTTCATTGCTCATATTTATTATTTCTGGGTATATCTCACATCTCTTACTGGTACTGGTTTTTCTAGGATGTGAGACCAGTTTTACTCAGTGGGCAGTCTTTTAAAATACTGTGTTTACAACCAAAATTCTTTTCCAATTCTGATCTGTAGTTCTGACTTCGCTCTTCCTTATTTAAGTAAGTAGCAACATATATTTTTAGAAAACTTACAAAAAGACACCACCTCATAAAATCAAATGATTCCACTACATGCTCCTCTTCTGTGAGGAAGAGGATGGAAGGACAAACAATACATGCCAGGGCATTATTCTGCCACTTAATGTTCTGCTAGAAGGTGGTTTGTTAAGGTGATAGGTGTTGTACAAGAGTCTACACAGAAGATATTAGCATGGCTTTATTTATTGCTTAAGTGTAGTCATTAGAGAGTATTGCTAAGGAATAACTAGAAAACAAATAGCTCAATGTGAGACCTTCTGCTAATGGAAAGTTAATTCTGGGCCTACAAATTCTCAAAAGCACAAAAAATGTATGTTAATGATAACCTGGCAACTCTCTCTGCTCTTTAGAATTTATGTGTTATCACCATCTTTATTACAGGACAACTAACAAGATTTATGCAGGCATTCTAGCATGCGCTTCAGGTAAACTTGGCACAGAGGTTTTGCATAACTGGGCTAAGAGCTCAGAGCTGAAAAGCTTTTCTAAATCACAGTCCTAATGGCATCCAGGAGTGGTAATTGGCAGTGCTGGCTTCATCTGTAAAGGGTTCAGACACCACCAGTAGAGATTTGCAGAACTGCAGTAGCACATGTTCTTGACAGTCACTATGGCTACCATATCAAACCTTTATTTATCCTGGAATATGCTTATCTATCCCTCTGACACTTAATTTGATTCAATTTATTTTGGCCAATGCAAAATGCTGGAAAGCAGCAAGACTAGAAGATCTGAGAAACAGCACCTGGGCTGAAAAGAATGTAATTCAGTGGGATCAATCTCATTTATCTTGGCTATCTTAAAAAAACAGATTTCTAGTCTAGATTTGCATCTGTGGTCACTGAGAAAGTTAAGCACATTCAATGATTTAGGCAGCCTCGTTCTGTATCTAAAGCAGAGGAGACAAGTGCCTGAAACACTTACCTGTCCCCCAGTCTTCAGAGGAAACTTGATTCTTGGAATGCCAAAGTGGGCCAGAGAGCTGAAGGCACTGCTGCAGCCAAGGTAGTCAGTGTGTCGCTCTTGATTCACTTTAAATCCTGATAAACACTTGTTTCTCTGAAATTCTGTCTGATCTTTTTGTCCAAAATAAAACATGCTCTGTCTTACTCTGGTAAGAGTAAGATGGTTAACTAGCTTATAGCTGCTTTAACATCTGCCTCCACTGATCCTTTTGCTAAGGCTGCCAGCAAAGTTGCCACTTTGCATCACATGCTGTATTGGCCTCTCTAATGTGAATCCCAGCCCAGAGGGAAGCAGACTGAAATGCTTCATGCTGTTTTTCATAGGCCATTTCGTTGCCATAGTAACAGAGTGATACTAACCTGGACCACAGATAACTGGAGGTCAATCTTTCTAAGTCACAGGAACAAGTAAGCATGTGCAGAGGTGAATGACCTGTTGCCTGTGACTGAATTGTTGCCTTCCTCAGTTTCACTGTTTTTCTTGTTTTCATGCGTGATTAACAGCCAAGCCATGAAAGATCAACCATGTTTATGAGGTTAAACAGTTTACAGATTTTTGCTGTAAGCCTGCTCATGCATTGCAAATTAGTAACGTTGTTAAGGAGTAACTCCTGTTTGCACAGATAAAACATGCTAAAAACATGCCATGGACTGTTAATGCACTGACTTCACCCAGATCCACCAGTGACAATTTGCACTGCAGTCTTCTCCCCCTCTAGGGATGTGAGTGCCTGCCCTGTCATTGTAACAGTTTTGTCTTTGCCGCAAGGAAGAAAAAGATCCACCCCTTAGCCCCAGTTATTCTTTAGATATAAGTATCCATGTCAACAATATATGCTAATAAGAATAATAGAAATTATTCACTATCTATATCACATACAGTGTATTAAGGGAAGGAAAGTGGAGGTCTTTTGAATAGCAGAAGCCTGACCAAGAGCAGGACACAGCATGCAAGATGATGGAATCATGAACAGCAGCAGAAAACAATTAACTCCTGCCTGTTGAGTCTCCTGCACACTCAGCATCTTCAATTCATCCACAGCCTCTACTGTCACTGGCACCCTCAATCCTAGTACAGTGCTATGAATATGTATTACCTTGAGGGAAGGGAACCAACTGTTTCTGAGTTTGACAAGCTTTTTTAAGCTTCTTGTTTTGTTGCTAATTTAAGCATATTGCTATTTCCAATACTACACATGTAAAATTTTGCAAAAGACTCCCAGTACCCAAAAACGAAGCCAGAAGCTCTGAGACTTCATTAGGACAGGGATTTAGCTCTCCTCAGTGAGCTCTGAGAACTCGGCAGGGGTGAAGTAGTGGCCTGAGACCTGAAGAGGAAAACCCAGAAAATTTCCTGAGTTTGCAACGCTGCCGTTGGGTTACAGATTTCTCAGCAGGATGGTCTGCACGAACGTGCAAGTGTGATAGCTTGTGGCAGCTGAAGAATCTGAAAGCTGTCCAGCAGTTAAACTTGCCCCAACAACTGATGCAGGTTTCAAACTCATTTGCAATTCAACACAGCAGTTTTGTTGGTATTTTTTCCCTTCATTTTTAAATAGCTGGGGAGAAGAATCTCTTCAGAACAAGAAATATACAATGTGAAATTAGTTATCAGAGTTTAAGCCACAGTGCAGTGCTGATACTTCTAAATACATGCAGCATGTCATGATTTTGCACTGCTTGGTTTATATAGGAAAAAAATTAAAGAGGGCTGTTAAATACACCTGATCCTGCTATTAGGCTTGGTAGGGAACACCGTAAGCACAGGAAGAGATAGCACTGTGAAATGGTATATGCATACATGAACTGCAGTAGGACCTGTTAATGACTCAACCATAAGGATTTCTTCAGAACAGGCAATTCCCATACAAGATTTCCCAGGTTTTAAAAGCTTTGGTTTTCTGTTTGCAGAGGCATGCTTCCAGGCTTCAAAATGCCTTTCTAAATAGACTCAGATCTGAAACTGGATGTGGGAATGAGCAGTGAAGCCAAACCCACAATCACAGTTAATGACTATTGGCTCTCTAGAATTAAAAAAAGAAATATCCTTTGGGATCCTGCAAGAAAACCACACTTGGAGAGTCCTGGCTTAGCAGCAATTCTCCCATGCAGGGCTTTTGTCTTTGAATGGCAAATATTACCAGAGTGATGCAGAACAAAATTTATCCACCAGTCTGCCATCTCCATCACTATTTCCTTCTTGCTCTGAGTTTCTGACCTCTATGCACTGCATCACACAAAAGCCTGTGTGATGGGGAGCTTCAATCAGACAGAAAAATCTGACACAAGATCTGTAAAAAGTGTTCTGTGGGAACGGCTGTTGACTCTGTTTACTTAGGCCTCATGATTTTTGTACAAAAAAAAAAGGCTACTGGATCTGTCTCTGTGATCAGTTCATGGTCTCTCATCTCTCTGAGACTGGAGCAGGGGGAAGCTGCACAGACCAGATTTGCAGCAAAGAGACCGATGAGCCCAGACAGGGTCCTCACATCAGCTTTCCTTTGCCTTGTTCAGGCACTGCGTACTAGATCTCCTCCCTCTCTCTTCAGAGGGGTGGATTTGTCCCACAGAGAAACTCAAGACAGCAGATGTGGCTACTTGCAGCTATGTGAAGAAACACAAGCATGTACATTCATCCTCAGAGGAGCAAAAGATCATCTGTTTTATAGGAAGGAAAATACTGAAAGAAAACTTCAACTACAGTATATGATTTCTGCATCCAGAAATCATCCACCTCTAACCTTTCCTCCTCATCATCCCAAGGTATAACATTCTGAGAACTTTTTTATTTATGAAGACAACTCCAGGCAAATGAGAACATTTTCCCTATCACTTAAAGTAAGTGTTGTTGAAGAAATGTTGGGTCTGACTACCACCTATTTGGCATCACAGCACCAATCTTGATAATAAATTTCATTTAACTTCATAAGGGTGTCCAACAAAAAAAATTTGCAACCTAAAATTAAAGGCAGCTGATGCAACTACAAAGTCAAAAAATGCTGAGAATTTGTTTTACACTTTTCTCACAGTTACATAGAAAAATATCCCTAGATAGCCCAAATTTTTTTATTAACTTCCCTTGTCATAACACAGAAACAATAACATAACAGTTAGCATCAGTGCTGAAGTTCTAGGTATGCTACCTTTACACAAGCTTATAAAAAGCAGAGACTGTATATTCTTATACAGTAAGTCTGCTCTAATGTGGGGAGTTAGGTGATTTATTTGCAAACGCTGTCATTGTCTCCATGGTGATGCTGACACCATGCATCTCTGTGACTATAAATTTCCTTATACAATAAAGAGTCTCTGAGAGGATGAGGATGGTCATACAAACTGTTTTAGATGGCTTCTCCAATTTGATACTAGAATTAGCATTTATCCACCATTTCCTATGAAAATGTTTCCATCAAACAAGATCAGCTACAGAATTAACCTAAGGCATTTCCTATTGGCAACTGTCTGAGACAAGTTGAGCCACAACCTTTTCGTCTGAACTTCTATGTTTGTTCTCATTATACAGGACTATGGGTGGTGAGAAGAGAAAAAGAGCTTGGCCAGAGAGATTGGCTATCTGATATCAGCACCTACTGAACATTAAGGATGTGCCAGTGAAGTCAGAACAAAATCTCAATCTACTGATGGCTATTTGAAAATTTTTCACTCTAGGGAACTAGGTATAGACATCAAAACCACAGATTTATTAGCTGGGAAGTGGTGTTCTTTCAGTGGTGAAACATTTATGATTCTTGCATTTCTCACTGGTGTTCCCAGGGAAAAAAATGCATGCTACATCCTGTGGCTGTGCAAACTAATAGGCTAAAACTTGTCATCCTGGGCAGAAAATTCTCAGATCTGTAGTTTGGGTGGAAATTCTGCAACCTCAAGCTTGAACAGTTTTTATAAGTCATTTTTTAGACAGGTCATAGAGCTGCAGATGCTGTTTATCAAGGTACATAAAAGATTAACTCCTCCAATCCCAAGGATGGTCTAATATCAATGTTCTAACATCAGTGGTGCTCTAGAAAGTGAATGAATTTCAATTCAAGTAAGTTTCTGGGCTAATTCCCATGCACCTACCCTCCTCAGGCAAGAAAAAAACCACTCCTGCATAATAAGTTCAGATGTCCTTGATATGCTGAAGTCTGTACACGTTCAAGACAGAAAGATCTAACTGGATGATCTAGACTTACGGTGAAAGTTATTTACTTATTTTCATAACGTGTCTCATATTATGGCTACTAAATCCATAAGCAAATTCACTTCTGGTCTGGATTAGATAAATGCAAAGTTTCTCATGCCTCCTAGTGCTGTTGAGTCTTACCTTTGATTACAGTGAAGCAAAGCCACTTTGAATCCCTGCACAAGTTATAACTAACAATATGCAAGTGCAGAACAATATCAGCCCACATCAGTAGAACTCCAAAGGCAGTACACCTACAGAGGAAAACTGTCTGCCATTATTTTGAAAAGGAAAACCTGAGAAATAAGCAATGCTGAAAATGTGCCTATTAGGGGACAGATGCACATCTTACTTCCACTGGATTAATTGAAGACAATAACACTATATCAATTTACGACAGCAAAGAACTGGACTTCTTTTTTTTTTTTTTTTTTTCAATTGACCTGGACTAATCTAAATCTTGAACTGCCATTTCCAATAACCAGGGAAAGTACTGCCTACCTCTTTTTGGTGGTTTTTTGATCTTCATTAGATAAAGCAGGAGATCTTCAAGCCAATCCAGCAATAGAGGAAATTTCCATATGAGCAATCATTATTAACAGACTGAATTTTGAAAAATCAATCTGGACTAGGAGCACAAGTCCAAATAAAAAATATGGAAAACTGGTATCTAGAGAGCTTCCAGTGTCTGCCGGAATTCCTCAGAATAAGTTTTCACAAGACCAATTTTTTAAAAAAATGTTCAGGGCTTCTACCAAAATTCAGTTTGCCTGATAATTTAGAAGGCAAACAAGCCCCACTGAAGAGAACTTTTCTGTTTGTCCACACACTGACCTTCTGCACTTTGTTTGCATTGTTCTGGAAAGACTAGACATACAGCACTGTAGGACAAATACTGAACACTATTTTATATAAGAAGACAATGCTCATCTAAAGCTTTAGCATAGACATCAGGTAAAGAGATTTACCAAAGTGGGGTCTTTTTCCTGCAAAATATCGGTATTTTTGTTGCCAAAAAAAGTCAAGAAATGCCTTCTTCCTACTTGTATAATAACACATTTGATAGGTAAAATGTATGAAACATATAGCAACTTCTTCTGAAAAGCTATCTAAGCTCACTCAGCTTACAGTATGTGGAATGCAATTATCCAGAAAGTGAAATATGTATAAAAATAGGTAAAATTCCTACAATATTTGTATTAAATTATAATTCCTCCTGACAGGAAGGTTACAACAGCTCTACAGTATATGTATGAAATGCTTGTTCATAAAGTTAAAAAACATCATTACCTTACTGAAGAACACATTAAATGTAGGAATGCATAATCAGAACTGACTCTCAATTCTGCTTAGCTGGTGCAAATCTACAGAGAACCACCATCCTTTCTGCACAAAACAAAACCAACCTCTAATTTGAGAGTTGGGGTGTTGTTTTGTTTTGTTTGCCATAGAGGGGCCAGACTGAAGTTTATGAAAGAAATTCCTCTGGAAGTGGAAATAAATTGCTTAATATTTTTTTTTCCTATATCCACTTTGTTTACTGACAGCAGTCACCCACCTTTTAAAATGATTATTGCCTGACATTACATGGAGCTTTTACTGCCTGTTCAGAACAAGGCAGAGACATACAAAGAACTTCCAACTCCCCTGTCATGACCCGGTTCTGGGCTTGTGCTTTTTTGACGAGTCTTTGATCTGCAGCAGGCCTCATAGGCTAGTCTCCCGGAGGAACATGGTGCCGATGTTGTAAGAAACCTTTCTCACTCTGGCAGATGTGATGGAGGGCTTTGGCGGCTTCTGACCACTTCTGACCTCAAGAAAGTAACAGATCCCAGGAATTTCCTTTGGAAAGTTTTCTGGAAGCTCTTCACGGGAACGAGGGATAAAAATAAAATTTTCTTCCTTTTTCAAAAGCCTGAAGGGAAAAAAAAAAAACAAAGCAGAACAGAGGGGTATAAATAACTGTAAAACACATTCCAGAAACGTCTCTTCGAAAAAGGTTGATCCCATGTGGTACCAAGTGAAAAATGAGTTAACAGTATTATGCAACATCTAAAGAAATCCTAAGTCGGGATCCTTAGCTGATGTATACGTACTTATCATCGTGAACTTCAAGGAGCTGTTGACTGAGATCAGCTGTGGAAATGGCCCCAAAAAAACATTCTCTGAAAATCAGTGTCAGCATTCAGAAAGTAATGTAACAGAAAGGGAACTGAATTCATAATGGTCATTGTCCATAACATACCATTTTGCTCAATTAAAACACTCCAGTCTGGCCACCTGGACAGAAATTAACATTTCAGAGTGATAACTACCACTACATTTCCTGCTAGAAAGCAGGTATGAAGGTGGTAGTGTTTGGGAACTCTCACAGATTAATGCAGGGTGGTCAGCTTGTGCCCTTCTCATACACAGTAATACTGCATTTCATAAATTAGGTTAAAATACAGCAAATGTAGCTTCAACAAAAAACAGAATAAAATCTGACACTATTAATCCAAAGTACCCGTGGGTTTAATCTATGCCATTTGGTTGAGCTCAAAAAGGGATACAGGTTCACAGGAGCCATGAAGCCATCCTCCTGGCACGCCTGCTCAAGGGGTACAACATCACAGACCGGACTATACTGCCTTCTATACCCACACCTTGGACAGGGGCACTCCGTGCTGGGTTAAGAACTGGCTGGAGGGCTGGGCCCAGAGAGTGGCGGTGAACAGAGCTGCATCCAGTTGGCAGCCCATCACTAGTGGTGTCCCCCAGGGGTCAGTGTAGGGCCCAGTTCTATTTAATATCTTTACTGATGATCTGGATGAGAGGATCGAGTGTACCATCAGCATATTTGCAGATGATACCAAGTTGGGGGGGGGGCACATTGATCTGCTGGAAGGCAGGAGAGCTCTTCAGAGGTACCTGGACAAGCTGGAGAGATGGTCTGATTCCAATGGGATGAGGTTCAACAAGGCCAAGTGCCGGGTCCTGCACTTT
>JAWWLV010000001.1:42119114-42222725 GCA_035041135.1 Platyrinchus mystaceus
GCACAAGTCCTGTGAGGAGAGGCTGAGGGAGCTGGGGTTGTTTAGCCTGGAGAAGAGAAGGCTCAGGGGAGACCTCACACTCTCTACAACTCCCTGAAAGGAGGTTGTAGCCAGGTGGGTGTTGGTCTCTTCTCCCAGGCAACCAGTGGTAGGACAAGAGGGCACAATCTTAGGCTCTGCCAGGGGAGGTTTAAGTTGGGTATTAGGAAGAAATTTTTTACAGAGAGAGTAATCAGACATTGGAATGGGCTGCCCAGGGAGGTGGTGGATTGACCGTCCCTGGAGGTTTTTAAGATGAGATTGGATGTGGCACTTAATGCCATGGTCTAGTAACCACAGTGGTATTGGATCAAGGGTTGGACTTGATCTCAGAGGTCTTTTCCAACCTGGTTGATTCTGTGATTCTGCCATTTGTCATCTTCTCCATAGTGGAGAAATCTCTGTCTGGATAGATCTGAAAATTTAGGGCTTTTTTATCAAGTATCTTCCCTAAAACTAGCTGGACTTGTAAAATAAAGAAAATAACTCTATACATTTTGTTTCCAGTAAATTAAGTTAGTGGCATTCAATCCCGTTCCATGTTGAAAAGAGCAGTTTCAAGACAAAGGTAAATTCTGAGCACAGTTGGATATATGAAAGCATTCTTCCTCTTTTCTTCTCCCCAGATATTTATTCTTTATTCTTTCTCTCAATCAATTCAAAGGTCAAAAACATCATTGGGAAAGATTTTATTAGTGTTTTGGTGAATTTTGTAATAGGTGTATTATTTAGTGTCTGTAAAGTTGATTTCTGGGAAGTAAATGAATGAATAAATCCTGTTGCCAGAAGAATTTTGCAGGATTGTCAGTACATATAATGGGACTTACATTACTGAGTATTTTTCATGGGTTTTGACTGAGACAATCTGTGTGAGGTCATTGAAATATAAAGGCATTTTCTTTCCATCTTTTAAATAATCACTTGCTTATAAATCCAACAATGTTTTTGCCTTTGAACTTCTGTGGCAGTCTTTGTTAGTATGTGGTTTGAAGGTCATAATTTATTTTCCAGATTGTCAATTTTATGATCAAAATAATGTAATTTTTTCTAAATTACACAAATGTTTGCTGAAGCCCCTACAGAGAGGCTTCTCTCTTTTTATATCTGTAATGCTTGCAGTAAATATTTTGTACTTCCAAACCACAGGGTTAATACACTGAAACAACTCTTCGCTGCTTCCCACACTCTATTTCTGCACACAACAGCTGAAATCTTAGAACTTTCTGAGCTAAATCTGTAAGCTTTCACTGCAGTCACTCTTCCCCAAACTGACTATTCACTATGGAGCATCTGGCCTTGCTAAAAATCCATGGTTTCCTTCTCAGAGCCTAACAGTATCTAATTTTAATGACAGTTACACAAGTCTGAAACTGTAAAATATATATATTCATTGATTCAGGTCATGGTTGGCACTGAGATTAATTTTCCTCATAGAACAAAAGTGTATGATATTTATTTTTAATCTTATTTTCACTTGTTTTGTGAATTGTAATTTGGTTACAATGAAATGCTCCAGGACTGATGGATGACTAACCATTTAGTGCTTTTGAGATTAGTCCACTACTGTGGCTTGTGATAGACTCCACATCCCTGTATTAGATGCACTGCTTGATTCAGCCTTTCACCCTCAGAAATTCCCTAGTTGACCTTTATTGGGATAATATTTTGGCTCTCAAGCAAGCATGGCATAAAACCTTCTTTAACAAATGCTAATGGAAGCTACTTATGATCACATTCCATCCTAATAACTTTAGTTTATACTTTTGTAAAAAAAATACATTTCTGGCTCATGGAATAATGCTATTAGATTTTAATCATGATGAAAATGGCTTCTTGTTAGCATTCACCTAAAGAACACGTTCTTCAAATTCTTTAAATATGTTGGTCCTGACACTTGGTTTCCCAGTCTAAGAATGAGATCATGGTTCAGAAATCGCCTCTGATTTCTTACATCTTTGTGTATACACCAAAGAAACAAGTTATCTGCATATTCTCCATGCATAGCAGTGAGAACATTTTTCTGCTGGAATCTTCCCTCATATTTAGGCCACTCAGGATGTTAAAAAGAAAACAGTAGCAGTTGACAGCCATGGCCACCTCTAAGTTTCTTGTCTTCCTTTTCATGGGTACAAAGAATCCCAAAAGATACTTCTGCCAAGCAGCTGAACGAATAGTGCACATCCTCAGTGAGGACAAGGCCCAGGCACACAGTGGGGGACTGACTGTGGCTGGACACCAGGTGACCACCAAGCCAAGCTATTCCACACAACCATTTTTACACTTCCCCTCTGGCTCAAGGGAAGCTCCAGTGTAAAACCTGGTCTGGAACATCTCCTGGGTGATGGCACACAGTTCTGGTTGGTTTCCTCACCTTGTGGACCATTCTCAGAGCACTTTTTTTGTGAAAAAGTTAGACTGCCTGTTATGAAAGTCTGAAAGCACAGTCTACCCCAAGCACACAGTCTTATCCTTCACCTTCAAGAAATTATGTCGTGGCTTAAACTCTACAAAAAACATCCCCCGACTGTCCCATATTCATAGAGCTTAAGCTGAAGTTACATGACCTCCACAGTTCAGGAATATGTATAAAACAACTAGTCTGAAAATATCCCAAAGCATTTATCTTAGCTGTATTTCCTAAAATCACATCTGTGCATTTCCTTTCAGGGCACTATTGCAAAGGATATTTTTACAGTAGGTTATTCACAGGTTCAAAATTCTGGGTTCCACTTAAGTGGTTGGATATACAATTTACAATTCAGTGCTAAAATCGTGAGGGTCAGGGTACTCAAGCGTTCCTATAAATTGCCTGAAACTAGGTCTGCCCTCAGCTTATCTTCTTTGTTGATAATTCAGGGGAGGAAGATTTCTTAAACACTGATTTCCAGCTGATTAACTTTGACACCTTCCCCTCCTAACTTGATATCTTCTAAAACTGCTTAAATTCTTGTTCTCTTCCTTCCGTGGTGGAAGTGTGGTTGCTTTCAGACAAAAAGAGTATCTGAGAATTATCCCATTTTTTTTTATTATTTTCAGTTCCTTAATTTAAAAAAAGTCAGGAGGTCTGTGTGTGAATGGGATCATAATTGGTAGGAACCTTGAAGAAGCTTTTAAAGGTTGTAGATCTTTTTTCACATAGAAAAAACCACGGGGTAATATTTCAAAGTATTTTGGCAAGAAAAAGTCTCGTCTTCACCAGCGAGTTCCTATATTCAGAAAACCACAGAATCATAGAGTATACTGAGTTGGAAGGGATCCAAAATGATCATCAAGTCCAACTCCTGGCCCTATGCAGGACACCCCAAGAGTCACACCATGTGCCTTAGACGGTCATCCAAATGCTACTCGAACTCTGTTAGGCTTGGTGCTGTGACCACTTCCCTGGGGAGCCTGTTCCAGTGCCCAACCATCCTCCGGGTGAAGAACCTTTTCCTAATATCCAACCTAAGCCTCTCCTGACAACTTCATGCCATTCCCTTGGGTCCTGTCACTGTTAGCCAGAGAAGAGAGATCAGTGCCTGCCCCTCCTCTTCCACTTACGAGGAAGTTGTAAACTGCAATGAGGTCTCCCCTCAGTCTCCTCCAGGCTGAACAGCTTCAGCCACTCCTCATAAGGCTTCCCCTCCAGACCCTTCACAATCCTCACAGCCCTCATTTAGACACTCTCTAATGGCTTAAATGTCTGTTTTACATGGTGGTTCCCAAAACTGCACACAGTATTCAAGGTGAGGCTGCACCATGCACCAGTGCAGAGCAGAGCAGGGCAGTTCCCTTCCTTGACTGGCTGGCGATGCTTTGCCTGATGCCCCCCAGGACACAGTTGGCCCTCCTGGCTGCCAGGGCACTGCTGACACATATTCAACTTGCATTCCACCAGGAATCCCAGATCCCTTTCCGTGGTACTGATTTCCAGCCTCTCATTCCCTAGTCTATACCCACAACTAGGATTGTCCTGTCCCTGATACCGAATTGCTATTGTAATGCCAAAAATCAGTGCACTTGGTTCTAAACTTTGGTGGATTTGAATTTCTCCCGCAGTTTCTAAGCACACTAGAAAGACCAGGAGACCAGAAAAAAAAATACCTAACTACGTCTCTAAGTAATTTCACTTGTATTTGTTACTTTTTTAACTATGGAAGTTTATGTATTGGTGTTTCTCCTTTAAACAGATCAATTGTAGTAAGGTTATCAAAGGACTAGCCATGATTTTTAATGGAATATATTGTGTATTCCATGTAGCTTAGCATGGTGTCTATCTCTGATCTTTAATACTTTCGTTTCTCACCCACCTATGCAGAAAGAATACTGGGTCTCTGCCCTCTGTTTGGGACATTAGAGAAAAAAGCTCAGTGCACATCACTAGGGAAAAGGCCTCAGGCTTAGCATTGATGTAACAGTGCTGGCCTCGGGACTTGCCTGGATTTGTCTTGGCTTGAGCTTTTTGTAGTTTTAGCAGTTGTATAGCCTTCAGATGACTATTGCCTAAACATGTTTTAGCTTTAGATGAGCTGTGTGAAACTGCGGTGTAACATACACTGTTAATTAAAGAACAGTGATCTCACACAGAGAACATTCTGTGTAGAGTGAACTACCTATGGACCTTGAATAAAAGTACAAACACAAGCATGGCTGGGCAACAGAAGCTCCAGGACTATAATCACACCCACTATGGGGGGTGCAGCCTCATGGAAGCAGATGACACTGGGAACAGAAATCCAAGAATAAACCAGTGCATTTTGTCTACACTTTTAATACTCTAATTAGACTAACAATAATTTTTTCTGTCCATATATAAGGTGTGCACCAGTTCTGTCCCTCAACACATTTATTGAAAGCATACACGGTTAACTAAACAATATAAAAACAGACAGTTTCTTAAAGAATGCTCCAAAATAATCTGAAAAGACTTAATCTGAATCAGAGTCTGTATAGATCAAATTTGAACAATATTTCTAAAAGAAATAAAATACACTACAGCAAAGGAAACTATGTACTGCCTTCCTGGAGAGCAAACCCTTTGGTTTGTCTATATGAGGCAAAAAAATACAGATGTAGATATAGATATAACCTGTAGGAAAAATAAAACATATGAATAGACATAAGCCGTAAGAAAAAGAATTTGATTAAAATAAAAATCTATAAGGAGTTTATAGAAATACTTCTCAATTATCTAAAACTTCTTCCATACAACTTTCTGTGAAATAACTATTAAACATACACAAATTCTGCATGATTTAATCAATTTTAAAAGCTGAGGAGCAATTTAGGCAAGTGAACACACAGTGACCCCACCCAGCTCAATAGGGAGGTACACTTGGGTTGCACTCTTTCCTAAATCAAGATTAAAGATGTGGGATACAGGCTGTTCAACTTTGTCTAAGCTCAGATCCCAGATGTATCACCCAGCATATGATAATGGAAAGTATCTGTACGCAACATTTAATTCCAGAAGCACATTCTCCACAAGGGAAATACGTGATGGAAAAGACCAGAGGTAGAAAGAACAGGAAAAAAAAATTCTTTTTAAACAAGAGTTACTTGATAAATAGCAACAATTGTGTTTACCTGCTTTTGACAACTGCTTAGAAATCCCAAGACATTACACTGCAACACTACTAGGAAAACAAGATGAATGTTGGTATATTATATTAATATCTCATAAAAATAATTATTCAAGGCTGAAACAAAGAATTAAAAAATATTTAATCTCTCTTCTGCACTGAAGAGTCTCATAAATCTCATTGTGCTTCCTTCCTGAGTATGGAAAATAGGGTAATTCTATTCAATTCAGGATAAAGTGGATGAATTAAATAAACCTTGAGCTGATTCTTTTCCTATTCCTTCCTGTCCACATATTTAAACAGAGGCCAGTTTGAGATCTTCTACTTCCTCTCCAGTTTCCACATGTTCCATTAGAAGTTTTACCAGTGCTGTTCCAGTGATTTCATTTCACTTCACAGCGCTCAATGATTCAAAGCAAACAGGGCTCTGTGATCCTTCTGTCAAAAGACCTGTCTGAGAAGAAGGTATTTCCAACAGAAGTGAGGTTTCAGCTTCAACAGATTCTAAGTTCACCTTTTTAAAAGGTGCTGTTTCACACATTGCGGAGCTCTGCCCAGGCAGGTGTAACTGAAGTAAAGCTGCCCCAGGTTCACTGTTGCTGCTAGGCAACAAATATCACATTTTGAATTTATAATTTTAGACTATGATTCTTACTTAGGCATCTTACAGGCTTGCAGAGAAGTGTCTGAAACCAATAACAGGTATTCTGAAGTGTGATTATTATTTGAATGCTAATGACTCTTTATGATGCATAAACTGCTGTAAAATGAAGGCTGATAAGTATTGGACAAGTTTTTAGTATCTGCATACTTTATAAGCACAAAACTTGTATGGCAGTAGTTTCATTTAATTGAAAATTCTGCTATTTTCATACTGATTGCAGAATTATATACTTCGGAAAACATTGCTTCCTAAATAATAGAAATATTAACTGAGTACACAGCAGCACAGTATAATAAATATAAGCATTTAATAGAATACAAAGTCAAATGTAAAGGCATTTCAGCTCGTGATGAATCATTTTACCTCTGCACAGTGAATATATACTCATGCAAATTATATTTAAGAAAAGTTATATAAAGATGTATCAGATCACTACTTGCTTATTTGGACAGTACCAGGACCACTTTCAGCACCTCTGAATCATTTTGCTCCTTAAAGTATTTTGTAATTGTAGTCTCTTCTGGCCACTGTGTCAGCAGTCATTTTTTTTAATTTTTTCCTGTCTGCTTTCTATCATGCCAGAAGGTATGGTTTGAAATAGCCTTTTCAAGTTGCCCCAAGCACATTCATTTTATGTTGTCACATAATCTCTGAAGCCTGTTATATAAAATTGCTCCTAGCCTGATCATCACTACTTTTAGCCATTTACCTTGAATGATAACAGCCTCTCATTCAAACATATTTTCTTGGCATTTCTTCTTCCTTTACCTGTAATCATGTGTTTAGTCTGTTACTTGCACCTAAAGTTCTCTGAATCAAACACTGAATTTGTTCAGCACATAACAGCAGATTGTTTACAGAGTACAAAAATGCAGATAAATACCAATAATTCCATATTTTGCTGTGGTTTGTTTTGCAATTTTATGTTACAGTATTATTTCAACGTCAGACACTTTTCTACTATCTTCTTTTTTTGAAGCAACAGTCTAAATTTGTAAATTTCTGGAAGACAAGAATAGACATGATAGTCATATAAGGTAAAAATCTGGCCATCTTGAAACAAATGGTCATATTCCTACTGGATTTCTAGGATTAAAGGGAAGTGAAAAAAACCCATAGACCTTTTTTTGATACAACCTGGAAGATACACAGGGTGAGAAAATCTGACTCACATTATGCTATCTAGGACTTAGTAAGAATACTGTCCAAACCAGGTTACCCACATTTGACTTGCTATGGTACAGTATGACCAATGGCAGCCAGGTAGAGATGAGAGAATCCATCTTCTCTGTGCTAAAATGTACTAGGAGTCAGATAAAGGGCAGCATAAAAGCACAGATTTCTAACAAACTCCATATAGAAGCTCACAAACTAGATTTCAGAACAAACTTTTTATCAGCAATGTGCTGGAAAAAAAAAGTAACCATGGAATCATAGAATAGTTTGGGTTGGAAGGGACTTTTAAAGGCCATCTTGTCCAATGCCCCAGCAATGAGCTGGGACATCTTCAACAAGATCAAACTGCTCAACAGTGACCATAGATCTGTGTCTCACAGAGGAGGTGCCATATCACTCATAACCAAACTCTACAGAACTGGCACTTGCACACTGAAAGTGACTCTGGCTCCAGCATGAAAAGAAGGGAGTTTTGTGCATCATTAGTTCCCCACATGCACATTCCTTATATTTCCACAAAACTGTCCAGCTCACCAATTTCTGCTCTCAGAGACATAAATAGAAGCAAGCAGCACCATAGCCTTGAGTGAAATCACACCCCTGAACCACATTTCCAAAGTTTCAAACAGAAATTTCCTATTTATTTATTGAATTTATTTTCATTTAAATGAAAACATTTTCTATAAACAATAGTAGATTGGGTCTGTCTTTCTCTTGCATGTTACCAGACTACTGTATCAATCTATTTCTGTTCACTTTATGATACAAAGCCGATTCAGTTATTCTGGTTCTTGTTCAATTTGCTACACTTGCTCCATTCTCAAAATCTGATCTCAAGTGAATGGGATCTTCAGAAGAATGCCATTTAGTTTAATTACTTTTAACTTTAATTCATATTTTAATCACACCAGACACTTCAATTCTGGAGGAAGAAATCCCATTTGAAAATTTATTTACATAGATAAGTATAGGAAAAAAATTGATATTTCCAGTTCTGAACAGGAAAAAAACTAAGGAAAAGCAATATTGTTTGAACAACTGTATACAGATCTACCACACAGTTCCAAAACCTTACTTCAGAAAATTACTTCAGATATAAAACACTGGAAAAGAGCAAGACTGAGATATCCTGCTAAAAAAAACTGAGTACATCAGCTGTAATCCAAGCAGTAGAAATTCTAATAGTCAAACTGTCAAATTTGAACAATAAGGAACACTTTATTTAGGAGCTGTTCCTCACAACCAGATTTAATCAAGCCTTCTCTCTAATTGCATAATTTCTTCAAAGAACTAAGGATAATGCTTTGCCATTTTCAATCTTTTTTCCTACATTAGGAGTATGTCTCTTTAAAGTGCTAAATAAGAAATTTTGTCTTCAAGAAAGCATAAAAATTCTTTGAAAGCTTGGCCTTACTGGCAAAATTAGAGACTTTCTTCTAAGCAATGGGAATATCCTTCCTTTCATGATCTGTGTTTAGCAGATGGAACCCAAAGCCTTAGCCAAAAGCTGTAATTGTGCACAAAACTATGGTGCTTTGGAAAATATCTCCCGCTTTTTCTGTTACATGTTATTTTATGCAGGAATGGCTGGCCATTCTGTTGTGCCTCCTTGCCTCCCCTGCCTGAATTCTTTGCACATTCTGATGCAAACCTGCAAAAGAAAGACCAACATCCCCATGCAACACCTCTTCCCAGTTGTCCTGGTGCCTTGATGACTTTCTGTTGAAGTTCGTGTGTTGAGGAAAGATCATGTTACAAGATTGAACTCAAAACAGGCTGAAAGACAGACCGTATGGAAAGGCTAAGAGGACTTACTGGTATGTGGTGGGACTGACATTGATGCGGCGTGGGTGACTTCCTGACTCAAACTTGCTTGCAAGGGTGACATTGTTCCCAAATAGACAATAACGTGGCATTCTTACACCAACGACGCCGGCCAGCACTGAACCTGAGTGAATGCCTATCCTCATCTGGAAAAAACAGGAGACCCATGTCAGTCTGTTTGTCCTGTGCTGCCCAAAGTAATGTCATTAGCATCTATTTATAAGCCAGTCACAGCAACACTTAAGAATGAATAATAAACCAAAGAAGAAAGAGTGAAGTGGAAGAAAATAGACTCTTTTATTCCTCTACCTTAAATCAGATGCAGTTAAAAGAAAAAAGAACAAAAAACATGGTTATTTTCTTCTTCTGTGCACATTTGCTGGAGACTATGACAGTCAAAACAGGAATCATGTACAGGATGAGATCATCCAGAGTTACTGCAACATCAGACACTTAATTACACAAATAAATACATTACTGAGGGTTATTTTCACCACCACTTCTAACACAGGCTTTAATGAAAGACCAATTTTTTCTCAAACTGGCAGAAATAGTAGTAAAGTGGGGTAAACAAATAAAGTACTTATATCTTCATATTTTTCTTCCAAACTCTTCAAGGTTTAAGGTCTCTCTTATTTTGTCAGACAGATATTGCAAAGCTGAAGATTGAGGCACCAACGATTTTTAAAGTAATTGTATCCTCCTCAAAATAAGGAGAAATAAATCCCCAGCAAATTAAAAACTCCCATGTGATTATTCTAGCAATCATCCCTTGCACCTGACTGAGATGTGGCAATTACATTGATCTGCAAAGCTCAGAGTCACCATCCAAGTTTCTTTCAGAGTGAATAAACAGAGATTTATTCTGCATACATTCTAGTTACCAACTGTGTTTGCTAATAAAATATTTTTTACAGATAGAAGGGTCTTTTTCTCTTGTTAACTTTACAATATTAAAAAATGAAAAGAAGATATTTCTATTTTCTGAGGATGCTCTTGCTCACAGCAACTGGATTGCTGTAAAACACATGTGAAGAAAATAAATAAAAGCTACTTAGAGAATCTAATGGGGTATGAATTAGTGACTCACCTAATACTATACTCAATATGGTCCTTTGACTTACTTAAACCATAGTTATTTCACTGTGCTTTTGTTTGTCAATCCCTATTTTTTAATAACAAAATACATACTCAAATACAAATAAAAAAAATAATTGTTACCCCTTTTTTATGTAAACAAAATGCCAACATTTTATAACATTGGTGTCCATGAGGTTCTATGAAAATGTAGGACTCCACATTATTTCACTGACTATGTTTCTTCCCATGTGGCCAAGACTTTTCCCATACAGCTAAGCACTTTTAATTTTGTTCCTCTCTTATATGTCACAGACAATGGGTATACAATTATATCTGCGATATACTAAGCTAATAATATCTCTATACACTAAGCCCATGCATAAACTAAGAACATGTTCTGCATTCAACATGATACTACTTACAACATTCTCACAGGAAACATAAAACCTTCAATCTTCACAATAATGTTGTTAATTACAGACTGGGTTGTTCAGTGGGGGTTTTTTCCTTCTTTTTCTTTCTTTCTTCCTTCTTTATTTTAAGGCTGTGAATAAGTAGCACTCAATTTAATTGAACTTTCAAATCTTTACTATGGTTTGGAAGGCAGCTACTGAAATCCTTCAAATATTCTATTCTATTGCACTGGGAAGAATCCAGAAGCCAAACACAAGCCACACTTGGCTTGGCTGTTAAAATCTTCGCAATCTCATCACACATATATTATTTTGGTCATATTTGCGGGCATGAAGATTTCCTGCTTTTGCTACAACTTACATTTAAACTCCACTGTTCATCATCAGTGAGAACAAGTGCTCACAAAGTGAGCAAACAGCTCTTCTCAATATAGGTGAGGTTAGTACTTGCCCTTTAAAGAAAGATTATGAGCAGAAAGTCTTGCTCACACAACACAAGTATGCTGTCAGCTTTTAATAAATAATAAAGAACCTTTTTACAATGTCTTTCTCCTGTGAGATGAGATTAGTTATTTTGCTCACAATTTTAAGAACAGAGCTAATGATACCTATTTGTTCCACTGCTACTCTGCACATTTATTTAAAAATCACAAATACACCACTTGCTGTGACTTCTTCGAGGCACGTTCAAACACGTGTGAAGGCCAGATTAAAACTGTATGAAAAAGTAGTAGGTTTGTTTTAGTATACATTAGAGTGGAAAGAAAATTGGATAGCAAAACATGTACTAAAAAATAAAATTTATTTTTGCAGTATATGCAGTGAAAGCTTAAGTTGTTGGTTGTTTTTTCTACTTTTATTCTTGAAGTGTTTCCTTTTACATGGCCAAGTAGTTTTTTATCGTTCAGTGCTTCAGTGACAGAGGACTTCCAAAGAATTTCCAAGTCCATCAGGATTTTCAAATTCTCAGTAGCAAAAGTTTAGTCACACAGTAAATGCTTTCAAGATCTTTTCTCATGATTGTCTCAAAAAGACACTGGGGAAATAAACAGCCTTTGTGGTTATGGCTTTTCTCTCTGCAAGTGCTAAGGAAACCAGATATTACACAATCAGACTTGCAGAAAAAAATACAAGCTGATACATCACTCTTAATATAAAATATTTTCCTTTGCAAAGTTAAGTGAATGAAGCTAAAGCTATGACAGCTTCCATGGAAAAACTGCATTGGAGAACAAAAATACATGGACATTCAAAATTTCATTCAGGAGCACACAGGTCGGATCTTCTGTGAATTGCTTGAATTTCAGAAGGGATGAGAAAAAAAAAAAAGGAAACAGCTTTTTTATTTAATATAGTGTGTATCTAAAGAGATTTTAAAAACTCTTGGTTTGGCTGAGTACATAACATTTTGTCTTCTGTAGTATTTTAAAAGATTTTTTAAAAGATACTCCTAAAATTAAAAAAGGTAGATATTCTCACAAACACAGGTTAAACTACATTAAACTGATGAGAGTGTCAGAACCTGATGTTTTTATCGTGTGAAAGAAAGTTCATGCATATTTTCTCATTAAACCATAGAGATAACTGCCTGATACAAGACAAAATTACACCAAGAATGGCTTACAATAAAACTGCACTTCTGCTTCATTATATGGTTCTCTATAAGAAAAGAGCCTTCAACACTGATGCTATTGCTGTGAAGTGTTCCTTAGTGTGCCTTCTTATACTGAGAATAACCATTATATTGGTCATATATTACTTTTTATTGAAATATGTTGTCATAAAATTTTCTTTTCCAGGTTTGATTTCACCTGCAGATGCATTTTTCTAGATTTTTCCTCACTGAGTTGATAAGTGTTGTGTTAACAGTTTAAGGCTCTCTTTTACAAAAGAAGAAAGTGTGTGATCAAACTATTAACAACAAGACACTTATTGGGGCACATCAACCTTTCACATTACCTTGCAGGAAAACAAAACCTGCCTAGAGTACATAACTTAGAACAATGATAACAATTATACATGTATAGTTGTAGTTCCCAAGCTATATTGTACATGCAGCCCTTATCAGTGTTTTCCCAGGACAGTTACAATTAAAACCATATAAAGCATAAATTAGGTGACAACACTAGGATGCATTATTTGTCTATAATAACTTTATTCCTTTTAATGTATGTGTAGTATACACTATATATAAACTGTCTTGTACTTAAATGGAGCATTTTTAATAAGATTCATGCTCTTCATCTGTGCCAGCTGTTCCTTTATATGTCCTTAATTATTTGGCTAATGATAAAAGGATTTGACTAATCATAAAAGGGCAGTATGTAACTGAAACTGAAAGTTCAGAGGCATTATGCATACAAACAGAAATACAGGTCTTTGGAAACTATCACAAAGAGAAGACAACCAGCAGTAAAACAACCAGCAAATAAAAACAACCAGTAAATAACAGTCCCCCAACAGTTAAGGAACAGTGAAGAGACAAGGAAAAGACATTTCTAGAACAGAATACTGGAAGGCGCAGCGGTGAATGAAACATGAGCAGGTGTGAAAAAGAGCAAGAGACTTGTGAGAAATCTTTTAAATAAAGAGGAACAACTTGAACTGGGTGCATTGGAAAGATTTAGAATGAAAAATGAGAAAAAATATTAACAGATCTGACCTTTGCAAGAGCTGTGGTAATAGTGAGGTGGAGAAAAGCTGATGTGTCAGAATTGTAAAAGAAAAGTAGAGTGTATTGATCAGCGTAGGATGGGAGGAAATACATAGCTATGTGGAAAGCAAAAGAAGCTACCAAAACTTGTAAGAAAGAAGTAGCAGTATTTGGATATTGCTTACAGGATAAGGCACAGAGAGCAGAAACGGCTACTACCTGAGTGGCAGGAAGGAGAGTGGTTTTGTTTAATAGTGATAAAGAACCACAGAATCACACAGAATCACAGAATCTGCTGAGTTGGAAGGGACCTACAAGGATCACTGAGTCTAATCCTTAGCCCTGTGCAGGACTAACCCCAAGAGTCACACCATGTGAGGGTATCATCCAAACACTCCTTGAACTCTGTTAGGTTTAGTGCTGTGACCACTTCTCTGGGGAGCCTGAAAGATAAGGAGCACTTAAACTATGGTCAAGATCTAACAGGGAAATGTGCCAGAAATGGTATCAATCAGAACTGATAGTCCAGACTGGACTGTGGGAGAAAAGTCAAGAACAAACAGGAACAGAGATCAACAACACAAAAATATTTGTTCTTTTTCTGAACTGAACATTCTGTTACTGTGTTTTTCTGATGTACTGAATCTTAGAAGAGTTGTATGTTACCCCTTTACACCTCCTCATTGCCAAAGAATGATTTTCCTCTTTCATATCTGAAAGAGCTGGGTTTTTTGTTAAGTTTTGTTTCATTTTTATCTGATATGACATTTCAATTACTTTCAATAGCCTGAACGCCTCCTTAGGCACCATAGTGAAAACTGCACTCTTCCATCACTATTCCAAGTAAGATGAGAGTAAATGTAACACTGAAAATTCACAGTCCATCTACACTCACTTTACGGTGAAGAGGCAAAAATATTTTAATAGCAGTAAAGGAAGGCATTGGCATGCCTGAAGTAAATTTCCTAATTGCTTATTTATTTCTTAATAGATTTTTCTGTTAATCAGTACACTCACAATAAAAAATAATATCCAGTAATTTTCTTTATGTTCAAAGATCTTGAGTTTTTTCTCTTTTGAAACCCTATTGAAAATGCATTCTCCTTCCTTCTCCTCATTTCCCCATATAATTTTCAAGGCAAAAATTAAAATGCAAGTGGAAGGACACCCTTCTACAATCTGAGAAGTAGCACTTGTCTACTCAAGAACATTTTATAAAACCTCCTCAAATCTTAAAATTTTTGACCAATATATGTCTGCATGTTGATAATCAATAGAAAACATTAAAAACCTTACTTCCTGTCAGTCAAAAATGAGACATTGCATTACAAAACTTTAAAATACTTCCTTTATTAATTAGACCACTGAACAATGGTTCAAGCTGTAATGATTCCTGAAAGGAAAATTAACTGTTTTTTTAATTATTCCTCAAGCTTCTTCAGTAAGCTTGAGGTGCTGTGTAAAAGTATCTGAAGTCTTGTTCAAGAGCTTACAAATCTATTTTGGAAAGCATAACCTGTGCTTAATTCAGAAGAAAAGAGAGTAATAGGCAACAGCATGAAGAATTGCATAAGCGTGTGACTGAAGAATGATTTCTGAGTTGAAAAGTCTCTTGTGGACAGTATTGAAAAGCAGAGTAGGAAAAAGAAGAGCCTGTAGGTACCTTTCTTTTTTTATCTGCCAGTAAAGAGTAATTGATATTAAAACACGCAAGCAGATTTTCCAGTTCAAACCAAAGGTGACCATGTAAGCTGTCTTCTGATAAGCACAGGGCAAAAATACATGCTCGTTTCCAAAATTCTCTCTCTGCAACCAGCAATTTTTAGTTCAGGGATTTCCTGAGCCAAAAGAAATTCTTTTTGTAGAGAAAAGGTGCTTGTTATTCACAGTTCCTCCTCAAATATGAACTATGATAACATTTCAGCACACATTGCTTCTTCCCACCACACTCAGGAAGAGAAGGACCTTAATAAACAGTTCTCACACTCTGAAAAACGTACTTCCATGCTAGAAAGAGAAGTCTCAGATTGCCTCACAGGTTAACTGCATCCAGAAGGACACAAAATCCATTTTCACAGAATTGTCTGCCTTACACAGACACAGATGAAGGAGCAAGGGCAGGTTGGGAAGTAGGTGACACAGTTTGGAAAGCTGCCACAGGCAGAAATGATCCCCCACTCGGCAAGCCTGGAGCTCTCCAAGCCTCAATAATGTGATGGACTGACAGCTGCTAAAGGCTTTGTGCTGAGCTGGTAGAAGAGCTCGGGGCTGGTACAGGGCAGTAGCTGTATGAATATAGTTCCAGGCACATGAATGTCGCAAACCAGCAAAGCATTTAAATACAATAGGAAACTGGATCAGGACATTTGATGTCAGTTTCAATAATGTAAACGGATATCTGTACAGTAGTATTTCTCAGAAAAAAAACAAAACATTCCTAACTTTCTGCCCTAACATGCTGAGTGATACTCTGTGTTTCAGTATGGACCTTCTCCCTTCTATCCTTGCAGTGTCCTTCAGAAAGGAAAAGGTCACCTCTTCCAGTGTCTTAGCTATTAGTCCATGATGCGCTGCCAGATCCTTTCAAACAGAACGTGCCAAATTCTGTAAGATGTTTTCTGCTCTAATATTTTCTAGAAGCTTCTCTGACAGTGCTATCTCTAAATCTCAACATATGCCTTACACAAGGACATTTACTTGTGAAATATATTAACGTAAAATAGACTGTACATAGCTCAGAGGTCTAAAATCAGGGCCACACACTGGTGAGTCAATGTGCCTTTCTGCTCCTTCAAAGAACAGGACTGACAGCTATGTCCTGACATATGCTTTAGTGTGTGGGTTATCTGTATTCTTAGATAGATTTATAAATATCACAGTGTCTTTCTGGAAAGGGACATATGACAGTATAGCTCACTACAGAATTGTTGCCAAGGAACAGACCTGCTCAGTGAAAAATTTAGATCAATAGAATTTCACAAGGTGTTCTATAGAGCTAAACTACAGGATATATTTTCCACCTATTTGGAAAACATTTGGAAAAATGAACATTTAACTGTTTTCTAACGAGAATTTCCTAGGTTTCTTACTCATATTCAACCCATCTGAAGCAAAAGACACAGCAAATTATATAAGGACAATGAAAAATAAAATAATGAACTAATAAATATTGAATGCCTTGGGATCAATAAATCTATTTTAAACAGTTATTGGGTAAAGCAATCATGTGATTTGTGTAAAAGACATACAATTAAATTATAACCAATGTGAAGCACATTACATACATACATCCCTGGACTGTGGTCTTGGCATACAGTCATTTCTACTGAATGTGGAAAAAGGAGCTATAAAGCATTTCATACCTACATAAAGAAGCTCTAGTCTTGAAGCATGAAATTATTTTTGTCTTTCCCCTTAAGTTCTTCCACTGTGATCTAAGCTAGCCCTGCTTTGAATAGTGGTTGAATTAATTGACCTCCAGAGGTTCCTTTTATTTCATGATTCTATATTTCATATCTTATGATGAACAATTACACACCTGTGAGTCTTCATCATTAGTATGAGGTAAAATAAGATTAAGTGAAAATCAAAACCAAAGACTCAGACTAGTTTTGGGGGCTCACTGTTTCTAGCATCAAAGGAAAATTTATATTGGGGCAAAGTTTTTTGAGCCAAATTCTGTCATGGGGCACCATGTTAGTTCACTATGGCACTGTGCAGGGACTAAGTTAGAAGAGGATTTGGGTTATCTGTAAGAAAACATCTGACCTGAACTTATTTACTGCGGGGGGTGGGGTGGGGGTGGGTGTTACATGATGTAAATGAGAATATTTGGAGTTGCTAAACAGAAGACCTATATCCTTCCCCTAAGATTCCAGTGAAGAAAAATTAAAGTTAATGTTCATAAGCTGTTTCTAACTCACCAATAAACCATTGCATTTCACTTCTGATGGAGCATTTAATCAAAAACACTTTTTATTGTTTTCTTTAAATAGTAATTTCCACAGTAGGAATTTAATTACTATGTGAACCTGTGTGTGCAGGCATTTAAAAAAGAGCTAATCATTCACACAAGCCCACGTAGCAGTGGAGGATTTTTCCCAGCCTCCTCTCCACTGACACCCAAAAAAGAAAAAAATTCATCCGAAAGTTCTCTTTGATCCCTAGTGTAGGAGGACATCTTTGTCTCACAGTGCCATCATATGACATATACTGAATGGATTGGGTGATACTTTAACAAGGATAAATGACACATGCTCAAAATATTTGAGAGAACAAAAAAAATGTATTAAAAAAAAAGAAAAAAGTTTGACCTAAGGCTTTTGACCTTAACAATCAAACAATCTTTGATACTTTTGCTTATTTAGTCATTTGAGGTAGATTTCATCTGATTTCAACCACCTACAAGTTATCCAGCTCATTTAAGTTAGATTTTTAGACTCCTGATAAACCAAGGAGGTAAATAACCTCAAGGCTGCAATTCTTCACTTTCTAAAATTGTCACCTAAAAGAGGCTGAATCAATCACTCCTGAAGCTGTCTAACTTTCCTGGTTGAACAGATAGGGACATTTAATGGTAAGTTTAGCTTGGACATCTCATGCACAGACAGCTAAAGAAAGGTGAGATGAATCCAACTCTCGGACTGCCAAGTTGACACACTTTCATCTTCTTTGCTTAAAATGAGCTACATTCCTGTGCATAAATCGTCAGAGAAACAGGTATTGATGGATAGGATCCCATCAGAAGATCACTCTGTTTGTAGAATTGCTGAAATTTCTTCAGGTATCTTAACATAATGATCTTTGAATCTAGCCTGCAATCTTTTAAATTGTAAAATGAAATGACCTTTCAATGAAAGTCATGCTTCATCTTTTGATCCTAATATTTGCTTTTATGCATAGATGAAAGTCAGGTTTTTCAGCTGTGGGAAGAGCTAGAAACTAATCAACAAGGACGAAAAAAAAAAAAATCAATGGATGAGGTTTTGCAAATATACCTGTTCTTAGGTTGGGAAAAGTGGAGAGACTAGTTCCTTTAGCACCTCTCAATCTAACAAACAATATATCCAATTAAGTTGTTAAAAAAACAGCTGGGCATGGCACTTAGGGTTATGGTTTAGTTGACGAGGTGGTGACTCGTCAGGTTTGTTTCTAATTGATTCTGTGTGATTCTGTGATACAGACAAATACCAGAAACAAGTCAATATATGCCCTCTTTTGATATAGAGTAAATGAAGGAATGACCACATGGAAAGATAAAAGGCTAAGAAAACCCCAAGCTGTGCATAAAGAATGTAAAGTGTTATAGGCTATAATAGCTAAAAAATAGTTAGCTTCCTCGTGAAGAAACTTGGAGCACTGCTACCATCAGAGAGACCTGAATATTAGATGTGCAGCATGATCACTCTTCCTCATGCTCAACTAAAGGATAACTTCGCTTGCAAAATATTGAAAGTTCCTGCATGACAGCTGGGGCATACAGATACTTTACACCATATATGTTCCAATGTTTGGACAGCTCACTGTATTAGATCATGCTTAAACACCTCACTTTAAAATGATAATGCTGATGTGTTCCTTTGCTAGTTCACCAGTTCGATTTTAAGAACTTCAATTTCTATGGACTGAATGCAAAACAATGTAAGACCTAGATCGCAACAATGATTTGTGTAGAATTTACCCTGTTCTTACGCCTGGAGCAAGTCTCCACAGCTAGAAGGTAACATTTAACCTAAGATACAATGGCAATTGCATACAAAGAGAAAAGAGGCTCTGTGACTGCATGGATCCTATAAACAGGAGTCTAAGACTTCCCCTTGGCTATATTTGGGAAGGGGTTTATTAAAACTCTTTATTGGCCTTTGTACTTCACCATCACAGAGCTTCACCCCTGTGCAGGGAAAGTGAATTTCCTCCTCAGTGAATTCAAAACACACATTCACATAAAATGATTTTTTTGAAGTCTTTCAGACAGGCAAATCCACTGAGTTGAGAATAACTACTTCATACAACAAAGGGAATGAGCATGAAGTGAAAGGCTCCTGATTTGCACTGAACAGAGGATTTTAGCAAAGCATTTACAGACTCTCCTGATTTCTGTATAGACAGCACTTCAGCAAGTCAATCAAACTTTCTTGACACCAAAAAAACAAAACAAAATGTAACAAAAGCTAGGATCAGAACTCAGAGAGTATTCTGTACGGCTCTGTTACCTTCACTGAAAATCTAGGTCAAAAAAGAAATTTGTAAATAAAATGGTTAATGAAATCAATGAAAAACCAGTCTGTAACTCATACAAAATATAAGATTTTCTATTCCTAGATTTAAGTTGCAAATCTACAAGCAATATCTGATTATTATTGAACATCAGATGTGCCATGAATGGAAATGAGACACTATTTTACTGTTTGTCTCAATTGCTTCAGATAAAATTGTTATCTGCTTAGCAATTTTAAGATGATTCAGGATAAATTTGAATGTTCTAGTACTTCCATGACTAGAAAGTTTTTGATCTTATATTCAAAACAATTAGCAAATGAAGGCCTGATGTTGACACTATGACAAAATCCAAACAGAGACAAACTGCTCTCAGATGAAAGTGAATTACTTATGGGAAAAAAAGACTTCAGTCTAACAACTTTCCTTCATTCAGTGATCTCTCCCACTGTGTCTCACACTTGTCCCCCTCTTAAAGACTCGCTGATAAAGAACAAAGCATGGGAACATGTGCATTTGTTTTTGGCCTGTGCATTCTGTTAAAAATAGCAATCTCAAAGGGAATTACTATAATATATGTATTATGTACAGTACACATTTTGCAACTGAAAAAATTCAAGCATGTTAACATTCTTTGTCAACATTATCTCTGCCCATCTTCACTAGTTTTTATCAACTGATTTATATTACTATAATCCACAAACATATAGACACAAATTAAAGCATATTTGTGCTATTGTTTGTGTGGGTGAGAAAGCCAAACAAAAAAAGAAAGAGACTGTGAATCTCAATTATCCTTGCATATTCTTTTTTAAAATTAAACATTAATTAAATAATTAAACACATCTAGTTTTGGATGCAGTAGCAGATCATAGTATGGCATATCTATAACTTCCTTGTTTGTCACTGCTGCCCAGCCAACCTTTAATGACATTAATTGAGTGCATTTGGCAGCTGAAGAACACAGATGCCTAGCCCTGAATTTTGCTTATCCAGCATTATCATTACATGCTTTTTTCCTGATGTTGCTTCCTGATTAGGCTTTATTTGAAACTTTTCCAGTCAACCTCTTCACCCAAGAAGTGAGTGAAGAATCTCTCCTGGTGCAACCTTTGCTGACAAGAGCTGACAAGTCCTTTAGCTCTTGGTCCCATTCTTTACTCTTTTCTTCCCAAATGCATTCAAGATGTGTTTTTTCAGAAAGAATCCCTTTATTTTCTGGTGCTTTGTTCTTTATTAGTGTATCTCTGTGAGGAAGATGAGTGTGACAATTAGATCATGACAAATTAATAATTTTTATTTGCATTTAACTTAAGTTGAAATTTGTGGAAAAATGAAACAAAGTAAATGAAATCTCACTCATACTTTTACATAATAAATAAAATTCAACATAACTTATTTTACTTACTGTGTTTGTTAATGATTTGCAGTAAACAAGACACAATGGAAGTTAACCAAACAAACAAACTGAATGCATCCAGAAATACATTCCAAACTAAAAATACACAATTCAAGAGAGAAAATTGGAAAATTCTGAGTGAAGACAGAAATGAACTTGAATTAACATGCAATCTGGTCACATAAAAAATGTAATCTGGGGCTATGAACATCATATGACAGTCATAGTTCCTTCCTACTGTCTTCTAGTCAACCGCACTAAACTACCAAGTTAAAACCTAGATACTGTCAACAATAGTGATTTCTGAGAAGATCAAGAATCTCTTCAAAAAGGATTTGTTTAGGGGGAAACCAAAAATCTGTACTCACAGCTTGACCAAGGATTACTCAAAAGGGAAAGCACGATAGCAATCTTCAAATATCTGCAAGGTGTTAACATCAAAGAGGGAGATATGGCAGATGGGGACACAAGTATAAATAATAAAATTTAGTTGAAGACATAGGTGAATATCCAGCTTACATAGGCCTAAATAGGCTATATTAATGGCAGTGACAGGCTCCTGAGGCAAGTGTGTTAAATTACATCATATAAGTTTTTTCATTATGGCACTAGCAAAACACTTGTAAACACATTGTAAGGATGTTGACAGGAAGATGGACAGGATGCAATTAATATATGTATGTCTTTTTTAACTCTAATATCATACTGCATTTAAGGACAACTAATTAGAAAGTGGTGATACATTTGAGAGTTTCAAATGACTGCCGCAGTCTGTTTTCCTGTCATCCTTAAGAACAGATGGGGTAGGAGAAAAATTTTTCATGTCCTGAAACCACTTACAGAAACAGAAGTTTGAATTTCAGTTTTAAATTAAGTGTAACTCAGTTCACATTGTCTTTAGAATTTCACTAAAACTAAAAAATTAAAGAGTACAGCAACTATGTTAAACCAATTTTACTTACACTATAAACTCAAATTTTTAACTTCTTTTTCATAATAATAACATAATGATCTATGTCAACAACATACTTTGCAGTATCAAATACACACCATGCATAGCAAATCAGTGCAATCTTGGCAGAAAATGTAGCATGATTTTTTTAGACAGTCATGTTTTAGGGATTGGACTGTCAGTTCTGTTAATACACTGCAACCACACCTAGTTATGTTATTTTGGCATTAGTCTCTTCCTCATCACAAATTATCACAGCTAAACTTAATGTGCACAACTATCAAATTAAACCCTTTCACAGGAAATACTTTGGCAGCTGTACATTCAGACTCCATGAGGATGAGAAAAAGGATCACCTCACTAAAAGGCAGCAACCTTCAGTGTATAACAAGGCTACATTCTACAGTGGTTTTGATTCAAAGAAACAAAGCACTTTTGAAGCACATGTCCTTGTTATCCCTATTTACTCTATAATGCTTCACTTTACAAAATGTCTTCGTCTGCATGAACTAGATCCCTGTCAGAGGAAATTAGAGCAGTAGCTGTTCTCAAAATGTACACCAAAGTCGAGACAAACTCTTATGGGCATGCTAAGGTGTAAATCAACATTTAATCTTTCAGATCTGTGGAGTAATTTAGTATGAGGAACAAAACCAGTTCAAGTGAAAATCTCAAAACACATGAAGTATAGAAGCACAAATTCCATCAATCCACCGATCCTTTTCTGTTGCACTGATCTACCTGAAGAGCTGGCACACCTATTGTATCATCAGTGACAGGGTCAAGAGAGCAAAACTAATTATGTTACATTACCCATCCAAATCTGTGATCACACATTAAAAAATTTAGTTGTTAAAATTTTAATCAGTGACTGACATTCTATAGCAATAAATTCATTACTAAGTAAAAATGTCATGGCTGCATTAGAAATGTTCAGGACCGAAATGTAAAATGAAAACAATAACATCTTTAATTAGATTGGTAAAGCCCATAAAATTAAGAGATTCATTTATATAAAAACTCTGTAGATGATCCTTGAATAAAATTAGTCAAAACATATTTAAAATTTCTCATTGTAAAAGTGTTTTAATCCCAGAAGCTTCCCACATTAAGGTTTTGGTTTCATACATTTCAAAGCTGTAGCACGTTACATTCCAATTACTTCATAAAAGGTAGGCAGTGTGTGTACAAAAGATACTTGCAACAAAAGACTGCATTATGGTGTGTCTCAAAGCTCATTATAAGCAGCTACTACAGTGGACTCTGTCTGATAAATCACCACAATTTTTCTTCATTTAATCTTACTTAGAAATTGATCTTGGTTTGTAAGCAAATTCAGAGAGTCTTAAAGTACATCTAATAATCCCCATGGGAAAGATGAATAATGTTCAGACTATGTGTTCCACAGACATCATTCCCCATTGTATAAATGTGAGAAAAGTAATGTGGGAAAAGGAGTTTCTCTTTCCTTTTCTCTGAAGTAAACAGGAGCTTTCTTCATATCAACAACCATAGAAATCCATGCAGCTGAACTTAATACACAGATTGGAACAAAGAGAAGCAAATCTTCTCCTTAAAAGTCTACATTTCATTAATGTCTCTCTAAATCATAGAACTTTGTTCCTCAAAAAGCATGCAGGTTTTTTTAAATTATGTTTATGTGTGAAGAACCTGCTAATAAGGAAGTACACTTTCACATTAATCATGAGGAAATGTTGTCAAGCAAACACATGTTCTTTGTATCTCTAAATTTCGCCAAACCAAGAAAGACTTTTTCTTAATTTTAAATATTTTTAAAGCTATTATCTGCACTGTATGTTTCAGAGAAGCATACAGACTCCATGCTATGTCGACATAAACTTGTTCAGTATAGCCATAGAGGCACAGCAATGCTACTGGGTCAGCCCAAGGGGCCATGAGGTTACTGTCCTGACACAAAACATGGCAGCTGTCAATACCCATAAAATACTGCCAGAACACGACAAATGCAGAAGATAACTTTCCAGCTTTCCTTGCTTCCAACCAGTTCTGATTGGGTCTTTTGAGGTGAAAATGCATCACCTTCTGCTGAGCTTCAAGTTCTGTGATGCCCTCACTAGATTTTTATGGCTGTTCGAACTAATTGGTGTAAACCTGAACAGGTAACTCCGATATTTTTCTCTCCCTTAATTGCCAGCATATTTCTGGTCGTCTCTCTTTGCTAGATTTTTCAAAGCTATGCAGTGGGTGGATTCCCCAAACGTTCACTGGACTGAAGGGAAGCTTTGTTGTAACCCTCAAGCACTAATTAATGGCAGCTTACTTGACTGAAGCTCCTTTTTCCTTAGTCTGCCATCCTGGCTGTAGGAACAGGGCAACGATAAAACTGACCTCTAACTCAGCAGCAAAAGTCCCTTGACTTTATGAAGTAATTAATTAAAAAATTGGCATACAATGAATTTTTAAATATTTTTCATAGGAATGGAATCAGTTCTGCTTAGCCTGGAGACATCTGAAAACCTTCCCCAGAAATTATTTCATAAAAGTAACAGTTCTGACAATGTGCCATTTCTGTGGAGGTCACGAGTGGTGCTTCTGACGTCACTTCAGTAGAGGCCAACAGAATTTAAAACAGAAGGTAGCATCAAAGCACATGATTTAGCTGACTGCTTTCCCACCCAGTTAGCCTTGTGCTGACACCCACAGCTGACAGCACACTGCAGCAGATCTGGATTACACACAGAGCAGCATTCGAACCTTTGTAATGAACTCTCACTGACTCAAAGGCTGCCTGGAAAAGGATTTGGGTCAAAGTCAGTGTAGGACAGCAGAGGGCAATGCAAGTTGGTGAGTGGGCAGTATGCTGTGAGATGGTTAGGATGCCTGGGTGTAAAGAGAACAGCTACGGGGAAGCGGAGAAGAAGCTGTGGCAGTTAAACACAGGCCTCTTTCAAGGCACTCCTGGGAAGGACGACAGTATATGTTTATCCATATTAATCTATGGGGATTTAAAAAGCTGTAACTATCAAATACCTAAAGACTATAACCTATATGTCTGAGCATAACCACATGGAGTAAATGAGAATTTTGCTTATAGGAAATGACTTAAAATTCCACTACAAGACAAAACATAGGAAAGGGAGAGGAGGAGTGTGGAGCAAGGGGACCAGTGAAAATTAAGTTTTGGTATGCTAAGCCCATAGTGAAACATGCCAGCAACAGACAAAGATGCACATCTGGTTTTCCTGCACCAGTAAGAATTTCAGATGTGTCACAGCAAACACGGAAAAACTATAATTCATGAAACAGTACTGGGCTGTAAAGGTATCATCTTCTGTTAGCCCAAACTAATGAGAGAACACAAGTCACGTTCTCATTTTGGAACCTTGTCCAACTAAATTGTCAATATATTCAGGAAGTAGTTTCATCCAGAGGTGAGGGCATTATTCATAATATTGTCATTACAGTGCAAGATACATCAGGAGATGGACTTAGAAATGTTTGCAAACAGAATCAATTAAAATAAATGTTTTACCTATATGGCAAAAAAAACCCCAAAACACTATATTCACATCTGCATAACCAAGCATCCTGCTGAGGAAGCCACAATTCCAATTAAAAATTTGTTCTCTGCTGATGTCCTTGCAATGGAAGCAGCAGAAATCTGGTATCACAAACCTCTCAGACATTTCCCCAAATTTCACTGCTTTCTACAGCCTGTAAAACTGCTGTTTGGTTCTTGTGTACATGGATTTTCTGTTCAGAGCTGTACAATCATCTCTACAGAATTTATGGGCTTTTTGTTCCTTTTCCTTTTTTGTGGAGGAGAAGGGTAGAGTACTGAGAAGAACTTTAAGGAAGCCACCAGGGTTCCCTATTTCTTTCTAGTCTTCAGAAGACCAAACTAAAAGCAGTCGTCTGATGAAATTTGGTTATAGCTCCAAACAGACACATTTATAAAGTAATTTGGGGTGTTCAGATGTCCACTAAACATAGATCTAAGTTTTAAAATACGCAGTTATTTTTCACTTTCCAATTACTTGAAAAAAACTTTTGATTCTTCGTGCAGAACATTGCTTAAAGCTTAGATTTCATTTTAATACTAGTTTTATGTGGGTGTGAAATGATGGTGTTTGCTGTTAGGGTTAGCAAGAAGAACATTTAATTTTGTATACAGTGCAATTTTAAACATCTTTTCTGAGAAACAAAACTGAAATGAGAAAACGATGACAGTCTCAAGAACAGCCATTATCCTATTTTGGGCTTAATGGTACTCCCTCATATGGAGTGTGGGACGTTCACCTTTTTATCATGTAAGCCATGGAGGCTAAGCTTGGTTTTCCTCACTCCTCTTAAACACTGACTGCTCTTAATGCCTTTTTGTCTTACCAGAAATGTCATCCTAATCTTTTACAAGATCATTAGAACTAATGCATTTTACAGTAAGTCTTGATTTAATATGTGCAAAACATATCCCCAAGAAGAAAGAAAAAAAGAAACCTCAGATGGCTGTACTTACGGAACTGCCAATGTATACCTTACTCACACTTCTAAGTTAAGTGGAGCCCTATACTACCACTATCCAGAATGCACTGGTTAGCCTCATTGAAAACTAGACTGGAAACTCTGCACTGTTATAGACTGCAGTAAGTAGAATGTGGCTCTGTAAGTTTGTGAAGACATAAGTTGAGAGACAGTTCTACTACAAGAACAACCTTTCTCCATTCTGCAATAGATGTATTTGCAAACAATTGCTTTGTTTCTGAGTGGCTGTTCATTTCTTTCTAGTCATCAACAATCAGACCAAAAAACTCACTGTGTTCACTACGGAACAGAGCTTTGCAAAATTAATCTCATCTCCTGTAAACAATAGTCTTTGCTTGTGAACAAGAGTAGGCTTTATTACTTAGCTATTTGCCATTCATTCTCATGCCTCAAAAGTTTTTCTTCTGTCCAGAGAAGAAGAATGTCACATAATTTAGGTAACCAACACATACAATGCAACAAATAGCAAAAATCAAGGAAAAGCTCACGAAAAACAAAAAGGCTAAAAATTTTCTTGGCAAATGCTCAGAAATAACAAAAGCTCTGAGAATAGAAGGATGTCACAGTCTCCTCAATATGTTTTTAACTAACAATTTCACAAACTTCCTATGAGTTTGTTGGGGAGCAAATGGCAGTGTGTAAGCAAACTATGAGAACACGGTTTACTGGTGGATTTGGCAGTGCTGGTTTAATGGTTGGACTTAATCTTAAAGGTCTTTTCCAACCCAAAAGACTCTATGGTTTCTACAATTCTGTTCTATAAAAGTTGTAGGGTAAACAGACTCAAATATATACCATGGCCTCAGTTATTGCAGACAGAATTCTTTTTTGCACTCTCTTTTGTTGCTTTTGTTATATGAGCTATACTAGCTACTAAATATGTCATTCCTTCAGAAAAAGGAGTTGACATTTAGCTGCAGAGATCTATGAGTAGGAACAGGCAATAAATTAGATCAGAATGTAAGAACAACTGCATTGTATCAGAACAAAGGACCATCTAGTCCAGTACTGTGACCTTGGAAGCAGGCATAACACTTAAACAGAGAGCCCGGTATGCAGCGGATGGTGCCCTGGAGACAAACGGGGCTAAATGAAGGACTCACTGAAGCCTGCAAAAATTTTAATCTAATTACGATAGAGAAAACTTAAGAACTTACGATACCTTGTCCATGTTAACATTAGCTTGTACTGAAATTAAGTTAGTGTTAAAGAGCTTGTATAGGAAAGACTCAGTCACTAATTTTCATATTGTCTTGGTACATATAAGCTAAGAATTTAAAGTGACATCCTCAGAAAATATCCAGCAATACATTTACAGAAACCTTACGGATTTCGCAGGCTTCCACAAGTTTTAAAGCTGAAGTTGTGATTATTGCAAAAGCTCTGTTAAAAAATAAAATTACTACTTAAACTCACATTCCCTTGAATACTTCTGTTAATAATTCACCTTTCAAAAAAGTAGCTACACTAACATATTTTGAAGTTAACTTTTTTTGTAATTATCTTTTTATCGTGAAACACCTGAACTAATGGAAAAACCAAAATTACTTGTTCAGTGATTATTCTTACCTTTAGTCATAACAATAATGTGTAAAGCAACACTCTGCTCATGTATGCAGATCAGCCACATGTGGGTTTGCTGAATTTGGCCTTTCACAAAAAATACATGCATGTGTATACACACACGTATGGAAAATTTATATATAGCGAAGGACAGATTTCAGTTTGTTCTGGTGATTCAGCATTTCTGTCTTTATTGCTTGAACCTAAATATAATTGTCTGCAGGACATGAATTTGCTATTAAGTAATTTTCTATGGTGAACAGCTGTCAGTATTTCTTTCTGAAAGTCTAGACAGATAGAGTTTTCTAGAGAGTCAAAACCAGATCAATTTAGGTCTTGCAAGCATCAGCTAAATGTACAGAAATTTGAAGGTAATTTTGTAGGTGTAAGTCTTTCACTTTCTAATTCAACATAACTAAGGTAGATCCAGTTTCTTACATGCATTAATAATTGAAGATACAGTTGCTAATTAAATACAATTTATTTTTTAAATCTTACTTAATACTTTCTATACTGTCCTATAAACAAAAGCTCTCATGGATGTGATTGAACCTTCAGAACCCTCCACCGTTTTCTAAAGTAATTTAACTCCGGAGAGATGCTGAGCAATTATGGCTTGTGTTGATTTTAATGCCTCAAGAGACATTGCACATGCTTTTGGTTTTACAAGTTGGTGCAGTGGAACCACCTTGAGCAAATTCTTGAAGACAAATAGACTTGTAATAAAGAGAAGAAAATGTTCAGTTTATCTATCTATCTATCTATCTATCTATCTATCTATCTATCTATCTATCTATCTATCTATCTATCTATCTATATTTCCCTTCCAGTCTTTATAATCTGATGGCCAGAAATGACAGTTTCACCTGAGTTTCACTCAGAAAATCAAAGTCTGAACAAAGGTAGCTAAATACTACTCAAGTAAAGGGACCTGAGTTCAGCTTCCAAACCACTTAGATGTACAAATGCATAGTTAGCTAACCAAGTTTGAAATTATCTATAAAACCTGGACTATTTTTGATTAAATGAATAGTTTTGGTCCAAAAGACATCTGAATAATGAAGCTGTTCTCTAAGTTAAAGCAATCAGTGTGCTGTGAGATGATCACATTTTCATAACACTGTAAAGAAAGTGCAATAACCAAGTAGTGAAGATGGCCTATACAACCAGCTCTTTAAACTGAGAAAGACAAAAAGACACACATAATGTGCAAATAGAATTCACAAATAAATAAAAGATCAAATTCCTAAAACCAGGGACTATAAATACAACTTTTTAATATACTACCTACTTCAAAGTTTGCAGTGTGTAGCGGTTTTCATGGTCCTACTTGAGATGCACCACAGACGCCTGAGTTTCAGACCACAAGGCTCAATTATCTTCTAACACCTTTAGATCACAGCATTTATTTTCAAAAATACACAGACACACTTATTGGAACAACAGGGAAATGTTTGTGTCATTTCATAATATAATATTTGTTGTCACCATCATAGATTAGTCAAAAAAAATATACTTCTTTAAGGTAATGTTTTGTAAAAGTCTGATTCTTTAAGTGAATCATATTGATGCTCCCAAAAGAAATGGTAACTTTAATTCTGCAAAGTGTTGTTCATGGCTACAGAGTGGGAGTCACTATGCAGAAATAACAGTAGTAAAGCAATAACAGCAGTTAGTCCCTTTCCCAAAGAACTGAATGGTAGTTAAAAAAAAAGTCTCCCTATATTTAGGATTCTTTTTCTTCTGATAAAGGCTTTTACTACTTTTTTTTTTCCATTTTCAAAATGCAGTACAAATGGACCTAATACAAAGTAAGCTGTCACAGAGAGAAAAACAGGTATTCTATAGAGAGATGACAGAACAGATAAATTTTAAGAAAGGTACAAAGGAATTTCTCACTTTCCATTAAAATTAATGTAAGAGGTGTCACTACTTCCACAGAAAAATGAAAATTTATGCTGTTGTAAAGGACATGCTATGTCTCCCAGATGAACATCAAATTTTAACAATATAAATATGTCATCACACTACCTGGGACAGAATAACCAAAGAGCTCAGTATAAGATCAGATCTCCGTGGCTGGGAAGCAGCCTTGCTGACAGGGATCTCAGGGTCCTGCCACACAAGCTGACAGGGGTCAGCAGGGCAGTGCTGCAACAACAAAGGCACATCGGATCCTGGGCTGCCTCTGCAGAGGCATCTTTAGCAGTGATGGAGACACATCATCACACTCTACTCAGCTTCTGTCAGGCTGCACTGGAGCTCTGTGTCCAGTGTCAGCCCCCACTGTTCCAGAAAGACACAAACAGACTGAAGAGTGTCCAAAGGAAAGACATGAAGGTGATCGTGGGGCTGGAGGATCTGCCCTGTGAGGGAAGGCTGAAGGACTGAGGAATTTTCTCCCTGGAGAAAAGATTTCCAAAAGGGGAAATTCATCACAGTGTTCCAGCACTGAAAAGGCAGCTGCAAACAGGACAGAGGCTCTCAGAGGGCACAAAGAGATGACAGGGGGTGAAAGGTACAATTTGTACCAGGAGATGTTTCATCTCAACAATAGAAAAAAAAGTTTTACAGTGAGAACAATCAATCACTGGAACACCCTCTCCAGGAATGTGGTGGAGTCCCCATCACTGGAAGTGTTCAAGCTGCAATTGGACAAGGTGCTCAATAATGTCATCTGGGCGTCCTCTCCTGATCTTCTGAGATCCTTTCCAACCTTAGAAGGTTGTTCTATGACTTTACATAAACTTTGTTTTAATCAGTTCTTGGCATTTTAGAAATTAAAATAATGGTGAAGTCTTTAACCAGTATAAGAATATTCGGCTAAATGACAAGAATTATCTTGCTCACTCTAGGAAAGCTATATCCCAGCAAGAAATTATCCAGGGCCCTTTGTTTTACGGTGTGGAGATTTTGCAGTAAGGAAAAATGGGATCTCAGAAATATATCTCTTCCTATTTTCCTCCTTAGGTTTGATTCTTTTTTCCTGGAACAAAGCTCCAAAGCTAGATAAAAATCAGATCTTCCTTGAGGATAATCATCACTTGGACCCCTCCAAGTTCTGCCAGGTGTCAGAAATCCCTGCACATCCTAATCCACTTTCCCCTTTCTTTTTATTAATATAATCAAATAGATCACATACTAGGACTGAACATCCTCATATTATTTGTGCCTTGTTTTCCCTTCTTCTCCATTCACTACTAATGTTTTTGCCCCTCTTCTCATATATTTTTAAAATGTTAAAACAAACCAAAAATTCAATAGAAATATGGAGGTTGTTTTGTTAAATAAAAAAAAGTTGAGATTATTCAATATAAAGTCTCTGAAGATGATTATTTACATTGACTTACTTTTACCCTAGTCTAGACTTAAGGGAGATATTTGAACAGAAAAGGCTGTTACAAATTCCTCTGAAGTGTTGGCATTTTTTCCAAAATACTCTATGTCTCATATGAAAGGAAGCTGAAATACCATTAAACATTCAGTTTATGGATTTATTTATGACAGGAAATGCATTCTTCCTTAGGGAACTAAACTATTCTGAAAGAGTTGAACAACGTTGCTGAACTTGTCGGCTTCAAACAGAAGGCCAAGTATAATCCTCCAGCATCCACCCCCCCATCTGAACTGTTCACTCAAATATAGCACAGTGTAATGATTCACTGTTTAGCTCAGAATAATGACAACAGTTATGTGATAGAGATTTTTAATTGGTGCTTACAACTGCAGACTTTGACTTTTCTTCTCAAAAGTGTGCGTGCTGGAGCAGATGGGGGAAGCAAAGTAGAGAACTGCCATTGACAACTACACTTTCTTCTTAACCTTGCACAGTTGATGCTGGCAGCTGCTTTCAAAAATCCTGTAACTGTGTATGTCAGAGTATTCAGCAAGATCTGTATAAAGGTTATCATGTCTACAGCATTACCCAGTGGGGCTGAAAAAGATGCTGATCTCAATGAGACAACCCACAGGCAGCTCCTCTGGGACTCCATGCAAGGCTCTTCTTGCAATCCAGGGTCAGAAAAGACAAGGACTACTTAGGTGCTCTTCCTTGCAGCATGAGAAAGCTTTGCATCAAGTGGGCTCTTTCCTCCAGTGAACATAATCCTCCCAGCAAAATTATATTAAAGGGACAAGAGAACTAACAGGTCATGGAGAAGAGAACTATGCACTTTAAATATGTAACGGAAGTCATGAAGTATAAAACAGAGCTCAGCTCCAATTTTTTTTGCCTTTTTTTTTTATTTCCAGTTGCACTTTATCCAAAACTATTCATGCAGTAGCAGAAAAGGGAGAGTAGAGGAGGGGTAGATGGGATGAGGCCCTTTCTTGAATCTTTTTCTCCAGCCTGCATCCCAGTGGAAGAGGAAGGAGCTATGATAGCACTGTTACCTAGCCCATGTGGAGGGTCAGATGAAAGGAGGAGGTAGATTTCCCCTATTAACTGCCAAAACCAGCAATTTATCGTACATTCTGACTCCAGAGAAAGTAAACCATTTGGATTAGGGGGCTTCACTGTTTGGACCCTTCGAGGAGAGACAGAAATTGGATATCAGTGATGTAACGGCAGTTCTGAAACAAAATATTTTCCAGTATAGAAAAGAAAATGAACATCATTGAGATTAAAATAGTAAATAAATACCAACAGCACTGGACAGAAGAGATTTTCTTGTTTTCAAGCAGTCAGAACAAAAAGCAGATGCAGACAGCTTGCTCACAGTACAGGGCAGCAGCTTCTTGACAGCATCTCAGCAGCTGGAAACACAGACCCTGAGGTAGCAACCACCTCTGCAGCTGCAAAGGGCATGGCATTTTCATCTCTACATCTCCCTCAGAGGCCTCTGGGATCACCTGTGCCTATTAACCCAGTGACGTAGCAGTTCAAGCCCAGCAGCATTTTCTGGTCATGCTTAAGTCGTCATACTGCATGAAAATCAATAAAGCACTATTTTTATGCATAGTCTGTGCTTGTTTCTCAGTGTATTACTGCTTATCTCCTGTGAGTCCTTATAGGTTTGTGTATTAGATCACTACTTTTTTTAGTTTTTGTGTAATGTTTTTCATCTCTTCTCCATCTAGGGAGATGATAAAAAATAATCTTGTAGTCAATAGCGGAAACCTGGCTTTTTAATTTTTATATGACAGGAAGACGTACTGATGGAAGAAGAGAACATATATTTAGGACTTAAAAGAAATACAATTTCAGCACTCAGCTATCCTGGATTCCCTAGGCCAGTGCTTTAAATATTCATGAATAATTTCAAATTATATGGGTTTACGGCTCTATTACATATAAACATATAACATCAGTGTATATGTTGCAATTCTAACTTTAGATTTTTGTTCATTGTTCCTTTTGTAAAGATTCTTAACTTTACAAAGTTGAAACTCCTGTATACACCACAGATTAATTATTTATTCACCTCGTGGGTTGTGTTTCTATTGTTATTATTGGTTACTTTCTGTCTGAAAAAAGAATCAATGACAATAATAACAACAGAAAATTTCAGCTTCAGCATCAAAGTCCTCCACTGACTGTAACAGTCAAAGCCAGAATGTGGCAGCTGCACAGTGTCCCAACACCAGCCCAGAGGCAAAACAGTGTCCCAGGATACCTTCCATCCTAGATAACCAAGAACCCAGGGGGTTTTTTTCTTCATAAAGAACACAACTTCAATACTTTACTATGTTTTGACTTTTTTTCCCCTCCCTCAGGTCATTGTCCTAGTAACTACTGGTATTTAGCATTCTGAAGCAAGTTTTGATCAGAAATTTACCAAAATGTGGTAAGTTTGCTTGATGATTTGGTTTTTAGCATTTAGTATTCTCAGCCAAAAAGTGTTTTCTATGGAAAATTCCCAACCAGCTCTACTACTAGCCAGACATCTGGAGTATTAGTTGGAGGCGTTTGTGCCTGGAATGACTGCTGAACCGTGGGAGATGTCACACCATGACCTTAAATCTAACCCCACAATACAGCTGCACATCCTGTGGCCACAAACCCCCTCCAGGGATCTAAACCTTGAAGTCCTTGCTGGTTTTCCCTGTGCATTTACTTATAGCACCTGGGGAAGGAAATAAAAGTATCTTTTCCTTGTGAGGCACCAGTACAAAGTTACGAGTTAAGTGAAGCCATCATAGGAAGGTTTTGTCTCCCTTAAGGAACAGGAAATATGACTAAATTACAGAGGCGTTTCTATACTTAGCTAAATCTAAATACTGTGAGTCACTAAAAGTTGTGAACATGTAGTAGTCACTGTGAACTAATAAACAATGGAAAAGTTCACAAGGTGCCCTGGGTAACTACCCCAGTTTCTACAAGTATGCTTTATCTCTGCCACAGAGACAAGGATAGATAAAACGGTGCTTGTGCTTCCTACTTGCCAGAAAGTAAATGTAAAAGAACATAAATGGCCAGGCCTAAGGACAAAACCTCTACTCAGTGATCCTCATGTTATTAATTAGCTCTCTGCCCATCCTGTAGGTCTCTTTCTTCCAGCAGTCAGAAAAAGAGTATTTTCACAGCCTTCTCGTTGACTAAAGCTGGGCTTACACTGGGTTGCCAATCCTGATACCATGCCTCTGCCTGGGCAGGCTGACCCTTATGTTATACAGGATCAATCCCTCGTAGCTTTAAAAATCCACTGCAGACTTTACCTAAGTACCTGAAATGCATGCCGTATGAAAGAACAACCAACCTTCTGGGAAACTACCCTCTTCAGCAGAATAAATATCAGTCTAACTTTTCAGATCAGATTCTTCCACAAAGCTGCTGCTGTGCACCCACTAGGCATATAAAATCCCACTGAACCTTGATACTGCAAGACACATGCAGTAACACTGTCCTATAGTGAGTGTAACATATAACTGGACACGACAAAGTCCCTTCAAAAGAAAATAATTTGCAAATAAGGGGTGTGGTTTTGTTTTCTTAAAGCCATTGGTAATTATTAAAATCAGACAACAGGAAGCACTTGACTGAAAATGACTGGAGGGCTGAGGAAAGTGAATTTTCCCTTAGAGTAAGCCTAAAAAACTGGCAATTTCCCACATGCCTGGACAGATGTATTTCAATCAGCTCCTCTCATTTTGCATTTCCAAAGGCACTGGGCCAAACTAAGAAAGTGCAATCATGAACTTTCTTTAAGTCCAGGGAACTGTCACCAGGGCTTTGAGTCACCGTCTCCCAGGCAGGCTCTCAAGAAAAAGTACCAGGTTTCCCTGAGGCATGAAGCTCTGAGTGCTCCCCAGAGTTGTTGTGCTGTCCAAATGCCGGTAAACTCATGAAACTAAGAACTCTTCCAAGTCTCTTAATGGAAACATTTCTTCTGTGGAACTGTTTCTGATTTTTTCTTTTAACACAAGGGTATTTCTGATTTGAAGTTATGCAGCCTGAAATAGGATATTATATACCTTCTAGAGTCTGATGTAGACATTAGGTACAAGGCAAAGTTGCTAGGAGACCACAGATGAAGCAAGGAGGATTGCAGTAACGCAGCAGCTTTTCACACAAGGCTGATGAGAATGCCTGCATCAGCAGTCAGCCTTTCACAACTTAAAACAAACCAGACAACCTTTTACTGCTTACGTAAACACGCACGTTTGGTGAGGACCATTGAGTTGTTGTAAAACTAGCATGCCGCAATCTGAATAAAAAGCAAGGCAACAAACACTGAAAGGGATTACACAAACAACACTCACTACTCTTCCTCATCGTTTTCAGGAAAGGCCCCTTCTCTCAGACAATAAAAATCCCATATATACAAGCAAATGTTGGTACTTTCTACTTGTGTTCTGGACCCAAGTGACATATTACTGGAATGCAAAGGGGAATACTTAATGAGCCAGCGGAAGAGCACACTAAAATTCATTGCCCCTTTCTATGTTATTTAGAAAAGTGTATCACTCTCTCTGTGGCCATGAGCCATTACAATCCACACAGCCCTTTTGACTCCTCCGTGTCCTTACTCATGAGGCAGAGTTTATGATAATTAAGATTTACTGTCTGGCAAGCAGAGATTAGAGATTTTATCAGTCAGGCTTTCATTGTTGCAGTCCTCATCATCACAGGTATTTAAATAGACAACATAAACCAAAACTAATGCAGCTGTAATGGCTGTAAAGTCCCACAGCTTAGATATGCTACACTAAAGGCTTTATTTTTAAAGTATTATTTGTCACCTATATGCAGAGAGTTGAAGTATAGAAAGTCTGGATCACATCTAAAATTGAAATGCAAAGCCTGTGACCAAACAAAGTTGTGAACCTGTGTTTCAGTCCATCTCCTTTCAGTAGAATCATCTATCCTGCAAGGTATTAACCTGTTCACCGTTTAGGTAGGACTTACCTGACAAATATTAATTCATATATTTCATTATAAAGTAGACAGTGAAAGCATGTCAGACTAGAATAACTTTACTCTCTTAAAGAGGAATCTACAGTTACAAATTTAGCTGTACTTGTTCACACTGTCAATGCTTGAAATTAGTTTATGTTAATCCCAGTCTTTACATGAAACGGTCCTTCTCTCATGGTGTTTCTTCTTTCTCTAGCTGATAAATGAAGACTGGCTCTTGAGTTGATAGTGCTGATATCAGACTACACTGTTTGAGCACAGCTTACAAATCAAATAGTAAAATAGCTTTGGCAATGTACATCTGATAGCTGGAAGATTCAAGTGTGTCAAGCACTGGATCGTGATAATAAAGAAACAACTGAGTGGAGGACCAGACTATGCCATGCAAATACAAGGTCACACCTACCTCACCTGAAAATAAATTAACTGAATTGAAGCCAGGATCAGCTAGAAATTTTATGCACTACTCTATTTGATTATTGCATGAACTAGTCATTAGCAAGTGAAAAAAAAGGAAAGATGAGGGTATGTATTTGCTTCAGTTTGTGATTACAGTATTTACAGGCCTAATTCTCATGTTACTTAAATCATTTGAAAGACACATGACATTTTTCTGCTGTGGCAAAACATTTTAAAATGTGTTTTGAATTACTGTGGTAGGGCCCAGTGTTTATGTATTAGACAGGAATACCTGCACACAACAAATCTAGATAATTGTAGTTAATTTCAGCAGTTTTATGTTAATCGTTTATTTTTCCTCTGTGCGTTCCCAGTTCTGTATCTCTTCACAACCCTGTTAGGACCACCTTCATACACCACAAAAATAAGCAGGTAGTATTCTCTTGGGAAATCTCATTAGTCAAAAATAGGTATGTTCTGCCAGAGCAGCCCTTTTAAATAATTAAATTATCAGGCAAGATTTGAAGCATGATGAAAAGTGATCCCAGCAATAATATTCTATGGGTTTTAACACATCAAATGAGATCTGCATTGCAACTTTTCATTGAAGGTCAATGCCACAGAGAATTTTCCATACAGTATTATCTCTAGCTATTAAAATTCACATAACTCCACTTCATCCAAAAAAAAAAAAAGTAGTAAATTATGAAGCATATCCTAAATTCAAGTAAAACTCACTCACATGTAGGAGGTAATTTTAAATCAATATTTTCAGACTACCGTCACAAAGCACTACATATAATTTGTTGTACAGAACCTATATCAAAAGAGTGCTTCCAGAGCAAAATGTTTTACTGAAAGGATAAAAATGCATATCCAATTCTACATGCAGTGTCTGTGGCAAAAGTCCCTCTTTTGTACTACGGCCTTAGCTCATTCTAAAATAATGGCATTTTGCCTCAAGTAGATCTGAGTTTAAAAAAAAAAAATCATACACGTACCTGAAGCCTTCTCCATCACCCACAGGGGAATAATCAGCCCATTTTCTGTTACCAACATTTCTTTCTTACAACACTGATAACAGGATTTGTGGGTGCTGCTATAATACAGCTCGCTCTCTCTTTCTGCAAAATGACAGTTTTTCACTACCCTTTAAATCACAGGCTTTTCACGCAGGTATGAGAAGTGCAGGGTCAGGGTCTCCATTCTGCTCACGCATTTCTGCTGCCTTCAGCTCTGCTGGGAGTGCTGAATGCCTGAGCATTGTGTCAGCTGCACACCATGGTGCTCTCATCAGCACACTATGAGCCCTGAGTCAGAGGCAGGAGCATCATCTGGATATAAACCAGACCTCCTTCATACACCTGGTCACCATCCTGAGGTCCATCACTGTTTGCTGGTCATACGAGCATTGCTCTGAAGGGCAGATTTTTCATAAAGTGTAAATTACTGTACAAAAAAGTTATTATTGTGATCAATACAATGAATACTTTCATATGATAATTGTGTACCCAGACAACAGTCTTTATTTGATTATCTTCTCATGCACTTTATAGGGGAAAATCCTATGCTAAATTCCTGCTTATGTGATATGGCAGTTTTTAATTCATTCATTTACTTTTTCATCCTAACTTTCTGAGACTTTGTCACTTCAGATCCACTGCTATCACATGGATGAACATTTCAAGCACTACAAAAAATAAATACTTTGATTCTGGTGAATTCAGTCCTGAGATGACAACAAAATATATTCATCAAAGTAATTAAGAAAATAAATATATTACATAAACCATAATCATAAAGGTAGACATATCTAATTGAGCAACCATCAGTAACAGAACAGTGCTGTTTATTCCTGAGATCAGGAGATCCCTTATTTTGTAGGACGACTCATTTGACAGAGTATAGAAGCTTACAGAGTAGACATCCACAGTTAGGCTAAGACCATAGATTTCCCTTACAGACAACTGAAAAACCACACATTTTTAGGGTGTGAATCACACCTCATCCTAGAGTAGACACCTAAACTAGGACAAACTAAGTAGACTTCTCCAAAAGTCCTTATTTGAACAGTTTTACAGGGTAAATATCCATGTGAGAGGAATCCTTAACATATTTAAAATCAAATCTGAATGCCTCCGTGAACAATAAGTCTTATTTTCAAACCCAATTTCTGGGTTACATACAAAGGAAACAGCAACATTCTACAATATTACCATCCCTCCTGTCCTGAAATCCCTTACACCTAAAACTAAAGACAGGACAACCAAGAACTGCCAATGAGTTTCTCAGTACCTCTACTTTCAGTCGAAATATGATGAACTGGCTTTTTTTTTCTGAATTCTAAAGGAGGTTTACTACCACTTTTTGAAAATATTTGGTTATTCCTAGCATTTTATTCTATGGAAGCATTTTTCCGCTGCACTGTCTTTATAGATTCTTTTACAGAGCCAGTGAAAACATGAGGAATTCTCTGAAAAATAAAGAGTGGTAATAAAAACAGTCACAAAATGTGACTCAGAATAAAACACCTTCAACATTTCCTCACAATTGCAGCAATTACTCAAGAGAAAGTGAAAAGATGAAGAGGACCTGGAAGACCACTCTCCCTGCATGTGACAGTGTAGCTAGCACGTTAATCATCCACAGTTACAGGAAAAATAGAGAAAAATCAATCAATCAAGAAAATATATTTTAATAGGATTAAATTAATACCTGTTTAAATAGTCTTTTATCAAAACTGAAAATGCTACGTCTTCTGGTATCCTCAGAAAACATTTGTCTTTTAATATTTATTCTGTGTTCAATGCTTTAAAATAATTTTTCTTTAAGATCCATAGTCCAACATATTTTTTTCAGAAAGCTATTCTTTTGAATATGTGGACATTTTTCAATACCCAAATATTTTATTGTGACATTTTAAAAAATTCATTAGCAGCATTAATACTTAAAAATATTTTATCCAGAACTCCATACCTATTCATTTGAATATTGTGTTGCCATATTTCATGGAATTTCTAAGCTTGGTTGCCTTGCATCCACAATCTCCTTTCTGGGCAGAACAAATAATTTGGATTAAATCTCTCTTGATTCACCATACACAAAGAGTTCAAGAAATATAGTTCAATATATGACATAACTAATAAATAAGGAAGATTTGGAACTCAAGTATACAACTTTATTGCTCAAGAAACATCTTAACAACCCTCTGAATACATTTTTTTTTAAATTATCTGTTTTCTGTCAAGTTGTAAACCTTCAAAACTGCCTTTCCATTTCATGGGGGAATAAAAAAGGACACATTTTTGACATAACCCTCATTTTTAACAGACCAAAGGAACTGCAGTTTACAAAGTGAATTTCAACCACAATATAAATCATCCCGTGGGAAGTCTGTCTGGCCTTCTCATCCAGCCACATATAGCTTTTGTTAGAGGATTTAAACAGTGTTGAATACTGTTCTACATAATACATAATACTCCCATAATACTCCCATTCTCTTGGAAAACAGAAGTTTTGTATTATGGGAAGAACAATTTAACCAAAAATAGGAGTAAATACACATAATGAAAACAAAGTGTAATCTGACCCTTGGAAAAGAAAGGCACATGTCTATTTCCATGGTTTTTCTTCCTTGCTACATCTCCAGCTCCTACCTAAACATTACCAATTCCAAATGCCAGCAGCTACAAAGTTGGTATAGGATCAAAAGAAGCAGAACAGCAGTGGAACTTTAAAATGGTATAAGAGGACATCTGTTTTTCCTCCTCCTGCTATCTCCATATCAAACTTAGGGAAAGGAACTGGAGTAGCATGGGAAGAAAGCAAATTAGCACTGAGAAAGAACAGTCAGTCTACACATTCTTCTCTTATGCTGATCTATAACCAAAGAAAAGAGGCATGTGGCCTCTCAGAGCTGCAGAACTTTCTGAGAGCCACTACAATACTGAAGTTCAGATCAGGTGCTTAGTCCTGAAGTGAATTTCCTTATTGCCATCACATACTATGCTTTGGCTTGTAGCATCGGACAGTCCTGAATCATGGGAATTGTTGTCTTCTCACACGATACTGAATTGGAAGAAGGGCTCCAGGGGTGCCCTTCAGCCACAAATATGCATTCAATGCATACAGCAAGGCAACAACTTGTCCATGGGGTCTATTGTGCTTACTAAAATAGGGCATAGCTTACACAACTGTTGATGAGCACCAGTGAAATATATGTACACAAAAAGAGACTGTGACATATTGATGCAATTTTAAGTTCTCCTAGCAGTAAACAGATTTCTACTGACAAAACAAGATGTAATGAATCAGGTCCATGTATCACTGACTAGCTGAGAATAAAGAGCAAAGGGGTTACCTTAATAGGGCTTCCATCTGGAGTGAGAACCTCTTCTGAAAGCTCCATCATCTTCAGTGCCATCAGGGCAATGGCTTTAGCATGACTAAGGCTTTTCTTATGGAGCCCTGCTGCAACACAGTATGCATCACCTATTGTTTCCACCTGCAGCAATTAGAAAAATCAAATGTTAAAGTATGATAATGAGAAGGGAACCCTATCATTAGGGTTGCAATCAAATAGCAATGCGTAAAACATGTGAGCAAAATATCCATAAATAAGCAATTAGACAAGGGAGTATAATTGCCTGAGTCTGCAAACAGGTGTACTCAAAACCTGACTTGCAATTGCATAGTTGTTTGTCTCCATAATAAACAAAGAAGATAATCTAGACCTGTGTATACCATCAGCTGAGATAGGACAATATTTTCCCATAGCAGTAACACAGAAAATTGCCTTTTCTTAAATGAGAGATTGCTTGCAGCTTTGTTTCACACTATCTTGGCTGAGCTTGCGGTTGGGTAAGAATAGTGCTACATAATTATAATTTGTAATTAGTATTTGCTGTACTAGAAAATTATATCAGGAAGATAATTAGAAAAAGCAAAACATCACCATAAAAAACACCAAAGAGTATATAACTTCTCATTAGTGTGTAGCTCTTCCTGCTGTAGGGATAATTTACAAATAGATGCTATTGCTACAGACTTTTGACTGCACCTTTCTCTGTTATTTTCAAATAAGAATTGATGCCTCTCTCTACTACACAGGCTATCTGACTCTGAATTCTCTACCTGAAGGCCATGAAGTTCAGCAGACTGATCCCTCTGGTCTTGTCAGACAGGCCTTACCTCTCTCTTATCCTTGATTTTCTTTAAAGAAAGCTCTCCCTCAGGAGGAAGCAGGAGCAGAGTGAATTGCAGAAGCCTTCTGGCTCTGAATAAAGGCAGCCTGAGAAATCCTGAGGCCCTCAAGCTTTATTGTCAGCATTGTGTTGTGCAGTCTGCTTGCCCATACATCTATAACGTTCTCACACATAGTCTGTTAACATATGCCCAGCCAGACCTCAAGAATTAGTTTGGGTTTACTAAATTACTAATCTGGCTTTCACGCTGAACAGAACATTACAGAAATTTCAGAAAATGCTTCAGCAAAGACTAGGGTGAGAAGAAAGCAAGTACTGAGAAACAAGTTATTCAGAGAATAAATACAGCTGATTCTTCTCTCTGTAGAGAATCTACAAATAATAGACCTGGACCTTCACAGATCAATTTTAGTTGGGATAAATTGCAATTAGTATCTCAGTAGAAATAGTATCTGAAACAGTTAGTATTACATGTAAATGTAACAAGAGCATGAATCCAAAACAGCAGTATAAGCAAATATTTCCCGTCACCAAACTTAACAGAGGCTGCTGTAGACCCATTTGCCAAGTTTACCACCTTAGCCTTTCCAGCTGATTGTGCAGGAGGATATATATAAGAAGTTGAGGGTTTCTCATGAGCTGAGACAGCTGTTAAAGCTCCTTTGTCACTTTTGGAAGCTCCTAATAGAAAAAAACATGTAGGAACAATCAATCTGCCTGCCTGTTTTACCCAACATGTATGTCAGGATGTCTGTCCACAAGAAGCAGAGACTGGCAACACCTTGCAGTTTAGGAGGTTGTCTTTCCAAAGACAAATAGATGGGCAAGTATACTGCAATGGCTGGTGAAAAATGTAGAAACTGGGGAAGAAAATACACAAGTACAGTGAGAAGAAGTATCAGAAGTTAAAATGACATTCTGGATGGCTACAAAAGAAATGGTAAAAAATTCTCTAAATCAGAAGAACTAGCAGAAATCCATTGTCATTCTTAAAAATCATGGATGAACATAATCAGTAGGAAGAGACACAAAGGGGGTACTACAGAAAGAGCCAAGTCCATGATGACGAATACAAAAATGAAATACAAATTCCACTCTTTGTTGAATGACTAAATTTTAGAAGGACTGAAGTTACATTACACCACTGTAAACAAGTAGAGATCTGGGACCATACACTGTTCCACAATGTCCAGGCAAAACTGGTTATTTTGTTAGCTTCTTCTCCTTTGGAAATTTCCATGAATGTGTAAACTAATTTAACAGCTAAATTACACACACTGAGTGTACTGTACTACCAGTAAAATGGAACTGAAGCTGCCTCATAATCTTAACATAAAAATTATAATAAAGCCATTGCTCTTTAAAGTGCTTGTAACTATGAAATTCCTCTGACAGCAACACTGGAGAACCAAGAGAAGGATTAAGATTGTTTAGACTGACCTGGATGAGTACTGACAGGGTTGTCTAATGATTTACCATTCTGTGACCTTGTTTTCAGTCACTACTAAGATTTTCCCCAACTAAGCATATAAGCTGAAATTTCCATTATGAGTATCTCTGTCTAACTTTAACCTTGGTTTCATGCTTACTCAAAACCAGATTTGACAAATTTACCAATTAGCTGAGCTTTTTCTCCCCAACCCTTTCTTTTTAAAAAGTTCCAGGTGTTCTTATAATTCAGGCTGTTCGTGCCATTTTGATTTGGTCCACTTGTATGGAGACTTAGAATCGAGGAATGGTTCAGGTTGGTTGGGACATTTAAAGATTATCTACTTCCAGCTCCCCTGCCATCGACAGGGACATCATTCACTAGATCAGGTTTCTTGAGGCCCCATCCAACCTGGCCTTCAACACTTCCAGGGCATCCAGAACTTCTCTGGGCAACTTGTTAGTGCCTCAACACCTTCATTTTGTTTCTCTCCAACTTTCTTATAAGCCTTCTTTATATATTGAAGGCCACAAAAAGGTACTCCTGGAGTCTTCTCCATGTTGAACAACCCCAACTTTCTCAGCCTGTCTTCACAGGACAGGTGTTCCAGCCCTATGGTCATTTTCATGGCCTTCCTCTGGACTCGCTCCAACAAGTCCATGTCCCTCTTACACAGGAGATCCCAGAGCACTCCAGGTGGGGTCTCCCAAAAATTGGTTGGCTTTCTGGACTGCAAGGGCACATTGCTGGCTCATGTTTAATTTTTCATCTACCAGTATTCCCAAGTCTTTCTCTGGAGAGAGGGTCTCAATCCATTCATCCCACAGTCTGTATTAATATTGGAGATTGCCCTGATCCAGATGCAGAACCTTTGAATTTGGCCTTTCTGAACACAGGAGTATGTGAGGACATTAAAATAGAGGCTGCAGTAAGAGTGATACATCACATGGGCCTGTCAGTGAGTCAGACCACATGCAAAAGGAGATTTCTCTCGCCTCAGCTGAGAAGTAGCAACTGGACTAGAAATATAAAGCACTGCTCATAGTTCACTACAAAGTATCTGCTGGGTAGATTCTGAAACTGTGCACACCAGAGAGCAACCTACTCCATAAATATTCAAGTAAATGTCAATAGGGTTAAAAGAAAAGGAAGGCACTACTCAAGGTGGCTAAAAATTTCTGCACTCGGATCTATTGGATGCTCTTCAAGACGATGATATCACAGTAATGAAGCTCCAGAGGAAATCTCTACCTTTGGGAACAAAGATAGCCCGTGATAGCCTGGGCTGTAGGAACAGACATTGGGGGAAGCGCTTATCACCACCTATTCAGCTCTCATTAGACTTAGATACTACACCCAGTTTTGGGCCCCTCAGTACAAGACAGAGAATGATAAACTGGATCCAGCTAAGAAGAAGCCAGCAAGACGGTGGGGGCTAGAGCACCTGAGAGAAGAGGCTGGGAGAGCTGAGCTTGTCCAGTCTGGAGCAGAGATGGTTTCAGGGCACTTGAGGAAATCAAGGTGGGCTCTTCACAGGGGTGGAGGTTGAGAGAGCAAGAGAAAAAAATGACATGAGCATCCTTACAGATTAGGAAAGAGGGAATTCTGAGAAACTTACTGACAACAAGGTCTTACTCAGATAAAAAAGGAATTTTGCAAGATTTTTAAAGCAATCAAACAGTTCTGCAGACAGTAAGGATTTTCATAGATGCTTCAGCAAACACAGTGATAAAGAACATAACCCTTGTGTTTTAGGGTATAAAATCTCATAATAAAAATGCTAGAAAGTAGACTGCTGTCTGTACCTGATACTTCATAGGCAGCTCATGGGGTTTCTTGCTCTTCTTCAAGGACCCACATTCATTACTATCAAACACGGACCATTATAATGCACTAGTTATGGCAGTTTCTACTGTAACCCAAGCTTTAACTATATGGTATGCCTAGTTCTCCAAGGAAATGGTTTCTTAAAGAGAAAAGTCACAGTAAGTTCTGTATGTACTCATCAGCCTAGACGCACCGGAGCACATCTTAGCTTCCTGCACATCCAGGCTGCATTTCCATGGGAGCATATAAATATATAAGGGGGTGGTTTCTTAAGTCTCATCCCAGCATAAAGTCAAGATTCAGGATGGGAATGGACCTGACTTAGAAGTTATTAGGTATCACAGTAAATACCTCTGCCTTCACAAAATTTTCATTATCCTGTTTATCCATATTTCATTCCATCTCCAAGACTGAACTACATAGTACCTCAAAACTATATATTTCTTTTATGAAACCTGGAAAGCCTACACTTTAAAGGAATACAGCAAAATTCAGCCTTAAGATGAAATTCTTGCAAGTATAATTCTAAAGGAAACCTTTGAAGCTACTGGTATATCTCAAAGGGGTTTTCTTTCATGTTTTCTACCCTAAGTTGTACAGTAGGAAAATAAGAAAGAGGCCACGGTATATGGCAAAGTGATGCTTCAGACTTATAATTTGGGCTTCCTTATTCCTGTCCATGACTTCTAGTTCAACAGCAAGCAGGATACCTTTTTAACTGATATGTGACAAAGCCTGAAGAAACTGAGATTCTCTACATTTTATTTTTATTGTAAGGCAGCCATCTCAGCCCTCATCACAAGGAACAATTTATTTGATATCCATATTCTACTTCAAGATGTCACTGACATCTCCCACATTTAATTCTACCCCAATCACTCTCCAGATATATCACAGTAATAACTTTACAACATTGTCATTCAGGATGGAACTCACATTATCCAGTGTCAGTCACACAACAATGAAGCTTCCAATTTGATCTACCCATCTATACTCCTTCTATACTCCTTCTGTAGTAACTGAAAAGAAAAATGAACTTCCAGTACATGATGTATTCCATCCTGAATTCTGGAAACCTCTTTTATTTCCCATTTATTAAAGAAGGATGCTAATGTCTGTATCTTTGCTTAATTGCCTTCTTCTATGCCCAGACTGTCATTTGATATGCAAGACCCCTCCCATGTTGTCATCATCATGCATTTTCTGAGAAATGGCTGAAAACCAGCAACGGCCACAGACTACAAAGCCTTAGTTTGTGAAACTCTCAGAAGACTCTGGGTGAGCTCCATGCCTTTGAAAGTGCACCCCAGTGTGCATGTTCCTGCTCCCATAAAGTACACCAAAACAGGAGAAAGATTGCGTGAGTGTGTTGACTGCTAGTGCCTATGACACCATTTGTCAGCATAACAAGATCCTGTTAAGCTCAAAATGCCTGGATCTTGGCACGCATATTTTGGCATGCAGGTCAGGGGATGTTATTAATCACTAAGCAGAGGGAGAGCAGACATGAAGTATTTTGGGCAGCTTATGGCAAAAAGACTTGAACAAGTCATTTAATCTAAAGTACAGACTCTAAGGAAAGAAATAACTAATAAACACACCAGAGAGAAACCAGATAAGGTTATTTCCCTGAGAGACGAAGTGTGTGTGCTCTTTCTCTGGAATTGGTGCAAGTGCAGTTCAGAAAAGCCTATTCTGAGCTTGGCTAAGTATACTTGATCCTGAGGTAGCTCTAAATCTACATTTCTGTCCTTTTTCAAATTAACCAAACCCTGGTTTTCTTGCTGTTGTGTGAATAGACATTGACTCAGTTTAGTTCACATTTTGAAATATTCTATATGTTTTTCCACTGCACAAGTTTGTCAGAAAAATTTTGAAGCAGTTGAATTGTGCAACACTGTGAAGCTTAATACTATCTGTCAGCTTAAAGCCCTTAGGTCTGGGGTATTTTGCTGAAATTAATTCTACATATTGGATACACTATTATTTATAGATTTCCAAAATCTCTGGGATATTATAAAAATCTTTCTTATTTTGAAAGGATTTTAAAGTTTTCAAGATAAGATTTGAGAACACAACTGTCTCCAAATGGACCCAAGAATCTCCTTCAGCTTCTATTTAGTGTTTCACTCCTTTAGCTTCTCTCTCAACTTTTCAAAATTAACTCCTAAGCAATGAAATCTTGTGCCCAAGTTTCAAAGTAACTTTGCAACAGTTTTATGACATGATATTCTGCTTTTGGAAACACTGCAGGAAAACTCCTTCCATGTGAACAGGAATGGATTCCAAGTGTCCACCTATGAAGTTCAGAAATCTGTTCATCTTGTAACGCTCATTTTTTAAAAGAAGTGACTTACTATAAAACCAAGCTCCTTTCCCAAGAGGCACTGGCCTCAGTTATGAAGCAATTGGTCTTACTGGGCTTGAGGGCATCTTATTTTTAGTGGGTTTAATGATGTTTCATACTGGCAAGTTCAGGAGCATTTTGCAGGAAGAGCTGTGTTTGAACTCCTTCTATTGCACCTACTTAGCAGTCTTAAGCACAGATCTTTCAGTATGTAATATATGGAGAAACTCTTCAATCTGTAATTCAGAGTGCTATTTTCTTTACGGAAGAAAAAAGAAATAGTACTTGCTGTGTAAAATTATTATCTAGTATTTTGAAAGACGGTGTGTTTTTTTCACTAATTAAAAGCGAGACATGCTAAAAAACTTGCAGTTTACATGACATCAGCATCAGGTTTGCACACAACAGTCATGGAATACAGAAGCCAGAGTAAAAATAAATGATGTCTCTCTTCTGTAGGCAAGTATGAATTTGCAAAAGTCAGACTAAATATGTCTGTAAGAAAACATTAAAATATTCATGTATGACTTAAGACACATGTTTGAGTTTAATGTGACTGTCCTTCTCCGCACATAAGAGTGGTCTTAATTTGGTATAGGTATCCCCAGTATTTAAACTACTAGTGAGCCATAACACTTTCCTCAAGGTTACACAAGTTTTAATTTATTTGTCCTGAAATTCCTATGTTATCTAGCTCCTATTAACTTATGCATACTCCATATTCATTTAAATAATTTTAAAAAGTAAGGTATGATTATGAATGTTATTTGCATGAATGAAAACGTTGCACCTTGGTATATGAAGGTCCACCCATATGCTGTCATGGTTATACTATGTATACTTTAAATCTGGCACAATACCACACTATTTAAAAATGAAACAAGCCAAAGCTGATGGAAAGTGAAATTAATTTACTTAGTCCCTCACAGAAGTACTAAAATTTAGAAGGTGGAAAAGCTTGACACAAGAAAACAAAGGATTTAAGTATTAATGAAGGTATTTTACAAAACATAGCTGCAAGGAGACCCATGTGCTATAACAGGGCATGTTCTTAGCCATGGTTGCTGTCTAGCTGCAGCGTGTGGGCTTGCTCCTGAACACGGAGCAAGGAAAATATCCTGCTTGGTCCTATTCTAGTTAAAGGTCAGATTATGGCCAGGCCTAACACACAAATTGTGGACTTAGCACTCCCAGGACCTGTAAGCTGGAAGTAGACTCTAAAGCTTCCAAGCAATTTAAGAGACATGGAGCAGGACACTTACAAACAAATGTGAGCTTTTCAGACGAAAGAAAAGTGAGAGACAAGAAATGAAAAAAAGAAAAAAAAAAAAGAAGGAAATATATACAAGTATGGTATTGCTGAAGAAGAAATGATATACAGAAACAGAAGTCCAACACTCTTTAGAGGATTTTTGGGTGATATATTGAAGAGGCACATGCACAGAAGTTTTAGTGCTTTGTGCAGGACTCTATGTTTATAAAGCAAAGAATAACTCTACTGGAGCCTGCATGTCTGTTTTTTTCAGTTGCAGATCTCCCTAAAGACAAGAAGAGTAAATCCTTCACAAGGCTGGGGAAAAGTACATGCTTAAAGTAATGAGAAGTTTTAAAATATTCTGGAGTTCTTGGGTGGTGATACACCAGATATGCACGGAAACTCCATGGAACCTTTTGTGTTTCTTTTATTTTCCCTCTTAGCCCAAAAAGACATCTGATTTCCCCAAAAAGTAGCTGCCCCAACTTTGCCCTGACTTCATACTGAAGTGAGACATACCAGCATGCCAGCAAATCCACATATGGGCAGAGAGTGCAAGATGGAAAAAAATCAGTGTCATAGCCTGCTCAAAGCAAGAAAAGGAAGAACGTTCAAGAACCCTCTGTGATGGGACCAAACAGAGCAATGTGCTGAAGGTAGCTCTACCAGGCTGGGTGGCACCATGGAGAGAGCAAGCTTCTGGGCAGTGGAAATTTTTTTCTATTACCCATTTTCTTCTATTACACATTCAAAACTCACTGACTTTACTCTATTAGGAAAAAGCAACACCTAGAACACTGGTAATCCCCAAAACTGCATCTATCCATTTTAATGAAAAGATATATCACAATATTTTATGTCTATTGTATTGCTCATGTAAGAACATCACTATTGTTTTACATATCTTACTTGCATTTCCTGCATTTTGCAGATGCCTGAACTGAAGTTTAGAATTTGAAACCTTCTCAAAATGGCCACGTAGATTTTGCATTAAAACTTGGAGACTGTGGTTTTTAACTTACAAAATATAAAGACTGAAAAACTTCCAAATAGTCTGAAGCTCACGACCCTGGTCACTGCAGTATTCTTTAGTCATTAGAGTACTGACAGTAAGCTTGAGAACATATATATCAATATGGACATGTATCAGTTCTCAAGAAGGGACAGTCACGGCACTGAGAATGTACTGGTATTTTCTGTAAAATGAATACAGATTTCTGCAACTTTAACTACCAGTACAAAAATGTAAAGTGATATTTTCAGAAAATGTGATTTTAAAATCAGGTTCCTAAAAGCATTATATTACAACATAAATATATACAACATTATTCAAGACTGGTGAGTATCAGCCTTGAATGATTGCAGAGCAGTCCAGACTTTCCATCCTTTTGTAGTCTCAGGTCTTTACAATGAGGAAAAATTGAGGCTGTAGCCAGAGTTAAACACAAAAAAATCAGAAACTGAAGATCTAACATACTAACTGTATCATGTTACAGGAATAAAAGCTCAAGGAAGCTGGTAAAAGACTTGGAGGCATGTGGTGGCACCCCCCAAAGAAGAGTGCCAGTTTAGCCAAATAATGAAATCAAAAAGAAAACAGAAATTCACATAACAAAATTGTGGATTCTAACTATAAAATCAACTTATGTAATTATATTGTCTTATTCAATAAATACTCAATAAATTTTCAATTAAAGTTTTGATAACAAAGCAAAGAAATTCTGGCAGCTGACAACAGTTCATTGTCAAAAACACTTAGGACTCTCTGCTTAGACATGGAAAGTGGGTCTTAGCACTTCACGGAAAGTGAAGTTTATCGTCTGGGAAAATCTGCAAATGACTTCAAGGACAAATGCTGTCCTGTTCAGAGAAAGGACAAAGAAACTAACACCTACAGTACCAGGCCTGGTTCTGCTCTATTTGGCTTGACATTACCCCGCTAGCACATATAGCCACACAGCCAGTGCACACACAGCCAAAAAACCATCCATAGTACATGCTGCCTTTATGCAGTAGTTAAAGGACACTGAAAAGAGCTTAGAAAGCAGTCCTACACAGGCAGAAGGACTCAACAGGAAAAAAAATATTTTGAATGAACCAATGTCAAAGATATATTACATGGAGGAGAAACAGAAGCTGTAGGAATCTTGAGCAGGGAAGATTTCAATTTGCAAGGTTAAGTTTTAAATGCCATCAGACATGGCTGCAGCATATCTAAATAGTTTATTTGACAAGTGGATGGCTTAACTGAAGCATCATTCCCCAGCACTTGGCTCATAAACAACAGGAACTCAGATACAGAGAAAACCAGGTCAAAACAGTCAGGCCACCCAGTACATATTTTACCGAAAGCAACAGCTTTCAAAATTTACTGAGAACTTTCTCCCATTACTTCTACTCCTGGAGTCCATGTTTCTACTTCCATGTCCACAGACACTAGCTTGCCAAGCCTCTGCGTCTACACTGCACTCCCTGCTTGACAGCATCTTTTTCTCCCATTCCTCAACTCCAAGCCAAATATAAATAGCTCTGATAGTCAGCAGCACCAATTTCCAAATGCATTATCAGGTCTCAGTTCTCTCACCTCCTCTCCCTTCTGTGATTACCACAAGAGTGTCCCTCTTGATCTTTTCATCAAGACTGTATGTCAGCAGATCCTTTCTGAAGTTTCACTCTATAAAACACAGATTGTTGTATATTGCTAAAATTGTCACCCAGGCTCATAACACCATGCATCTCAATTACTGCAATGTTCTCCCTCAGCCTGAACAAATGTAATCTGTCCTGATTTGTATCCATTCAAAATGCTGCTGTGAAGTTCACTTTCTGAGCCCACCATCTGTATGTGTCACTCTTACCTGTGCATCCATCTATTAGATAACCTGTCCCTACCTCATCAGTGACAGCTACTTACTTTCCTTTCCAAAAAATTTCAAAATCTAATTCATCACCCTTCTGCCTTCTCAAAGCATTTCTTAGTCTGTATCCAACAGCTCATTTACTTGCCCTCTATGTCTGACTTGTTTAATCTGAGATCTTTGTTCTTCTTTCCGTGTCATATTTCTCTATAAACATCTCTGGATGAATAGCATGACACAATTGAAAATACTGTAGTCATTGTCTGAGTGCAAGATTAGAAGCACTGAGGTTCTAATTTACAGCATGGAATTTATTTAATGAATTTTGCTTAATTTTCTGTTTACAAAACGGTGAATTTGATATTCAGAAGTATTCACCAAATAATCTTTGCAAATTATTTTTGCTATGCTGCTTAAAAATAAGCAAATTTGAAAATTGATCTCTTTTGATGTATATTTAGGTCACATGATAAATTTCTGTAGCCTAGTTACTCAAGTATATCTTTGAGGCAGGCTGTGGATACAAATAGTGGTGATTATGTGTTTAAAATTCACTGCCTGATAATAATTTCTAAAATCATAGCTGTTGTGGTGGTGATCATTCCTAGTAATACACTTAGCTTTCAGAATTTCATCTGGAACAAATGGAAAAGATATAAACACACAAGCTATTTTTATTTTAAAATGCAAATGTTTTTTTCAAAAGAATTGTTACTCTATTTTAAGCCTGATCCTCTAAGGAAAAGGAAAGGGTTCATTGCCTGAGTTTTGTCTTTCTGTACTACTCAATTGAGTCACTTTCATTTCATTTTTTACACAGTAGCTTTTTTAGACTTCTCGTTAAAAAAGAAAAACAAAAAACTAAAAAGGATTTGGGGAGAAGAAAAGATACGCACAGTCACACTGCACACTGTCTTGCTCATATGTGGGCTGTGGTGGGAAGCAGGGGACATGTAGGGAAGCTCAGGGGACATGGAGAAGATAAGGAAAATCCAGGATGAAAGGATCTGAGAAGGAACAGCCTATATTAAAGCAGTAAGAGTGAAGAAACAGTTTTAGAGGTGTAAGCCATTCTTCCATAGAAAAACAGGTTTTATTTGTACCTTTGCTCATAAACTTGCATGGTAGTCTCAACATGGGAGTGCTTATTCCTTTTTTTGAATGCATAAATCTTATCTTGCCTATCTCACCAATGATCTTTTTTCACTGCTCAGGACAGTATTTTCATACAGTAACATTCTTTTATCTAAAGTAGCACAAAACTAGGTGAAAGGCAGAAAGCCATGGTCTAAATGTTATAATATTCATGACCTTCCATAAATATTCCTTAGTGTTCTCACAGGATTCAACCAACTTTCCTTGCAGTCTGATCACAGAGTTTTGCATTCTTTATATCCTATTCCCTTGCAACCATAGCTTTCAACAAAGAATGTCCTGAATATCTCAAAACAGCTAAAATTAATCACCTGGGAACACAGTGACTATGTGAAGCACGTCAACACACAGCATGTGAAGCAGGATCACTGGGTATCACTCCTGACTGTAGGTCAGAAGTTCCTTGAGTCCTATTCTCAGAGCAGGGTCATAATACAGTGCAGCAACATCAGACTCATACAAACTGAGATCAAACTTCCCATCTTTTTTTTTACTGTATCACTGTAACAATTTTCTAATGAGAGCTGGTATCTTCCCTTGCATTCCTCTTCTAACACAGTCTTTGGTTTCTGAGCATTAGTAATACAAACCCGTAGCCCAGGAGCACAAAACTTATTTACAGTGTGATTGCTTACTTTGGTACACTACCCTACCAATCTTTATCTATATCATTTTCAGTTCTATCTGTGGTACATTTGTAACTTTTCAGCCATGATTATTATTTTGGTGTGTAATAATTATTTTTCAATTCCTTTTAAAGTGTATTAGAGGCTAAAAATGAAAGGGACAGCACTCTTGTGAGACCTTTTCTCTACAGCCTATCAACATATACTCTACGAAACAGTTTGAAAACTGTTAGTTTGCAAACCTCAGAGAGATTAAATAAAGTCAATATACTATGTTGCAACACATTCTTTTCTTTTGTACATTAAGACATAAAAAGAAATTTGCTCTACTTCTTCTGTCTCAAAATTAAAGGCATTCCATATACAAAACACATTGTAGATTTCACAGGATAATTACACAGATAATATCTTCACTGCATTTATTAAATTCTACCTCCCCTCTTTTTTCCCTCAAAAACATACTGGACGCCAGATCCACTTAAAAGAAGTGAAGATGATGAGGTCTGTAACAGGACTAACATATGTGACATCTTTTCTGCAGAGTAGTAATTCATTACATTTGCTGTGCATGGACATCTGCTGTCCTCTTCCTATTTTTCAGTGGAAGTTGAAATTTCTTAAAACAATTTTTTCACTTGATTCTTCGCTCTTTATGGAAAAGTTTAATTCTTTCAGGATAAAGATAAGTGCCTAAACCCTAAACCATTCAAGTTTCAGCTGAAACTGAGTGCCTCTCAGGAGCTGCAGCTGGGGCTAAGATTCATCACTGTGCACTTCTTCATCTTTAGGATGATGTGGCTGATGTGTCACCTAAAAGAAACCAGGCTATAATACAGGAGATGCATGTTTCTGTAGGAAAATGGGAATATGAGGCCTATATTCCCATGGGAGCACCATGGTGACAGTTTCACCTTAAAGTATTTGATTTTCAATGGGCACATTTCAAATGTGGGGGGGGTTTTCACATAAAACAAAACTATTGCCTTCATATTTTTATGAAATATGAGGGAAAGTCTGCAATTTAGGAAGAAAGCTACTGAGATTTTTTTTCCTGTTTCAGTTTCCATTAGATATTGCTAACTTAGGACTTGAGCTATTACCTTGTAGATGTCCAGGAATCCACACTGATGGTCAAACCGCGTGTAGAGCTCGTTCAGCATGCTGATGACCTGCATGGGCGTGCACTGAGCACAGATGGCAGTGAAGCCAACAATGTCCGAGAACAGCATGGTGACATCATCAAACTTCCTGGCCTGAACCTGCTGCCCCTGCCACAATTGCTGAGCCACTTCTTCAGGGAAAATAGAAATAAGGAGGTCTACTGTCTTCTTTTTCTCCTCTTCCAGGGCTTGGTGTGTACATTCTAGCGTTGCCTTCAGCTTATCCATTCGTTTTTTCAAGCCATCCTGTGCCTTTGCTTGTTCCCCAACCAATATGACATCACGAGTAGCATCATGGATAGGTATGTCCGAAAGATGGAGGCCTCGGCCCATCAGTTCGTCCAGCTTGTCCACACATGGGGAACCCAGAAACAAAATCGAATTCGATTCTGGCACATGAATCATTTGTCCTTTAATTTCCATCACCTGCAAAATAGAAAAAGTTCAGAAAAGGAGAAAAATTAGCTGACAGATGTGGGTCTTCATTCTACTTTCCCCATATTTCCTTTTCAGCTAAAATGATAAACACATACTGTAGCCTCTTACACAGAAGCCTTTTACACTCACCTATTCAAGCAGTACAGTCTACTCACCAAACTGAGTCAGAAAATGGCCTATACTGACACAAAAGTATTCCCAAATCAAATGCTGTATTCTATTTGTACTCAATTAAATAGGAAATCAACCACAATAACATGTATTCTCAAAGTGCTGTCTAAATAACTCTTCTGGAATGTACCTGGCATTAAAAGCAAATTTCATGGTTGCTCCTTCTCTGTTACTTCGCTGTAAATCATAAAAAGCACAAAATTAAAGTGAAATTACAACTATCTGAAAGCAAGTTATTGAAATGGTGAAGCACCATTTTTCAGCAAAGCATATATTAAAAGTAAGTTGTAGCTATTTTATAGAGGAATCAAAGAAAAACAGATGCAAGAAACAATACTATAAACTAATAAATGGCGTGGAAAAAGAGCTCTAGTGCTCCTATTTATTACTTGCCTTCTCATACATGCAGCAGAGTTGAAGGCTGACATTCTGTTAGAATCTGCAGATTTGTATTTGTAAAATAGTAGAAGGAACAGTAGGGAAGGCACAGCAGATGGTTCATCACACTGGTTTACAGGTTTTGCATTTGTCTGTTAAATGGCTAGATGTTTTGAGTGCTGTCCAGGGGTTGATATCAATGAGGTCATGGATTGTTACCTCTTGCTCTGTGATTGCAGTCAAGCACAAAACTACCAGACTAAAACGGATATTGAAAGCTAAATTAAATCACACAGACTGTACCTCTTTGAAAATACAGCCTGCCATAGCCTCTGCCATGAAAAACAGTCATCATTAATGTTTTCATTCCAGGACTACACACAGACCAGGACAATGTTGTCCTAGGTGATCTAAAAAGTCCACAGTCCTTACCCCAAGGATGTCATAATCAAAACAGACGCAACACACAAACCTTGTGCAACTAAGAACAGTAATGCCCTATATCTGTGTTTTTCTATTCCACACAATCTCTTGAAATAAAAAGGTCTCCTCCCGTCAACCTTTTTTTTTCATTGTGTAGGCATTCACACACTGTCATATGATTCACTTTATCATTTAATCCTCCTTCCATCCAAAACCCTACCAAGTAAAATAGGAAAACCTCAATCAGGGAATCCAGAGGAGACTGTAATGATGTGATTTAAGTGTCCAGAGGTCTGGAAGCTCCTGTTGAGCTGACAGCTAATCCTACGTGGTACTTTCCATGTTTGTGGGAGATATGAGGAAGTTCCTGTTTCTATTAGAGTTTTTTTTACATCAGATAATATGCTGTCAGTGCAGATTCTACTGTCAGCATGGGAACTGAGACTATCCTGTCCCCATTCCCTCTGCCTACTCTGCTAGCAACCCAACAGATGTAATTTTTTATGTCAGCCAGGGAATTCAGTAGGTGAAAGTAATGCAATTAAAATGGTCAAATTTTCTAGTTTATGTCCCCATGCACCTACTAATATTTACACTTCTAAGCCTTGTTTCCTCAGCTTTGTTCTGGGATATTCATCTCCGTGAGAAAGCAAGTCAGATACCTCAGCTACCTCGATGGGCAGATTTAATGCTCCAAGGCTAACTGTTCTTTTTCTGCTTTTGAAACATATGGATCCCTGATCATAAAAACATAAGGGAAATGGGTACTTTCTTCATGCATGCAGCCTCATGCTTTCGAAAGGGCACATGCAAAATTGTTTTAACTCTGAAGTATAAGTTGCCAAATGTGAAATACATGGTACCGCATTTCTAAATTCTCTTCTTATTTTGTTCTCCTTTGCCAGAGAGTTTTCTGTTTGTAGAAATTGTGCAAAATAAATGTATCTCATATTATCAGTTCTCTCTTCCACCTCCAGGTGAAAATAGGGTGTCATCTCAGGAGGAGAGAGTGTGAGCACAGACCCTGGCTGAGCCAGCCTGGCCTGGGGGTGGGCTGCTTGTCAGCAAAGCAGGGGACCTGGCTTGGAATCATGTTTCTCCTGTTAACCTGCCGTGAGACTAGAAGAAAATTAACACATCCCTCTGTTCTCCTGCTTCGCCTTTGTCAATTTGAGGTGTTAAACTCTTTGATATGATCTCTGTTCGTGCTAATATACTGTGCCAATCTTCCCCGGGTGGACTTTTCTCAGGAAACACTGACTGAGCAAATAATGTACAAAACAGGCATTCTGGAGTCCTCTGCTCTGCTTTTTGGTAACCCCAGACAAATTATCAACCCTGAGTGCTTCTTTGGCCCTTCAGCACAGCAGGAACAATGCTATTGACCACCCTATAATACACTTGGAGACTTATGTGTGAGAAGCAATAGAAGACAGACAATTCTGAAAAATGCCAAAATAATAATCTGTTCTGCCCAAGTGAGCCAAGCTCCTGTTTCAAGAAGCTTGAGGGGTTCTAGAACATTTTCAGAAACTTTTGCAAAGATATTCTCCCTACACAACTGATTAGCTTCCTAAAACCGTCAAGAGGTTCAATGCTATTTCGGCTTTATCCTCTGAATATTATTATCATTTGCTCTGCTTAACAGGAATTGTTGATGTTTCCTATCACTCCTTTCATGTTACATTACTGATTCTGATATTCTGCTCTCTCTTGATGATTGATGGGTTGTTTTAGAAAATGGCCTTCCAGTCTCTTCAACTTGCCAAATCAGGGGAAAGGGCAGCAGACATAAAGCTGCCCCAGCTTGCCTGGGGACGAACACTCAGGTCTTGTAAAGCACAGTGGTAGGGAAGACCGAAGACTGTATCACTCTTTCAAGTTGTTGCAAAGCCCCTTCCTTTCCAAAGAAGTTTCTGAGATGATTCAGGCTCTTTCTAGCAGACTTCAGTCTGCAACTGTGATCCGGCTGGACCTCTGTCTCTTTTCTTCGCTTTCTCTTGCCTCTTGGATTCTTCCTTGTGTCTTGAAGTACAGTTGCTGATATAGGACATCAGGTTTGCCTGAAGCACGACAAAGTAAGTCATGCTTCTGGGCACCTCCCCAGAGATGAACTGCTTAACACATGGACCATGAGCCTACATCATCCAGCTTTCTTGCAGGCAAGGAAAGATTGAAATATTTCTGTCCTTAATTGTATTTAATTACTGCTACATTTCATTGCCTTCCTGTCTCTCTAACTATATTCTCACTGAGTAAAATTACAATAATTCCACCATTTTCAGAGGACATTCTCCTGATCTATAGTGCTATAAGGCAACATTTTGAAATGAGCAGTTACACACCATATTTTACAGTATTATTTTGCTGTGAAATGATGGTGCAGCCTAAGTAGCTCTGGGACAACAAACAAAAAATCCATCACTGATGTTTAATTTCACTGCAAACCCACTGCAGTGAAAGGAGAGAAAACAGTTCCTAATTCTCAGGAACTCTTCAGCCTCTCTCCCCAAAGACCCACCCAGGAAAATCCAACAGACTCTAAAGCTGCTGTTTCAGAACATGAGTCTCCTACTGAGCAGTGCCCCAACAGCTACTTCATGACCCTGAGATTAGCTCAGTTGGTCAGAGTATGGTGCTAATAACACCAAGGTTATGGGTTTGATCCCTGTATGGGCCATTCACTTAAGAGTTGGACTCAAGGATCCTTATAGGTCCTTTCCAACTCAGAATATCCTGTGAAATTAAGCACACAATATACAATGCTCTGCACACACCACCTAGGTGGCTCTGCAAGCCATCCTAGGATCAAAAGCTTATGAACCAAATGCCAACTCCACAGCCTAGTCTTTAAGGAAAAGCACAGGGAAAACTCTCATCTGTTGCATTGAGGGAGGATACTTCTCTGTACAAATATGTGTATTTTGGAATACTGACAGAGAGAAGGTATACGGATCTCCTGGAAAATACTAAGGGAAATACGAGATGGTATCCTTGAGAAATAATTTGAGGGCTAAAAAATAATTTTCTTTTTCATTAGGCCAGACCATATTTTCTGCAGCCTCTTCAGTCTACAAATTTTAATGGAGCTGCTGCTTTTGCTTTGATCAGTACATAAGCCTTCCCAAATTGTGATTATAGTCTTCTTTTTTTAGCTTTATTTTTTGGGAGTAGGTTAAGAAACTTACAGTGCTAGGTCACACCTTCATAAGGTTAGGCATGCATGCTTGACTTCATACAATGAACAAATTCAATAAAAATAAACAAATCTGCTTCCTTAACAGTCCCATAGATATTTAGAGGATGGAAAGACTGGGGTAAAATCAGCTTATAACAAATCAACCTGGACACCATCATCACTCAAGGTACAAAGAGTATAAGCTGACTTTTAGAAAGGTGGTCCAGCTGCTAGCCTAAATTTTAAAACAACTGGATTCACTTCTTTGGATGTCCTATAGGATACATGGCAGTGTCTCAGGAACATTTACAGCAAAGTATTTCAAAATATTTAGGGATTTAGGGGATTTTGTGAACATTCCACAAGGCAACTTCCAGAAAGAAATGTAATGACTGCTTATAATGTTTCCGTGACACATCTAGAAGGGCTGCAAGTATGATGGACAACACTGTAGTTAAAAAAAAACAACAAATTCTTGAATTGGAAAAATGGGCTAAAACCATTATTCAAAACAAAGGCAATTAATATGCTTAGGCAGAAATAATCACATGGAAAAAATACAGGCAGGCTAACTGTTCTTAAGAAGATAGCCCCGAGTCCACAGAGTGGAACAGATGAATGGAAGCCAACATGTCATGCTGTCATTAAGAAAGAAAACACCATAAAGGACTATGTAAACAAGAACAGAGCTTGCAAAACACAGGAAGTAATCCTTATGCTCTGACCACCAGTGTTCAGGCCCCAGATGGGCAAATCTGTTCCTGTTTATTATAACAAAGAAGTGGATCAATTGAGAGTCTGTTGAAGAACAAGCAATGAATGTGATGAAAGGTCTAAAAAAAAAATTGAAAATATTTGATGGTTTACCACAAAGAAAAAAAATCCAAGGGTGGACATATGAAACTCTTCAAATACATTTAGAACTCAGGCAAAGAGATCAGACTCTTCTACAAATCCAGTGGCAAAAGCTTTGCAGAAAATGACTTGGTGGTCCTAGTGGACACCAAACTGAACATAATCCAGCAATGGACCCTTGAGTCAAAGGCTAAGAATACTCTGGGCTCCATTAGCCCATCAGGAGGAGGGAAGTGATCCTTCACTTCTGCTCAGAACTAGTGAAGCCACACCTGGAGTACTGTGTCCATTTCTAGTACCCCCAGTATAAGAGACATGTGGACATGCTGAAGAGAATCCAGCAAATGTTATAAAGACGATTAGGGGACTGGAACATCTCTCCTATGAAGAAAGGGCGAAAGAGTTGGAACTATTTAACCTGGAGATGAGAAGGCTCAGGAAAATCTTATTCACGTACATAAATACCTGAAGAGAATACCTGTGCAAAGATGACAGCCCAGAGCCAGGACCAGAGGCAATAGACACAAACTTTCACAAAGGAGGCTCCCTCTCAACACCAGAGAACACTGTTTTTTATATAGAGTGACCAAGCACTGATACAGGTTGCCTGCAGAGGTTCTGGAGTTTCCATCCTTGGAGATACTCAAAAATCGCCTGGATGTGGTCCTGGGAAACTGACTCTAGGTGGTCCTGCTTGAGCAGGGGGTTGAACCAGACCTCCAAATGTTCCTTCTAACCTTCTGCGACTGTGAGATGAGCAAAAAGTAAAAGGCTCAAATCGGAAAAACTGACTTTAATGTGGGATATTCTTCTGTTCATAGGGACAGTGAGAATGGAAACATTAAGTAGTGAAGTTCTGGAGCCTGCATTACTGGAGATTTGTGACACCTGCCAAAGGATCAGTCTTTCTGTGAAGCAGAGGAATGAACCAGTGACTTAACAGAAATTTAGGTGGAAACAAGAGGGAGAGAGGTAGTAGGGTATCATTTTGTGTTCAAACAAAAACTACATAAGTGCAAGTGGAGATCGTGTGGAATTCATTACTTCACTCAGTTTTCAACTCTTTCTACAGGCAACAACAGAAGCAGGTGCTTCTCGAATAAAAGTCCTGTGATCTATGAGCAACATCTAAGTCAAGGTCAAATGAATCGTGTCCCATGTGTAGAAATACCTACATTTTTCTGTTGTAAAGGGAGCACAAGGCTTGGACACAGATGCCTATACTGGTCAGTTTAGACTACGTCCTATCAGAATAAACTGAATTCATAGAAGTGAAAGCATTTCTGTGTGTTTAAAAACACCTAAATGCCATTATATAACTACATTAAGGGCAGCATAAGTTCTCAGTTGATCTAGCGGACCAATATTTTAAATTCTCCAAATCTTAATTCAATAAAACAAAAACTGGATCTGCCCGTAAAGTTAACGGTGCTTTGTGGCTGGCTGAGCACCAACACAGGCAGAACATGACTGATCTTAAAGAGAGAAAAAACAACAGCCATTACAACCTCTCTGGTACTCCAGCTCTGCTTGTAGAGTGGGGTAAGTTAGAGCCACAGCCAGCAAAATTAGCAGTGGAGAAAGTTTTCATGAACAAGAAAAAATTGTATTCTAATGAAATTCTGATTTGCTATCTTATCTGCAGACAAAAATAAAAAAAGCCAGCTTCCATTACACCTATGTTTTATTGAAAAAATCCAAGAGAAATACATATCATCTCCACAGAAACAAAAAATCATTTTTTTTCAATCAATGCCTGATGAAATTGAATAAACTAGACAATGTTTGCTCAGCACAACTCAGGACATGCTCGGGTTCCAGTGAAAGTATAACTCTCAGCATTTGCTTACAAGTTTGAATGTCCAGCTCAACACATTGTCACAAGAATATTATTCCACATAACAGCAAAGTGACAAATTTCTGGTTACTTATAGGACACCCTGGTGTATTACATAATGTGCAGCAGTCTTCTGGCCAAAGTGACTGAATTTAACATTTTCTGTACATCATAGATACCTCATCATAGGTACCAGAATGCACCAAAAATATTTTACTTTTAGGAAATTCAAATCTTTGGGGGAAATACACTCATGTTCCATAATGTAAGAGAGAGAGAGTGATAATGAGAGAGATATTAAAATCTTTCAGTTGTAAATTTGGACCTCCAAAGTAATTTCTTTATACCAAAAGAGTAAGTGTGGCAGATTAAAAGCATACAAATGAAGGTCAGATAGGCCCTGCTGCACATGAAGCATAGGTATGCAAGGAAAATCAAAGCAAGGAGCCACCTGTAAGTAAATGTAAAAGGAGAAGAGGTAAAAGAGATTACTATCCATTACACATTAGCCTGCCAAAACAGCTAGATAAACAAAAGGCAACAGTGGATTCCACCTGAGAAGATCATGACACTTTACGATTTATCCTTTCTTGCTTCAAAACACAGAAATTGCTTTTAAGAAGGTACTCCCATCCCTATCCTCAGGGAGGTGCCAGTGACAGTGCTGGGGCTGCCCCCAGGTTCCAGGTCTGGGTGGCTGGGACAGGTCCTGGCTTCCAGGCCCTACCCCTCCACACTGGGGACTCCTATGGCTCCTGGCACTCTGGGAGCCCTGGCCACTTCTGTACCCTGACAGCATCCAGAAAAGACTTTAACTAAAACACCTGTCAGAGGTCATGGACCATCTGGACAACAGTCTTGGCCACATAGTTTAGTTTTAGGTAGCCCTCTAACAATTAAGGAGTGGGACTCGATGGTCCTTATGGATGCCTTTCAACTCAAGACATTCTATGATTTTGTGTTTTTCCTTTCACTGCAAAATCTATTTAATCCCTTAAGACTGCTTTCTGGTTGCACACACTTTGATAAGCATGCTAGATTTTTAGGTATTAACGATACATCTCTCTGCTGCTTTATTAAAAACCAGGATATCCTGTGCAGACATTCAGCTTCCCACCTTACTGCAGCAACGCAGAGTTACAAATGTACAGCATCAGCATTAAAACAATCTGTTTGCTTTGGTCAGGAGCAGGGCAGTGAAAACAATTTTTGGCGAAATGCCTGTTTGTTTAGAATCACAGAATGATAGAATGGTTAGGGTTGGGAGGGACAAAAAAAATCATCTAATTCCAACCCCCTTGCCACAGGCAGGGACACCCAGCCTGGCCTTGAAAACTTCCAGGGATGAGGCACCCACAGCCTCTCTAGGCAACAAGCTCAAGATCTGTGAACTGTGAAACTGGTGGTAGCAATAAATAAGCTCCAAACAGGAGGTCACCAAGCCACATACTTGAATTAATTTTGCATTTCAACAAAAGCAAAACGCATTTTTGTACTTACGACCCCACAACAGTTTGATTACAACATATCAGTCAGTGTAAGGGAAATTTCCCGTATTTAATATTCTCTCTGTGTTTATGAAAGACAAATTAAAGAAATTAAATTTACAAAGAAGTTTGTTAAACATCTGGTTAAAAATAAATGCTATATATATTTACATAATCAAATCTCTAATTATCTCATGCCTGTACAAACCTTTATAATTGACAAATATTATTTGTCAGTTTGTTAAAGACAGGTATTTTTATTTATTTCTATCAATGTCAACAAGCAAGATTACGGAGGAATGTGTCAGTATACTGAAGGGAGTGGAAAGGCTCCCATTTTCCACAGTGTTGTTACTTTTTTGATTAGTTCCTATTGTCTTCAGCATAAGATTTGTGCAAGTGCACAAATCAGTCTTGTACCTAATCCTTCTACTAGTAGTGCTCACTTCCTAGCAACGGCTTCTCCTTTGAATGTGATCTGTTCCAGCTGCCTGCAATGACCTGCTAGCAGAAAGTACTCTTACTCGTTATGTGATATTTCTTGCTAAGTGTTTTTTTCTCAGATCCAGGTTCATTCATTTCTTTGTGGAAATTGGCTTTTATCAAAATGCAGTGAAATGGTTAAATGAGTATATATGTTTATTCATGAGAACAGCAGGCAAAGAGCAGCAGAAGCAGCTTTCCCCTTTGATCTGTGCAGAACAGATATATATATAGCAAACAACAGAAGATGTGACATTTTATCACCAACCTAGGTATCTTAAAATTCCTATGATTAAAAGATCTCTTAGCCCATACACTATCTAGTTTTCCCTATTTCATCTTAAATACATAAATCTGCTCCAAATTCTTGCCAGCACCGTAACAAGGAAACTGATGAAAATTGGAGTCCTCTGTTGGTATTTTTACTTTGCTTTTTTTTTATTACCCCATATATCAAGTACTTTTGCAGCTTTGATAAAAGACTCTATCATTAGGATTTGATACTGGGATTAATCAATTCTGATCTGTCGGTGCAGTATAAATTTTCAGAATGCCATGAGAAGAAATTTCTTTTTTTCCCAGTCCAACCATTCTTAAGTTAGATATAATTAGAAAGAGCCATTCTACCTCTCACTGAAGTAATTGCAAATATATCCAGCTGGTTTAAATGGGAACTGTACCAGAACTTTAAAATTAAATTTTCTGTATTTTTCTTTAAAAGATTACACTTCTTTCAGTATGTTCAACACAATACATTACAGCATTAGGAGGCCTTTCATCCCTACCTTTCTATAAACTAACATATTTGACATGTACATTAAAAAACAATCTTCATGTGGAGTCTCTTACAGGCTGTGTTAGCATTCTGAACTTGGGAAGAATGCACTGGCCTAGTTTAGCAGTCTCAGATTAAGGGTGTCATTTTTAACCAATTCCACTGTGTATTTATTTTACAACCCATCAAGAAACGAAAAGCAAACAAAAACACTAAAACACCTTTACCTTAATTATAAATAGAACATATATAGAATGTGAGAGGGCACAGCCAGATGTAGTCAGTATTTTCATATTTCTGTGTGCATTAAAATACCTGTTTAACCTCAATGTTCTTCACTGCATCTAGTTAATTTTTCCTTGAAATGACAACAAAGAAAATGAAATATGAAGGTAGAAGGTGAGATTTTAAAAACAAAACATGGTCAGTACAAATTGAAGAAAGCAGCTAAGCAGGTTGCTTCAATGACCCATGCTGACAAGAAAAATGAAGTTATTCCCGAGTTCTTAGCTGCTCACCACTGCTGCAGGGGGACTACCAAAGCTTGAAGGGAGAATGGTGGGATGGGGCAAGTGTGAGTGTGGATGCATACAGGAGGCCCAGCTGTTACAGCAAAGAAGGACAAGGAAAGTGATCAGTCTAAAAATGTTGAGAACTGCTGCCTCAGGGAGCTCCCCACTCATCATGCAGATTCCTGTCCTCAGATATCTCAGGGGAGTTTGCACAATTTTTCAGGACTTGCTGTGGGTAGGCAGATCATAAGCCAGACAGCCCCAGCAATCACAGGACTGCCCTAGCAGTGCTCTGCCTTGGCTGAAGCACCCTGCTGAGAAGCAGAAAATATTTGCTCAGGCACAGCATGATGCTAACACACCCACCTTGCTTTTGGATCAGGGCCAGCTTGCCCATGACAGACTGAGAGGCTGAGCGGAGCTAATGAAAAGCTCTCTGTACACATATCGACAGGATCAACTCCAACCAATTTCTGCAAATATTGACCTGCAGCTAATTTGGAGCTGTGAATTCCCTTGAGGGCAGAGCACTTAATGAGCTCCCCAATTTTTCAGCATTTTGACTCCAACGATTCTTTGAGTATTAAAGCTTTTAAGCCTAAAATCGAGATTTCAGAAGTCAGTTTTAAGAACAATATCCAGACACCTTTCAAAATTTCATTCTTTGTATATTTACTCCCTTTGGAAGAGTCAGAAGGAGAGGATGAGATAGAGAATTCAGAAGTGGTTAAGGACTGGAAAAAGTGTAGTAAGGTGTTTTTAAGATTTGGTTATATTTATCATTATCCTACTCTGATTTCATTGGTAATAAATTAAACTAATTTCTACAAGTCAAGTCTATTTTGCCCATAACAGCAATTGGCGAGTGATCTCTCCCTGTGTTAATCACAACCCACAAAACTTTTGTCATATTTTCTCTCCCTTGTCCAGCTGAGGAGGGGAGTGATAAAGCGGCTTTGATGAGCATTGGGCATCCAGGCAGAGTCAACCACCACGACATCCAAGGGTGTTACTGTAGAAATACAGACCTCTTATGCTGTCCTTAGCTGTAATTCAGCAGTGTGTGTTCTGTGGTGTCATGGGCAGGCTTGCCCCATGGACTGTCCCCTCCTCTTCTCAGTCCCTCCTGGGGTTATTAAGGACCTTGCCTGACACTTGGTCAGCAGGAGCAGGGTGGTTGCATGATGTTCTTCCTTCAATACCTCCAGAAAGAAAAAGGACACTGCCTAGACTGTCCCATGAAAATGATCCCATGAAAAGAGCCAAAAAGAAAACACCCTGTGGAAATGAGCTTACCTTAATTTTTTCAGGTTTTAACTGGAAATCTGCAGCCTCTGGGGTGACTTACCATAAGACTAAGTTTTATTGAGCATCTGTAGTACTTACTTCCTCCAGCACATGTGTTTTCACTAGTTGTACTGCAATTTTATTTATTTGGCTTTACATAGCCAGTCATTGCCTCACGCATTTCATTTCCATGCACAGACTCTCATAAATAGTCTCTTCCTTCAGCACAAGTCATAATCTACTTGGATTCAGCAAGAAATGAGACTAGTGTGGGACCTAGTAATACACATTATGTATACGTGTGCTGTGTTAAATTATTTTGCACTAATACCAGTTATTGCTAGAGTGCTGTAGTATAGTGTAATATGTAGGCTTTTCCTACACATTTACACTGGAAATCCTCTGTTTTGAGCATTATCACTTTATGTTTCATAGCACAACGTTAAAATAGTTAAAACAAGCCAATTCGTCCAAATAATCTATTCTTGCACAGTGTTCCATCATCATCATCATAATAATAAAAACGACAGTAAAATTTAGCAGTTCTTAATCGCACTGCAAGAGTCTTTTGATTTAAATCAATGGGATTATTCACAGATTAGTTGATTTCTTTAAAATATAAAACTATTCTTGTATTTGCCAAGGAAATGAGAGAAAATGACAATGATTACCCAGCTTCAGGTAAGAAGAAATGGCACAAAAAAGCAGACTGATGATTGCCTATTTCTGTGTTAAGACACAAATTCTCTCACAAGACAGTATGATATCTTTTGTTTAAATAAGTTTTCCAGTTGCTTTAAAAATGTATGGCTCTCCAGGAGGGATACTCTTGAGCTGTACCAATGAAAAGGCCTAATCTGAAGTCGTATGAAGTTAATAGGGAGGCTGTTTCTGAGAGCAGCACGCTCTAGGACACAGGGTCACAAATGAGTGGAAAAGCCCTTCATTCTCAAATGATCAAAACACATTTATCTTTTATTGCAGGAAACAAAAGAGTCTAGGTTATATCTGCCTACATATACATGTATATATTGCATCAGTTTATTGTAATAAATGGAAACAACTCTCTGATGACATTCGTGATTTCTCAGTCATAGCTAGACAGTGTAACTAGCCATTTTCCCCATTTTCTTCCCACATATTTGTTAAAGGAAATAACACCCTTTGCTCAAGAAGCAAAAAAATAAGGCATTGTTTACCAAAACTCATTTTGATGTATTAGTGACTTGTGAAAAGATGGAAAGTTAAATGTTTTTCTCTCCTGTTTTGGTTGATGGCACCTCAGTCAACCTAAAACACCTTTGTATTTCACACACAATAACCCAACTGAAGTATGTTAAATGACCACGGATTACCAAGGCATGTCAATTGCTTTGAAGTCCTCAGAGTAAAAATCCTGACATAGTGAAATAAATGGATAAACACCCGACTTCACTATGTGGAGAACTCCACTACAGCTTTTTTTTTATGCTGTGAAATTATGTACTATATGAACACTGATGATCATATACAAAATAGAGACTCTGCTTATTGTAAAGTTTCACATCTTAATGCATATATTTCACAAAAGCAGTTAACAATTAAAGTCAAGAGAAAAATTACATCAAAGCTTATTCTGTGAAAGCTTTCCAGAGATCACCTTCCATATGCCTAGACCTGTCTTGCTAATTTCAAATCACCAACTGCTTAAATTCTCCAGAGCTCAGTCAAATCTCAGAGTTTCACGCATGTAAATCACCAAAGTCAGGAAAATTGTCTTGGATTCACAGAAGAGAAAATGACAACAACATTGCTGCCTCACAGTACCTAAACATTTAACCTGTTTTATCAGGATATTCTTGTTACAGAACTTAAAATTCCTCATTTTGTATTAAAATCAGATCACATAAGAAGGGAAAAAATTCAGAGATGCAAGACTGTTCCAAATGTTTTAGCAACAGAATAAATCTTCCAGCAATAACTCTTAACACTGAAGTTAATTGGTGAAACAACCTCTAAAATAATTCTTCTGGAGTGAGAATTGAAATTTGGCAACATGGGGAATTCTGGACATACCTTTCCACTGGATATTCTTTATCAAACCTAACTGGCATACTGCTAACCAAAACTTGCTCATTGCAACACCAAAGCGATTTCCCCCTCTTTGTCTTCATTTTGACCTCTGTACACCTACCCAGGTAACATCAGACCATATTTTTCTTAGTTAGAGTAGCAAATGCTGTATGTTATGCTTTCTCACAGTGCTGCTGTGCCTTTACTCTCATTAAACAACCAATTCCATGAACAGCCTGTCTTTGGCAAACTGCAACAGCTTTGTATGTTTATTGAATAGCCAAGTTGAATTCCTAACACAGAAATAATGATTTTCCTTTGCTTATTTCCACATCAAGCTTGGAATAAAATGTATTCTTTTTTAAAAGAGGTTAATAATGTACTTTTGTACTGGCACAGTGATAACACTACAGTTACAGCACGAAATTTGCTGTGTTAGTCTAATCTATGGCCCTTCTACTCTCCTGCCCTCTGTCAGCTGTTGACCAAAATCAGATAGCCCAGGCTGAATCACCAGGGTGGCTGATGTACTTTGTGAGTCAGGAGACGTATTTGGTTTTATGGGGGGCATTGGAGGTGGTTTTGGAGGTTTGTTTGGTTTTGCTGTTTGGTTTAGCTTTTTTGTTTCATTAGTTTTGCTGTGGGGTTTTTTTTTTTTCTGAGAGTTATCTTGAGGAAGTCTAAAAAGCTTCTGCTAGAGGTGAGGAGGAAGAGTTCAGGATTTGAAAATGACCTAGCTAGAAAGCTAAATACCTGACATCGGATGCTAATGACAAAATCAGACTGGGAGCTCAGAGACAGCAAAAGCAGATCTTCTCTCCCATTTAAGCAGCTTTGCCATGAGAGGTTCTCAGCTTTGTTTCAATGCAGCTAATTTTTGTTTTTCTGTAATCTGTTTCTGATTTAGCCACTAATTCCTTTCCTTTTCTTGTAAAAACAGATGAAGGACTCTTTGACAGGATTACTATCATTAGTCTTCGTTCAACAGCGGGAATAAAGAGTTTTTACTCTGGCCTGTAGCATTACGGGTTTCCTGATGCCTCCAGGGAATCTAGTTTCGTCTCTTTGGTTACTAAATTTTCCAAGTCATCTGAGGCCAATTTACAAATATCTTCTTTCTCATTATACTGGTAATCAACAACAATCTGTTGTCTGTATCATCTGGCAAAAACATCTTTATTCTGGAAAGGGAACTTGCTTTTCTAACACTTTTCAGACATCATACTTGTCTCTAGCCAGCTTTGATTCTTTTTTTGCTTCTTACATATAATTCACAACAAATGGCAGCACTTAAACCTAACAAAATAAGACTAAGAACTAAATAAGAGTCTAAGTCTATTTACTGTAATCTCCTGACATTTGATTCTAACATGATTTTTTTCTCTTCTTTTTTTCTTTTCCTTAGTAAATTCTGGCCTTTGTCATAAACTTTGGCTAGTGATTTCAGGAAATATCATGTTCTCATTTTCAGTAGTATAAATTTAAAATAATTTCCACTGCAGTAACCCAACTTATGCCAAATGTGCAGCAATATAATAAAGCAGTACTTGATTTACATCTGCTTCCAAAAATTAACAGTTTACCAGTATCAAACTTCATGGTTTTTCATTTCTTCATGGCAAAGCCAAAACAAACAGCTTTTTTCAAATTGATTTTCCTTAATCTTTCTAAATTTTAAGTGCTCTAATAAATATGCATATATTTGAGAACTCTTGACATTTTACAGATTTCTACTACCTCTTTCTTATTCCAACCACAGAACACAGAAAATCCTTTAATTTGATGGATCAGAAACTAAAACACACAAGATCGATTGCATCTCTAGCCAGAAATTCTGATTTGATTTAATCTAAAAAAGTCTCATCTGTCTCCAAAAGAATACAAGCTTCTAAAAGAAAGGTGGGCATTTGTACTAGAATAAAAAACAAACAAACAAACAAACAAAGTGAGGAAATCAACAAAATTCTCAAAAGCGTCTGCTTCTGGCAATGAAGACTAGCATTTTTAAGAGAAATAAAACTTCATGGGATGAAAATTAGGGCCATTCAAATACTTCACATTCAGCAACCACCATCACACCCACGTCTTAGTTCTCATAATCCATTCTTTTAACCTTACGAAACACAACTAAGACACAACATTACCCACAGTCTTGTGTGCCTTTAATGGATTCGGGCTGCTGCAAAGCTATAACTTTTCTTGTGATGGATCAGATTGTGATGTAATATTACATTATTACAGTAAACTACTCTGAATATGTACTTCAGGTTTATATTCTTTGTAGAATCTCATTAGTGAATTGTTCATAATAAGGTATATGAAAGCAAATAGTAGAAATTAAGTTCATCCTTCCTCTTGGAGTGGAAAGAGTGCCTTATTAATTTACAAAAAGAAGACAAAATTAATAAAATGGATTACTATAGTATATATATAATAAATATTTTTGTATTTCAAATTTTATAATCTGCAGTGTAATTTGGAGTCAGTAACATTTATTTGTTTTCAGGAGGTATGAGTGTTTGTTTTATTCTGTTTTGCATTGAAGTGGAGTTGGTACTAAAAGGGAAAAACATAGATTGTCTTTAAAAGAAATTGGAGTAAAACATTATTATATACAATAGAAGCTTCATCCTCATGTAGCTAGAAGTCTGTTCCCTTCCTTCTTGAATGATTCAACCCTGTATTTAATTTGTTTTCCTAATCTTGCAGTGTAATTCCCGCTTTTCTGGAATCCATGCAATATCAAGTGTAAACAGATACACTACTAAAATGCAGTTTCTGACGCACATGCACAACCACATAACAAATCTAAACTTGGCTTGATCATCTTTTCTTGCCATGTCTTTGCGTATCTTCCTAAAGCAGCCTCAGTAATTACTGACATCATGTGGAACAATTATGGACATTGAATCAAAACAAAAGGCAGCAGATTGCAATAATTTTAGATGGTAATGAATCTAACATTAGATTATCAGAACCATAATGAGAACCAAGGTGGTTTGAAATGGCATACTAGAATCAGAATTTAATTTTGTATTTCTTTTGTAAAGATTAATAATTTAAACTTCCTGAAAGTGTTATAATCTCTAAATGACAAGGTCTAATGGCCTTAAAAGTAACATGTCAGACAGGACATACATGCTTAAGTTATATTGCATGAATTCTTCGAACATGTGTACACAGATAAAAAACAGAGAGCTAAAACATATATATCCATAAATCTGCCCAAAATTTAAAAGAGGAGCCAAGCACATAAATTAGTGCTTGATATAGCTATTTTGTATATCAGAACTTGTAAGAACAAAATTATCTTTTACCCTTTTTTATTGTTTGAACATATTCCAGATTTCTAAGCACAGTTTAAGCAAGGTCCCTGCTGATTTGGAAAAACTGCAGCAAAAATAAATATGTCAAGGGTCATATAAAAAATACATGCCAAAGGAAGTCTTGGCTCTGAAATGTAATAACTCAGATTGCCTGAAAGCTCCCAGATTATCAAAGCAACCACTCAAAACTGTTTTTCCACAAAGTTAAACAATTTAAAGACTCCTTCCAGATTTTGTATTAAGTCTCTTCCATTTTTCTAGAAAAGACCCCCTCCTTACCTGTTTTCTTATAACTATATCAGAGAACATCTGTTGTCTCAACTACAACTTTTTGAAGTTAAAATCCTACTCTCAATGCAACTATGAACATATGAATTTTGTCAGGTTTTGCCTTCCTTCAATTGTTATCTTCCTATTCTTTTTTATTAACTATGAGGTGTCTAAGAGTCAAATTACATGTTCTCTGATATTCTATCTACACCACCTTGTGGGTGCTATAAATAATAAGCAGCACCTTCAAACAGTTATGATTCTGTCTGCAATCACAACTTCTAGGACAGTTGAACAACAAAAAATGAAGGGATAGTGATACATGTCACTTTGTTGCTATTTTTAAATCTCAGGATAAAAGATTAAAAGCCATAGCCAAATAAAAGCTTATTTTTTTCCATGATACTGTACCTTTTGTACCAGTTAGAGACTATGATATATTCCATCTGTTTCCATACATATACTGAAAAAAGAAGTCAATACTGGGAAAGTCTTATTGATAGCGCCAATTATCTAGTACATTGCCTCACTAACAAGAAGCATGAATCCAACTGGGATAAATCCTTTTCTCATTTATACTGATCTCTACAAAAATGAGCCCATTGAGTCAATGCAGTTAGAACAGATTTACAGCACTGTGATTGAAAGCAGAACTCTTTGCTGTCTTGGATGAGTGAAAAAGGATCTGGCAGGAGAAAAGAAACAATCATGAAGCAAATTCCAACTCTCTTCTTACTAAAGAAGTCACTCTGACTTCAACAGAAATAGGATCAAGCCAGTGTTCAACCTTGATCAAACTGCTCTTTTTTAATCTAGCAATTATTATCACGTTGTCTGGGGAAAAAATGCTATTAAAAGTTTATAGATGTTCAAAGGGTAATCATAAAATACAATCTCTGCATTCATAGGAAGGAACTATTAAATTTCTTTATACTAAGTCTCTTTAAAAAACAACTAATGAAGAAAAACATCAGCTAAAAGACCAAAAAAATTAGTTTCTGTTGGATGCTAATGTTGTCAATGTTTTTCCTCTTGGCTGAACTCTGCAGGTAAATTTGTACTTAGCAGATATAATAAAGCAAAAATGAGAAATTATATCATTACTGGTAGCCAACCATGTCCAATTTCATACTAGCTGTCATCCAGCAGCGTGTGCCCCTTAAATTAAAGAAATGAAGTTAATTTGGCACAGCCTGTAGTATGCCTTTTTCTCACAGGACAATGCTGAGAAGCCATCTATTCCATTAGTCAAGAGATTTAAAAATCCAGAGACTGAGGCATTTGTAGTTCAAACTGAATAGCCAAATTAAGGAGTTAAACTGCATGACAACATGGAGAATGTCTTTCAGTAGCCTGCCATTTATAGAACAGACTGCATGATGGGAAAGATACTAAAATGTACATTCTGATTTTATTGTAACACCCCTTAGTTGTTTTATTCTTACTGATTTACAGAACTGAACCAGGACAGTGTTTTTCATCAACATACATTTTCCCTCCATTCTATAAAATGTTCAGCTTGAAAAGTGATCTGTACAAAATTATTATCTGTGTTATCTCAATTATTATTGCTGATTAGCCAGAGAGAACCAAGAGCCAGCTCCAAAAAAGGGATTTAAATGGCACTGCAGCAGCCTTTCTTAGCGCAAGTCCTAAACTGCACGGGGTCTCACACAGTGGTCAGGGACACATAAGTTCCCTGGGCATCTCCCTGCTGACTCTACACTGTACTGTAGGTACCTGTACCCATGCCACAGAGGTACCCCAGCAGAGTCTGCAGCAGCCAGCCTCCTACCTGTTTCTCTTTTCAGATCAGGCCTGGGATTTTAGTCCCCTTCAGCAGCTCAGAGCAGGTCCGGGCTGGCAGACTCTACTTTGTTATTTCCTGGCATGTGCCACCAGCCCACTCCCATGACAGAGTCGAGGGAACTTGCTCTGACTGCTGGCACTGCTCCCACGTGAGCCCACAGCTGAGGAAACCTGCCACAAGCAGTGGACATGGAACACGACAGAGGGAGTTTTGGATCATTGCATGGTTCAGGCAATGATAATCTCTTTCTGAATTTACCAATGAGACAGGTATCATGACCCTAGCAGAGGACAATAAAACAAACCAAAAAAGTGATACCTGTTCCTAGCAGACAGATATGCTAATTCTTCATATGATTCAGTCTGTAATGACTCTTGAGCATGTCATGATTTTTCTCCCTTTGAGTCCCACCTAATTTTAATATTAATTTCCTCAGAGCTAATCAGGACAATTCATCAAACTGGACTGTTAACAAGGAAAATATAAAAACCTTGGGTAACAGTGGTTTTATGCTACATTTAGTAAATGTATTTCAGATTTTTCCTCTAAAAGAAATCTGATGTTACAACAGAAAACAATAAGGATTCATTATGACCTCTGCTACTTATACCAAGCGTAGATGTCTTTGTAATGGTATTATTGCAAAAATATATTTTTTAAAATGTCACCATTATTAGGATTTGCTGTGGAAGTGAAATGTGCTGCAAATAAGTGTCTCATTCTATTTGCTCTTTATAGAAAATGAAACATGCCAGGAGGACAATTTCCAAACATTCTGCAATATTTGATTCTGTCATTAATAAGAAAGATTGACTAGGAATTTAAGCTTATCATTTGCTACTCATAACAAAAATTGTATTATCTTCTCTGCAGGAAATAATTTAAACACGTTCTGATCTGCCCAGTTGATGAAAGAGTCAATACACCTCCTTTCTGTACCAAATATATCTTTGGAGAGGAAATAATATTATCTGTGGTCAAATCCTTGAGTTTTGATGCATTTGTGACAATTCATCTCTTTTCAGAGGACCATTTAAGCATATGCCAAGCTTCAAGAATGCACTTAAATCTAACTAGTCTTCTGATGGGTAGCAATACTTGACTAAAATCAATAATAGACCAAAGGAAAACCAACTGATGCAAATGAATGGATGTTCTACTCTTAGAAAACACGCATTAAAGATCCAGCATGTTTAAACAATTTTTAAAAAGCTCAGTAACTTATCACAGAATCATAGTATCATTAAGATTGGAATAGACCTCGAAGATCATGTAGTCCATTGGTTGAATCATGAATCAAATGTCTTACATGTGTACTCTAATTTTAACAGAATAGTAATGTTATTATATCAAAACATAGATTTATAATGTAATAAATTCTTTTCTTAAAACACTAAGCTGTTGACAACCAGAAAAAAAAAATCAACAAAAGATGTTGATGAGACTCAGAATCTTGCACTAGAACTGTGCTACTGTGAAACATTAAGACTTAGTAAACTTACAACTTGGTGAAGGCAAAAAAAAATTGAGAGAGATTCCTTTAGAAAAAACCAAAACACAAAAAACCAAAACAACATAAATAAAACCAGATAATGACCACCAAAAGTGGATGATAATGGAGTAAGTAAAAAGGATACTTGAATAGTCATGAATATCACAAGTCCTTGCTAACTACTCCTTCAAATGCATGGTGGACCATCATCATCATAAGGTGTTATTTTATGATACAGTCATTTGTCTTATTTCACAGTGGAGCATTTCTGTTTTCAGCACTGAATTGAATGAATTGAATGAATTACATACAAATAACGATTTATACATCTAACAAGCATGGTGCACAGAAAGGCATGAAATGTAGGTATTAAATACATTGACTGACATATTTGCATTAATAGCATTTGAGGTGCTCTGTGGTATTGCTCTTGACTTCCTATGCTGCCCTGAAAGAGCACAGGTCTCCCACACTTCCCGCCAGCCCTATAAGACCTTCTCTTGTGTGGTAGGGCACCTCAGTCAGACCAAATGAATTCAGCGTAGACAACTGTATCAAGCCCTGGGTTCCCGGTTCGCTGTACATTGCCTGAGGAGATGCATGTGCCTCAAGGAGGTAACTGAAAATCCCATATGTTCAGCAGGCGGCCAGGCTGCTAGAATAGTGATAAATTTGAGATTTAAGATTTCTCCTTTTTGCAGATACTCCAGCAAGGTGCTTTCAGGATTCAAAACTATCTCCTCACAGGTTTTCTGTAAAGGTCAGGGTTCATTTGAACTTACTTGCTGCACCTTTTACATTGACCTTGGAGCCTGTACAGAAAAGAATGCAAGGTTCATACAGCTCATAACACAATAATTATGATTGAATCATTTAATTGTTTAAGCAAAGTAGTAGATTCACATGAGATTCATCTATTATAGTGTTTTAATTTGGATCAGGATTGTATTACAGCAGCAAAGCCTGGCAGAGCAGTCTTAGACAGTATACTGCTCTCCAGGAGTTTCCCTTCTGAACTCCATGTTCCAAAGGGCAGCCAGCCCACAGGACCAGACTAGAGCCTGTCCACAGTCAAACCCACAGAAATACAAATAACGTCAGCGCTGAGTACTCAACAATTACTGTTTTGCCCCCAGGTCTGTTCCTAGTGCTCAACAGTGCTTGTTAGTGTAGATACAGTCATCTCTCATGGCTGTGTCTGTTTCTAATCCAACATTTATATAAAGTAAAATTAATGAATAATTTTGGGAGCTAATGTCATGTATGCTAATCTGTCTGATGTGCCCTTTCTGACATGCAGTTTAGGGCTCTTGAGCTATGCCAGCTTAAATTTGTGCCAACAAATGCTAGCATATGTATCTAAAGCTAAACTTGGAAATCAGCTATGAAATTGTCATGACCCCAATTCCTCCTTGCCTAGAAACTCAAGCAGTCATCTTGTTCAAATACTAAATGAATGCAGCAGACTCCTAACAGACCGAATGTCACTTTACCCGGGTTTGAATGTCCATGAGTGATCTGCAGCAGTGGATGCAGTTAGGCCCTGCATCATTTTAGCTTCTCAAATAATCACACTGTCTGTTGCCATTAACAGGTGCTGCTTATCTATCACAAATATATAAATGCTTCAGAAAACAATCCATTTTTGTGATCACAGATCTCTGTTTGTTTTACAACATAAGACTACAGGTAGGATTTTCAAAACCATGTGAAGTGTTTTGGAGTACAAGTCCCATTAAGTATTAGTTTGGTCTTTGTTCTTAACAGCTTCTGAAAATGCTGTTGCATTGCCGTTGTATGTAAGGTTTGGTCCTTACTTCAAGTATCAATTTGTCACACCACGTTCTATGTATGCAAATAATACACAGAGTTGATATTACATCCTCAAAGCCAGCTAGCTCTGCAATTCCTGAATTACAATGAATACCATGATAAGACTGGTATTCAATATTTCAGCCCTTTGGCAAGGCATTAAATTGAGACACAGCACAGTATTTTTTTCCCAATCACATACAGGTTTATTTTTCAGTAAACATAATCTCAGTTTTTAAAAATTTAATTATAGAACAGAAGTTATAATACATCATCAGTCTCATATCTTTTTTTGCGTGGTTATGAAGTCAGTCTCAACGTGCATTTCACCAAGGCAGAGTGGATATAAAATGCTCATGGCATTTTTGTGCACTTTTCAGTACCTTTCATTAGTTAACTTCACAGGTCATTAAGGATCTGCCACTTAATTTTGCCCAGTTTCATGCTGCTGGAGACAAGCACATCACATAGTTCATTTTCCTAAAGTATGAATTGCCATTTTCAAGCAGTTAGTTTTTTGAGCACATGCTGCATGTCAGTTGCACGTGCTGCAGCCCTACAGGAGACCCAAGCGAGATCAGATATGATAAGGCTTCTTGCCACCATCATAACAACAGCCAGGTATGTCCAGATGGTAGGCAACTTTCCAAATCACTCAGGTGAGTTTCTTTATCCTGCCACACTTCTATTTGTGGAAGGAGCAATGAATTCATGGATTTACCACACCAGCATATATGGTGTAAAAAATATAAAACTCTTCACTAAGGAGAGTAAGGACATTTTCAAGGAGGTGAGATGATGTCTGTTGAAATTTTCTTCACACATAGGGTGCTAAGAAGCTCCGAATAAAGAGGCATGGTTTGAGAAAGATATGTCACAAGAGCTGGAAAAAAATGGGTGTAATCACCAGCTAGCAACAGCCAGTAGCCTGGGAAAGTACTGAGTAAGAGGGTCTGTAAGCTCTTATGATGCCCATGTCCAGTTGAATTCAAGAAGATGTTGCATTATTTTTTTTCCTGTTTTGCTAGCAGCTCAATCAGCTAAAAAGCAACATGTTTGACCACATGAATTTTGGGTGAGTAGAACATTTATTCGGTCTCAACCAGTTAATTCATTATGAGATGATTGAAATAATACTATTTCACACCTTGGTAGGCACAAGAGAAAGTAAGTAGGAAATACATCCATTGGATAGGATGATGTTCTGTCAGTTCAGAAGAAGGGTAAGGGAAGGAATGGCAGACACAGAATGAACAGTTTTTCAAAGATATGATGCTTAAAGGAATTGCATTTGTTTTTTCCTCAGTGATCTAAAAAAACCCACCAAAAGACCCAGAGGGATATTGAGATGGCAAAACTTAAAGGTAACAACTATAAAGTAAGCAGCCAGAAAGGCTGGAGGGGATCTGTAATATAAACATTAAAGGTACTGAGCTTGTAAATTTAATGACCCTTTCTCATAATGAAGGAGGAAGGTGACATTCAGTGCAAGAAGAAAGAGACTTAAAAGCAGGAGAGGCAATATTCTTTTAATTTAACACTGAAAAATAGCCTTGTTCAACTATTGGAAAGATTCATCCAAGCAAAGGATTTAGTAAAAGCTAGAAAACATTTAGCCCTTTATATGGATAATAAAACATCCCAAGTTAATCCATAAAAAACAGCCTTCACACCTCACACTAGACAGAAAGTCAGAAAAAAATTCCCCACCAAATACGTTAGTGTGCATTCCACCTTTTAACTGCCTCCAGTTATATTCTGCCAGTCACTGAGACAAGATCCTGGATTAAATCATCCAGGCATATGGTACAAATGATTCAGAAATACACATCTTGCTTTTTTTCAGACCGTTATATTTCCCTGAAAAATGGGTAATGCAAGCTGAAAATACAAATGCCTGGTAATTTTTGTGTTTCAATAATTCAGACATCTTCAGGCATCTTCTTGATAGTTACAAGAGAGATTTAAGGCAACTTTGGCATTAAACTCATTGGAAGGGGAGGAACCCCAGGAACCTCGGAGTGCTTCAGAACTGTCAGAAATCTAGACATCACAACCACAGAGATTTGTGTCATAGCTGCATAATTCAGAGGGGCCCAAAGATCATGCATCCCACCTCACACTAGGCACCCCATAACACTGCTTAGCATTAGACAACAGACTTACTGACTCTGGCTCTTGGGTCTTTCCTAAAATCCACAATGCCACAGTAAAAGAGGAACAGAGGTGGAGTCATCACCTTTGCTCTCCATTTTTTTTGTCCTCTTTTCTTTTCAGTATCACCTTTGAAGTCATCTTTCTGATCCCAGACAGATATTTTAGGCTAAGCCGAGAAGCACTGACAAAGCCACCACAGGCTCAGGTATGGGGCTCACTGAGTATCTTCAGAGAACTAAGACATTTCAGTGAATACACTACAAATGCATGACATACACGTGCCTATAATGCTTTTCTGTTGCCTTTTTTTTGAGTGAAGAATTTTAATGAATGTTCACTCGTGTTTTTCTCATAAACGTAACTTAAGCAGATGGCAAAGGCCACAATCTATTTTATGAATTACACCTGTAAAGAACTGTTAAATGTCATAAGCTAAAACCATCTAAGCATTTCAGATGCATTACCCTTCACATCCTGAGAAAGTTAAAAAACACTATGACTAAAAGCTGTTCTGTCTGCATCATAAGCAATGTGGCAAGCCTTTTTTACTACTAAAGGTGACAAACATTTCCCATTAACAGAGCTCATTTTCCATTGCTCATAAATTGGTCATATTTGAACCATTCAGGTGGAAATTTTCCATTTGTAGTGTGTTCCTCAGGCTGTCGTGACATTAGAGAATTTGCACAAAAATGGTTTGGGCCATTAAAAAAAAAAACAACAAAAAAACCAAACAAACATAAAGTCCTGATTGAAGCAAATCAATCCTAATCTAGTAGGAAATAACAACGCTTACGCTTCTAGTACTTCTGTGCATAAGAACATGAATTGGAAATTTCACGTCTGTATCAGGCATGGGGTTATGCCATTCTGTCAACTCATCCAGATTAACAGACGCAGAGACCCTTTAAAATGTGTTTATCAGACAGCTGGTTGCACATTTCCTGTGTTACTATAGTTCAGGGCTGAACAGACACAATTCCAGATTAAAAAAAAAAAGAAAAAAAAAAGAAAAAGGAAAAAAAAAGTAAAATGCAAATAGGATCTGTTTTATCAGAATACAGATAAGATAAAATACACCTTTTCCCAAGGATGTATTTTTAGGCATAATTTGCACTTTTTGGGAACAAAACTATTTTGCATTTGCTCAACAGCAAGCTATTGTTCTTACAATATACAAATATTATTTACATTTTTGGTAGTTAACAATCCAAAGCTTTCAAATTTCTACCATATCATGAACTCCAGACCTGAGTAATTTATTGACAACCTTTATAGGCAAAAACACGCAAGACTTCCTAGTAGTATAAAGTTAAAAAATTTAGAGCTGTTAAGAATATTACTGAATATGCAGTAAGAACCTGTGCTACTTCCATGATTTTGACTCCAATTTTCAAAGTTCAGTTAAACTTTATTTGCAGTAAAGATACAGCTGAAAATACCAAATCAATGACAATCTTTCATAATTTTGACAACTTCCCTGCATTTCTGGAGAAGACTTTCCCTATGCTGCAGATAGACATTGTGCCTCTTAGTACTAAATTCTTGCTTCTGATATAAAAAATATCAGCCTTATATTGATTGCAAAAGTGGCAATTATGTCGTGAGATATACACTTTTTCCATCTGATCTATGAAAGCTGCTAGCAATTCAGAAGTCCAGAAGCAGTATTCATGCAGAGCCTCTTCTTCCAACTTAATCACCCATTTCTGTAATGCATAATCTGCACATTACTTTTAAGATGCTTCTCCATATTTCATCTACTGTATCGAGGTTCAATAAACACACACACAAAACAAAAAAAGAAAAGCTGGAAAAACTCCTCCCAATTGCAAGTCAAGATAGCATTTTCACTGAAAAGTTAACTGCACTACATGTAAACTATTCCAGAGTAGTTATGCAGGAGTAAGTAGGAATAATGATTTACGTGTGCAGTGCTATTAGCACCAAAATATATCTTCAATATAAATCATGAATGAAATGAAAAGAAAATGGAAAATCTCAAATTGGTATAAATACAGCAAAGGTGAACTTTTCTATGTGAGAAACCAAAGCAGCCTGTAATAATTCACAGGGCACACCTGTTTTTAACAAGCTATAGGTAGACAAAACTAGTATATTATCTTGCTGAAGGAATACTCATTTTCCCTTTTAAAATCCATACAAATTCACAGAAGTGTCATATTTGAAACCAAGTCAGGTGTAAGAATGGTTATAGTATAAATATACCATGAACAATGCAGCTATAATCTACTATAAACTACGCTGCAGAACACACTTTACTTTGCAATAATTCTAAGGTATCACACTATGTAAAAACTGTCCAAACTACTCTACATTTCCCAAAGAATGTGTAGGTGAACAGTGGGCATAAAGTATAAACAATATTGATGCCCTTACAGAAACATTTTCATGAAGCTGATTCTTAACATCATGTAGATGATCCTTGTACCTTTTTACTAAGGTCTCCAAAGTAACGTAAATATGCATGAGTGCAGCACTCACAAATATGAAGCCATTTACTCAAATTGTAATAAAACCTTTGAAGCACTTTAAAAGTCAAAAGCATGGCCATCTTCTGGAGGGTGCCCTTTGCATTAGAGATGTCAGGCGTTGCAGGCAGAGAGAGTTATGAAAGTAAGTTCTACAGAGGTGAGGAAATATGGCCAGAGCCAGAGAGAGAGAGCAAGAACTGAAAGTTCAAGCATACTGCTATTTAATTAAGAATCTCTACAACTAAAAAAATATACTGAAAATGCTCAGTAGAAAAACCATACCAAAAAAGTAAATTTAGCTTCGTTATAAAGGCAGTGTGGAGGGGATGTCATGATGCCACCTTTTTTTCTGAAGGCAAAGATGACAGAGGGCAATGTAAGGCATGCAGAGAGGTATTTAGCTGTGTCACCATAGGAACCGTTCTGCAGAAGCGTGTAGGAGCAAAAGAGCTTGAGTGATGGAAGCATTTAGTGAAGGGGAAGAAAACCAACCAAACAGCACCGAAAAACCTGAAATGTAAAAATCAGCCACAATGTACTATGACTGGAAGACAGCCGAATCTGTGTGGTGCCTGAGTAAATCAAGATTAGAAAGGAAGCCTGGTTCAATTCAACTCAAAGACACTGCAGATGCAGAGTAAAATATGCAGTAATCACAGAAGGGAATTTTAAAGCAATCCAGAGAATTATACAGTGACAAAAAATATGTATCTTCCACACATAGCAGTGGAAACAAGCTGTGTTTCCTTGGAAACATCAAAACAAAAGTTATATGACTTTCAGTCAGCAACATTTTCTGAGAAAGAAGAAGGAACTATATTAAAGGTTTGATCTTAGTATTACGTACATTTTAGGTAAACCAGAGTTATTGCTCTGAAATGAGCAGAGTAATTCCAGTATAAAATCAACTTGCTCTTCAGATTGTAAATATGCAATTAGTTTTATTTGCAAAGATTTATTTACATTATTATTTGGTTTTGAAAACGGGTCTATTCTGAGCCTTAAATTTTGTGGATAATTGTAACACAAATCCAAACTGGGATTTTCAGCACAAATATACAGCACATCTAATCAAATATTTTTGGTTCTGGGCCCCTTTGAATTTTTAAGTTAATTCCTATTACTAAAAAAAGCCTATGTATGGAATATGGCTTTTGAAAAACACAGCAGTAGCAGCCGAAGAAACAACATAATCAGTCACACACTTAAAGTAAAGCATCTAGAAAGGCAAACTCATGTAGTGAACATCAGCTTCCATACATGTCATCTCAAACCTTTGAGCTCTCAACAGGCTTACTGGGTTGTGATATAAAAGCATATGATTAAACAGAAGAGGAGAAAGAATGTGACCGTTCCCACTGGTCTAATATGTCATCTGGCAATCTTTTACATTAATTAAATATTCTTCTGCCTAGGACACGGCCATTCATATCGCATATCTCCTAAGAAACCACCAGGACCTAGATGACTCTGGCTTAGGAGCACCTTCAACACTCTCTGCACAACAATAAACACACACAAGCTAACAACAAACAGGAAGATAATTACTCCAACCTTCAGTGAAGAAAAGTATTGGAAAATTCTTGCGAGTAGGCAAACTAGTGGCAAAATAAAACCTTTAAACAATTTAAAATGGCACTTGATCATTTTATGAAATAGTTAGCTGTAATCACTGGAAATTGGAGCCTTTAGGGTCCTAAAAATATGCAGTTACTGGGATTATAATGAAAAACAGACAACACAATGAAAATTTCATTTAGTGAATTCAGAAGAAATGAAAAAAAAAAACCAAAAAGAATTGTTACAGAGGATGAAACGGAAAACGAAAATATCTAGAATATTAAAAAGGAGTAAATTACAGATTTATGTAATAAGACTATGTAAAAGTACTAAAATAGTTGAATATAGCTAAAACAATGAAAAAATTAACAGAACATAGTGTTACAATCTTTTAGATAGGTTACTTAGTCACTTAATAGCTGTGGGCAATTAATTTACTTTTTCCAAATGGGACTGATGCCTATTTCACTAGACAGAGCTGATCTGAAATGTAGCTAATGTTTCTAATGTGTCCCATCAGTCTCTAATTTGCTACAGAATGACTCTAAACCAAAACTCTACATTAGACAAGGAAGTATTATTAGTTATGAGTGTTTAAAAAAGCTGGTTCTTCTCCGAAAAAGAGAAATATAGTGACATTACTAAAACATTAAATATAGTTTAAATCATAAAGATTTCCATGGAAAGGGTGATGAGCGTGTTACTTCCTAGAAAGAAAAGAGCGAAAACACTTACTACATAACTGATATTATTAAAAGCAAAGCAGTATTCCGAAAATGTGAAGGAATAAGGAGGAAAACAGAGATTTTTTAAATGTTTGCCAGGCTGTATAGCTCCTGAGATGAGGGCATGAGGGAGTCATAACTACTCTAATCAAAACAGATTCAAATACAGGTGCATGTGTGATAAAATTAAATCCGAATAGGTGCCTTCAGCAGAGCAGCAACACCCTCATGGGCATCTCCAGTGAGAGCTGCTTCACTCAGCACCCCAGAACATTGCTTCCTGACACCAGCAGCCAAGAAACAGCTTGTTAGACATTATTTATAAATTTTGGTATGTTGACGTAAATTCTGAAGAACAAAGTTCATGAATGATTAATTTCTTGATTCTGGTAGAGATGTGGTTTTATCTGTTAAGATTATTGCTTCAACGTTTTAGTGTGCCTTGGAAACTAATTAATTAGACTGGTACTTTGCTGTGCTAATATAACAGAGAAAAAAGATGATCCTGCCCCAACCAGTATAAAGTCCATATTAAGTTTGAGGGGTTTTTCTCTGCCAAATATCAAGGTCAGACTTTTATGTTAAATTCCATTTCTTCCTTTATATTCTGTTTGAAATTGATCATGGTTCACACAGTCATTAATTATCATTCATAAACATTATTTCATTAAAGCAATTCAACTTGAACAAAGAATTAAAGGATAAATTTTGGTTCCAGCACTTCATACTTATCCTGGTAATAGCTATAAGCAGTTTATTTTTGTGTGCCTCTAAGACTCAACTTCACTGTGAGAACAACACCTGAGGAAGAGCAGAGAGGGGGGCAACATCCCAGCAGGTCCCTTTCAATAAATCCTGCAATAAGCTGGAATTAGCCCACACTATTTGAATTCTCAGTGTAAAATGAAATTTAAACTACCTTAATCCATAAACAAAAAGGTATTTCTGTTTCTTCATCTTCTTCATCCCCATCAAAAGACATGATACTTTCAGAAAATTCCAAGATCCAAACATCTAAACATGTGTTAGGGTAATAGTTTTACGCTACAGAAATGGTAAATCTAAAAAACAGTACATTCAGACAGTGGAATACAAGCTAAATTGTAAAAGGGGACAAAAAAGAGATGCATACATGCTATTCCACATATTTAGTGCCTCACAGTAGAGCAAGGACACAGAACCACACACTGCTACGCTGACCAGGATTTCAGATGCCATCTCTGGTTTTAAAGGCTTGCCCTTGCAGACAAAAGCAAAATAAATATGCTGGTTTTGCTTTGGTTTTAAAAACCAGTAGGTACAATTTTTTGACACGGTTTTATTTAGTTATCTATTGCCTTTTCTTCTGACAGACTCAGCTCTAAAGAATGACTCTGAACAGCCACCCTGCTCCCCTGATTGTTCAGAAAGTGTTCTGCCATTGCCACGTCTGTCTTTGGCCAGACTTTTGGCTTCTCTATCTGTTACTGTTTTACACTTGTGCTTCCTAGGTCTAGCATTGTCTTACAACTGTTTTTTTCTGATACTCATTTGACATTGAATCTTACATACTTTAAAAAAAAAATTTTACAGGGTTTAATATTATAATATTTTCTTAGATATTCTTAAGAGCTTTTAATTGGAAGAGCTTTCTGCTGTCCCAGCAGATGGATTCAGCTCAAGGTCTTTGTTGACTGGATCTGAGAACAAACTATAAATGGTTTGGACTGTGAAAATTATATCAGGGCTGCTGGTTTGGACTTATGTCAACACATAGCATGGCTTAGCATGTGATGTTGTGTTTAGCCAACAGTTTCATACCAAAGCAAAGAAAACATTTTGTTCTTATTGCATATTTGAAATCAACATCAACTTGCTGAAACCCCAGTATCATATTTATTACTATAGCTTATCTCCCCTGTGAAAGAGTCCATTAATAAACAAAGAATATTTAGACAGTCACATCATAACTGAGAAAAACACAGAACATGTCAAATGTTATACCTACACTCTAGTCATCAAGTTATACAAGAAAAATTTACACCTTTTTAATATAATTTTTCTCTGTTCCTTTTTCCCTTCCTATCTAAAGTGTTGGTGATTTTTTTTTTTTTACTTGAAGAGTCAATGAAACTTCTAAGTTACATAGCACAGTGAGGCAGCTTACGGCAGATCAGTCTCTTTATGGACATAAGGCACCAAAAAGAAAAGTATTTCACATTCAAACAACTCATCACATCTGCTGCCTTACAGAACAGGAAGCCTGGGTGCTGAGCTTCATGAGCAAGCTCAAAGAGATAGAGCTTTTCTCTCACCATTTCTTGTTCAGGAGATAGCAGGACTGGAAGATGTATAAAAAGGATTCAGGACTCGCTTTTCATACAAACAGTATTTGTTTATATCTTGGTTCAGATTTGAAGATAGAGTCAGAACAGATCCACTCTATTTAGTACTGTGCAGTGTCTAATATATACAGCCTCTTACTGATTTACACAGAATTTTATACAGATTCTGAAGACTTAATTTTACAAGAAAATCACTCACTAACTGGACTATATATGATTCAAAAGGCTTGTATTTTCAAAAACAACAGAGAAGAAAACATTTTAAAACTCTATTTAAAAACTATCTAGTAAAAACATTAGGGAACTTCACCAGTCATTAACAGTAGCACAAACCAGTCTCATTTACCAAGTAACAAGGACAATTCACGGGCAATCTTACCCATCATGGGTGCTTCCCCAAGGCCTACTGTCCTAAAGAAAAACCTAAAGTATTGGGTGGTAATGTCTTCTTTCATCTAAAGAAGACTTTTAATGCAGTGTATCTCATATTGCTTTTCATGTTCTACATGAACAGGAAATAAATAAGGTTTTACTTGGCAAGGTGGATTCAGAGAAAGGAACTGTTTTATTTGACACTGATGGGCAAACACTTCAAAAGAAAAATTTTGCAAATGCCTGACAGGATACAGGTACTCTACACACCAATGCAATGTGAACTCCTAAAATACATGTTTATTTTTCAGTTTATCAGTGTTTTTCCCAATACAAGCATATATAAATAATTATATATATGGCATCACTGTCTACCTGCTATCAGAGTATCTATGCAAGGTGTCCTCTGTTACGATGTACACATTATGATTAACTAAAGAGCATGGTATAAACAAGAACTACAGATATTATGCTTTTATAAAAGCAAACATGGCTACATGCCATATTTTAGACCAATTAAGATATAATTTAAAAATATTATTACTATTGTTACTATATTTAAAAGTAAGAAATTCTAAATTTTTAAATATCAAGTGGTATAATCAAAATATGTGCAGATGACTACTCATGTTTTTCTATTTACTTAACAGAAATATTTAAGGTAGAAAATTAAAACTCTTCAATGAGAAATAGAAAAAGAAAATCAAGCAAACTAGTGCTCCCAAAAGTAAGTACATTAGTGGATTATCAGCTACATTACATAAGTAAAAAGGTATTTATTCACTCTTCAGACTCCTGTGCAAAGCAGATAAGAAAGGCTACCATAGAACTGCTCTTTCTCTCCTAAACAAAATGCAAGGCAACAGAAAATCACACTTTCTGAATTTTATTTTAGTTATACGATATGGTGGTTCTGTAATTCGAACAATAGGGTACTTGAAGGAATATATTTTGGCTTTTTTCACCTTAGATAAAATCCTGCCTGCCTCTTTTACAGAAATTTTCACAAATCCTATTGAATTTAGTGGAGACAGGACTTTTCTTCCAAGATCAGCACTACTAAAAATTTTAGCACCAAGCTTTTGTGCAAGTGCAGTGTCAAGTACAAGATTCTGTCTGGCTATCTCAGATAGCCTCAGAAAACTCCTGTTTGCCTATATAAAAACTCATTTGTTTCCTATAGCTTTTTCCAAAGCCCTATGTTTTGCAAAAATTTATCTGTAACAAACATATTAGCAGTAAATGGGTCCCAGTAACTAGGGCACTCAGGTGAATTTTTCAGGATGTTTCTGATCCCAGTTTAAAACAAACTTTCCCCTCCCACTCCTCTGGGAGAGGTTATTTTAAATCTAGATCACTTTCATGAACAAGAACAGAGAGTTATATTATTAGGTTCTTCTCACAGATCTACAGTAGCAGATTGACAAATACCTTTACTGATACATTTCTTCAAAGGGAATAAACCTACAAATTAAATTAATTTCTCAGTCTTAATTCTGCTAAAGGGAAGACTGGTTTACTCATGTCCTTTATAATCTGCTGTGGGATATCAGTCCTGCTCAGCAGAATGTCTTATTTCTGTTAATTTTCTCTAACTCAAGTGGGAAAGCACCAGGCAGCCTTTAGGTAGATTACTACCTGAAAACATAAATGCTTGAAGAATTACACAGGGAAAGATTTGTTAAGCTTGAACTCCCAAGGCATTTTTTTTTTTATGATTCACACAGCACTTCTTTCAAAGTATTAAGCCTCATGCTTTTTAATCTGTGTAGGGATCAGAAATTTTCTCTTTTTTTTTTTTTTTTTTAATTCCACAACATTATCAAATACTGATCATCTGTACAGTTTTCACTTCAGCAGATACAATTCACAAACACATACAGATACTCTAAAAATGTTAACGTTTCTTCAGCTTGTTAGAAAATGGAATCTGTTTTTCCTTCACACTTAAGGCCATTTCTGATCTGGAAACTAGATATTTCTGTCTTAAATTTGAATATTGCATAGCTGGGAAAAGTGTTACAATAAGGTCTTTCCGAAAAGGACTCTTAGTAGGAAAGTACTCTTGCATCTACTTAAAGAAGCCTCCTGAGCATCCACTTCTATGAAGACTATTCATGGGAGTAAAAATTTGCACTGATGTGTCCATTAATTTGGATGACTCACTCCCACAATTATTTTCAAATACCAGGGCTACCACAGGGCAAGGACTTTGAGACCCTGAAGAAACTCAGCTGTGCTTTGCTCAAGGAGAAGCATATTGCACAAGTAAACCTTGCCCACAGAGAGGGGAGGAGGATTCCCCCTGCTTCATACTGCTCATGAAAGACAGATAACCTGAAGGCAGTTATAGACAAAGGGATTAGAAGATAGCCAAACAGAGAGCTATATGTCCCAGAATAATTTTTTTCAAAAACATCCAGTCTTCACAGCAAGTGAAGAGCCAGGGTCCTGGTTTAGAAAGGTGGCTATACAAAGACAAGAGTATGAAGACAGGTGAGAGAGAGGGAAGAAACACTTCTGTAAGGTCATTAGCTCTTTTACAGCCTCTCATGCTCTGGGAGACATTTGGACAACTTCCATGTCCATGGACCCTCGTGAGGTTGCTTTCTGGGGATACTGATTAGGCTGTTGACCCACTGTTGGGGAAAGCTGCAGCACTGCTCGGCCCACAACCCCTGGCACCAGCATGGCTCAGCCACAATGTCACACCAGCAGCCATGACCTGTCTCCTCATTCACTGGCCAGGTTGCACCAGTTTAGAAGTGGATGGAGCTCATCCACATTTTCCAGCAAAATACCACACAGGGTATTTTAGAGTTATTTGTCTGTCCGTTATGTTTCCTGGCCAATCTTGCCAATGATGAGTTCAATATGTGGGAGCAATGGGCTAACATGTCCTTCACAGTTTCACCCAGCAAGACCATTCCCACAGAGGTGCCTTATATCCTTACCCAGTAATGACTCAGATCAGCATTTGACAACTTCACTGCAACATCTGCTAGTAAAAGAAGCCCAGGAATTGGCCTAAAAAAAGTCATTTGTAGCTGAAAGCAAACCCAGAAATAAACATTAGGGTATATAATCAATCAGTTCTTTCAACTCACAATCTTGTAGAGGAGTATTTTGGCACAGGTGTAAAGCAACATGTTTTACAATTCTGATTATTAATTGGGGTGGTTTTTTTACATTTTCATTACTTAATAGTACAATCTCTACTTCTACAGCAACTATAGAAAGAAGGCTTAAAATGTCAATCAAATTAACACATTCAAAAATATAAAGCTTTTACAACATTTTAAGTCACAAGCTCTTGAATGGTAAATTCTTTTTTTAGACAAAAAGGCTTTTCTAAAGAGGAAAAGAAGAGAATTATTTATGTTTGAATCTCTTTCAAACTAAAAGAACACAGCATTACAGTACTGATGGCATTAACAACTCCTATATAGAAACAAAAGTCTAATTTCCTGAACATGCCATATGGACAGCTTCTGTTACGAAAAGAGTTTCATACTCAAGGCAATTGTAGGAGCATTCACCAAATAAATTTTCTCCATTTCATCCTCACAGAAAAGTCTGGGTTGGAAGGGACCTTAAAGGTTATTTAATTCCACCCACCCTGCCATGGACAAGGACAACTTCCCTTAGACCAGGTTGCTCAAAGCCCCATCCAGCCTGGCCTTGGCCACTTCCAGGGGTGGGGCATTGACAACATCTACAGGAAACCTGTTCCAGTACCTCACCACCCTCACAGAAATTAATTTCTTCCAGATATCTATTCTAAATCTATTCTCTTTCATTTTAAAGCCATTAGCCCTTGTCCTATCAGTACATGCCCTTGCAAAAATTTCCTCTCCAGCCCTTTCAGAGCCCCCTTTAGGTACTAGAAGGCTGATATAAAGGCTCCACTTCTCCAGGATGAACAGCCACAACTCTCTCAATGCCAAATGAGACTTTTTTTTCCTTTTCTTACTCAAAATAAATACCTTCTCCCAAAGTTGCAACTGGGCTGATGATAACTAGTAAGACAAATCAAGATGTAACATCTTACTTATCCTGAGCAGACACAGGCTTTGGTCCCAGAGAAGCAGGATGATGATAGACTTAGTTTAGAATTGTAACTTGATTCATGTCATCGGTTAGGGGTCAGGAGATCCTGAGCACATCCACTAGCTCTTTGGTTTTATACTCTCAGGAGCATCTGCACACCTGACTACCTTAATACTCACTGATTTAATTGGGTTTTTCTATTGCTACAGGTGTTTCACAGAATATTCTACTAAAAAAAAAATTGTAATTTCTGCACAGTGTAAACAGTGGGCTGGTAAGACGATTTTTCAAGTCCTGTTAGTCCTTTAGGGCACCCTGCTGTGTTCACAACATTCATGGAGCCCCTATATAATTATATGACACCATGGGAAAAAAACAGAATCAGAGCAGTAAGCCAGTTATTTTTAAATACTGTTTATGGATTTGTTAGTGTTATTCCCATGTCCCCAGAACTCTCTGTGGAGTTCCCCATCACCCAAAATGGTTCCAAAAGCCTTTCAGGACTCTCTGATGCTGCTGAACATAGCTAGGAAACCTCTTAGATGTTTCTGCATTTTTGGCTGACAGAAAATATTCTCTGTTATTTTATCCTCCTATTCCCAGGAACAAATGCCAGAAACTGAATGTTCAAGACACAGAACAGAAGTTATCCAATAACTGAATTTGAAGCCTTCCTGAGCAAAGAGGAAATAGACTGAATCAGCAGTCCACTGAGATGAGTGAGAAAATTTGATGCCCTTTTAATGACATGTTCCATGCTTCTTTCACGTGAAAATTAAATACTGCTTGTCTGCACAGCACTCACATCTCTGCCATAGACAATATTTTTATAGCATATTTTTCCTTTAAAATGAAAAACTAAATACAATTCAGTGAAGCTGGAAAATCCAAGTTCTTTCAATATGAAGTATGTCCTTTAATTTTTGCCAAGCACTGGTATTTTTCCCTTTGGGTCTCAGTAGACCTCAAATCAACATAGCCTTGTCTGTTCTTTTCTTGGTAGTTCTCCTCTATTGGCATTAACAGAATTCTTGAAAATAGAGAATCTCCTCATTACTTTTGCCTAACTTCTACCAGGTGCAATGTCCATGAAGGCAGAAAGTACTTTCACAGAGGAGTCATCCAAAAGTCAGCACTGCAAAGGGCTCTGAGCCACAGCAGGCACAGCTGAAAACAATCGTCAGGCTTTGCTAATCCATTCAAACATTCCCTCTGTTGGGTGCCTTTGAGGTAACCAAGCAGAAAGCACCAACAGTTTTACAAAAAAATGCAACATTTCTTTTAAGTTGAACATTTAAAATATAATTAATTTAGCATTCACTGGGCTTTCCCCATGAAAGCGTTACACTAATACAAGAAATCAGCCTGTGCTGTATTGTGTAAGATCATTTTTAATACAATCCCTTTCTAATGAAAGTCATCCAGATAAGGAGAAGCTACTTGATGACTGAAATAATCCAACACTTTCTGGGGCGAGTAGGATCAAAAGGTGAATTTAAACTGCGAAGATCCTTAGCATCAGTGGAAGGAGAGGAAAACTGCATTCCCCAATTCACATCTCATGCCTATTCTGCACACCATGTCTCAGTGTCACTGAACTTCCCTTCTCAAAAAAAAACAAAACAGCAGCATGTGCAAGGTGTTGCAGAGGCACCTACCCCCATTACACACGAACCAAAAAGAAGTTAGTCTGCTCAGTTGCTACTTTTTCCTCCAGCCATTGGGCATTACTTCACTTTTGTTTTGGGAGAGATGTATTGGTCCTTCAATAGCCATGACTGAAGACTTTAAAGTTATCTCAGTTTGAATAACTTTGTCCATTAAAATACCTGCTTGAGAAATGGATTTATTAATAGATTGCTTGAAGATTTGTGGTCATTCTTCAAATTCTTTCGAACACAGCACTTAGCTTTTATTTTATGGATTTTCAGAGGCAGTTATCTTTGTAACCTGTCAATGTAAGCCATCTTTTTTTAAACAGTTCAATATATTATCTGTACTGTCTTAAGGAGGATCTCCTAGACCTGTATTTTCATTTGAACAGACATTTTTAAAGCTACCAGGTCAACATTTGAGGAGGAAGTACTAGAGGGAAGTACTGAGAAGGGACATAGTCAAATCCTACCAACTCCAGTCACAACAGCAATCCACTAAAGCCACTGGAATATTCCTAGGGAGATTCTGTCAGAAAGATACAGCAAATAATAGCTAAAATCTTTTTTTATGCAGATCACACAATAGGTTCATAACAGTCCCTTTTAGGCACAGAGTTAAAAGGATGAAACCTTTAAGTTCTCAAAGAAAAAGAAAGGTAACATGAAAATGAAAATGAAATATGTTTATATTCCCAATATAGTTGCACGAAACCTGCTTTGCCAATGGGCCCAGAGCAGAATGAGAATCACTGCAGAAAAAAGCTGTGCAGAAGATAAGTTTCTGTTCTTAGACAGAAAGAAAGGAACAGAGTAAAAAGTATTATAAAATACGTAAAACTCACAAGGCAGACAGAAACTACATTGGTCAAAATGTTCAAAATAATATTGAAATATATCTTCACCTAGGACTGAATTTTAAAATGTTTACATTTTTTTGAGGTGTTGAAGCACCTCAAATTGTTATTTGTTTGCAATCCGCAAAGAGGAAAAAGTTTATTCTCTTAAGTAAAGAGGAAAATTATGTGTTAGGAATATCTTACATACTTGTCCTGAGTCCATGAAAAAAAGAACATTTAATTCTTTTCTCAGACACTCACTAATAAGTCCTCACTTATAAAAGCCAAAGGTCAGTGACAGGAACAAATCATATAAATATTATTTTATGGGTTAAGTCATTTCACTCTCTTTAGTCATGATGATATAAGGTGGGTGCTATATACTTTTTAAAAGGAAATGTATCCTAGACAGTTTAGCTGGAGGGCATGTGAATATGTATATATATGGTTATAAAAGATATATTCAAAAAAACTATGAATGAGATAAACTAAAAAAATTTGAGGAATCCTCAAGACAGCACATTATAAATCTCTGGATTTTTTTTTTTTCCTATGACTGCTTAGCACCAGCAGAAGAACCTGGGCACATCCCTATGTTCCCTCTAAGCTTTGTGGCTTATATAACTTCTACATCTAATATCTTGGTTAGTGATGTAACTTCTGCCTTGGCATGTCCTAAAAACTCACAAGTGACAAAGGGTAGCAAATCCACAGTTATCCAACCACTGGTCTGCCTGGCGGGGCTGTAAGCTTGAATTGTGACTCCATCCTCAATAGTGTTAAGTATTGCAAAGGAAAGGCTCCTCATCCTTCCTGAATGAGTATTCCGGCCTTCTCAACCATTTCATCATTGCAAAACACATTCTGAAATTATGATGAGCACTACTAGCATGGGCCTCCTGCCTGGCTACAGGTGATCTGCTGTTATTGAGACTCTCAGTCTCCTGGAAGACTCTGCAAAAAAGAGCAAGGGTAAATATCACCCTTCCTTGGCAAGAGCAAAAGGCAGCAAAATGTTACCTAGTCAAACTTATTCACATCCAATACTGCTCAGACATATCAGAAACACTGTACCTGGCTAGATATTAGCAAATCAGCACCTGGCTTTAGTGTCTCGACTTTTGCAAATCACTAGTATCTCACTCTTTCATACTACTGCTAGTTATTCCTAATGCAAAATCAGCTAGGTGTTATTTCATAGTAATATTCCCTTTGATTAGAGTCTTATGACCTACAAAATCTACAATGACCGATTCAGCTACATTCCCAGAATATAAATGGGTCAAACACAGGTACAAGTCACAGCAAAGTAATTTGCTGTTAACTCTCTATTTTGCGAGGGTCCACAGCCCAGCAAAGTTCCTATTTCATAAAGAGTCTCTGAACTTCAGAGCTTTGCTTCCTTGGAAATAAAGCATGTAGAATACAGGACAAGATGCATGCCTAGTGAGCACGAAGTAAATTAACATTTTTAGAGTCACTCCATGCTGTCAATTACAATATAAACTCAAAAGACTAGATATTTATGAGATATGAATGGAGGAAAAAGACAAGTAGTTTAAAACTGGTCCAAAACTACTAAGCAACACTCAAAACCAAATAGGTCCTAATTTGAGGTTTGAAGACAAAATTTCAGGTGAAGGAAAAAAGTGCTAAGCTTCCTCTTTCATGTGGGCTCTTTGACCATGTAGTGTCATTCTTCAAGTAACCTGGGGTAACTCAGGCTTGCTCTTAGGCACAGAGCATGTTCCTCGAGTAGGGTTAGCAGGAGGTTTGGCATTTGCTGGGTGGAAATGATGACAACTGAAAGCTGACAACACATGTAGTGCCAGCCCTCACATTCACTGCCCCTCACAGCAATAAACTCAAGTGTTTATGCTTAGAGTTGTACCTAGATGTTCTCAGGGGCTCTGACTTCCCACCCATGTGCTTGTGAGAGCTCATGCACAAAGCCCACTCAGTCCACAGGGAGACATTCAGGCTTTCCCCCATCTTTCTAAGTCCACTTCAACCTCTGCAAAGAGACACAGAAAAGACATCTTAGCTTGGCTTCATGCACTGCCCAGCTGCAAATCCCAGGACAGGAACAAGAAAGGTAAATGGTGACTGAATGTTTCTACTTTGATTCAACCATCTCGGGGAAAATGGCGTTTTATTGACATCACACCTATTCAGATTAGATGCCATGAAAAGCACAGTCACTCAGAAACTCAGATAAGCAAACGAGGAAAAGGATAAAGGTGTATTGTGAATAATCAATACTTAATTTTAGTCAGTGGAAGAACGAGGTCAGGGAAAAAAGCATTCCTGAAAATCAAACTGAGTTGTGTCTGAGTATTCTCACCTTGTAATGTAAAAATTAATGAAATGCACTTTTTTGGTTCCAATTATGACACAGTGTAATTTAGAAACCCATTCAAAAGCTTTCATTTAAATAGAGAAAGATGTACATTTTCATGTCCAAGCAGCTTCCTTATCATAAAAAAATATACAAATCATAAGAGGGAAGAGCTTACCACGGAGTCAAATTGTTTTAATAACCACTTCAGTCAACAAAACAATTTCCAAACAGCTTCTTTGGTTTTCAGCTAATGGAAATGAGAAGGAAGCATTTTACCTTTAGATTGTTACACTTCAGTCTTCTCACTGAAAACATATTTAAAATGACATTTTCATTTGCCTGTCTTAAAGAAGAAATATTAACAATTCTGGGCCAGTTTCACAATATTAAGGTTCTCTAATGCACAAGATAAGAAAGTTATGTCATCTATTGTTTCTCATAACGCATCACAATTTCTGGAATCAGTCAAGCCAGCCAATCCAATCCATCCTGAAAAGCATCAAAGCCCATACACATTTTGACAAGAAAACAGGTGGGATATTAGCATTAGCAGAAACAGAAGACACAAATTTGATTCTGAGAGCTCCATGAGCCTGCAAAGCAATGGGAGCTTAGTGTCAAAAGCTGACTGACTGTGAATAAATCAGCTCTAGGAAAAAATAGAATTCCTAGATCGTAAGTGACAGATGTCCCTTATGCTAGAATGACTTTCAGGCCATTTCACTTGAATTTTATTAGGAGAGGAGGAAAAACACAGCTACTGAGAAAAAGCAAAACACAAGGCTGTGTGCAGTGGGTTTTAAATTACTCTGCCAGTGTTAGGACTGCTCTTTTCATTCAGCTGGTCCAGAACAAAAATACAGAAGTAGCAGATAAAGAATAGACTCTCAGTATAAAAGGAGAAACAATGTACCTTCTGGCATTTAAAAAGCACTATTTTTATAAAGTTTCCAATTATCAATAAACACAATGGGAAAGTGCTTTGCTTTTGCAATGGGTAATCAGGCTTCCTTCATAGCTGCTCCACTGTGCTCACAATGTCCACACAGACCTGGCTGAAAGTGGCCAGACAAGTCTCATCTTCACAGTTTCTAGTAAACGGTGGACCTTTTGTCCACAGGACGACACAGAATCTGACAATATGAACTTGCCTGGTTCAAAAGGTGCTAGAGAAAATAATGGAGGAGTGGTTGTGGGTGGGGCTATCAGGTGCCACATCCTGGATACCACTGCAAGAGGATGTGCTTTTATCCTCAGAGAGCTAAAAGCTCGGAAGGTGTTTTACAGAAAAGAACATAGCAGGCTTGAACTTTTTCTTACCTATTTCATTAAGGATTGTCTGTTGGTCACTCTAAGAATCAGCATGCTGGTCTGGGTGGACTTTTCGTCACAGAATCATACATCATCCTGAGTTGGAATGGACCCACAAGGATCATTAAAGTCCAACTCTTGGCCACACACAAGACACCCCCAAGAATCACACCATGTGCCTAAGAGTGTTGTCCAAGCACTTCTTGAATTCTAGGAGGCTTGGTGCTGTGCCCACTTCCCTGGGGAGCCTGCTCCAGTGCCCAACCACTCTCTGGGTGAAGAACCTTTTCCTAATATCTACCTTAAGCCTCTCCTGACACAGCTTCAGGCCATTCCCTCAGATCGTGTCTCTGGTCATCAGTGTGAAGAAGTGCCTCTCTGCTTCCCCTTGTGAGGAAGCTGTGGACTGTGATGTGGTCTCCACTCAGTCTCCTCTTGTCCACGCTGAACAGACAAAGTGACCTCAGCTGCTTCTCATGCAGCTTCCCCTCAAGGCCATTCACCACCCTTGTGGCTCTCCTTTGGTTGCTCTCTAATGGCTTAATATCTTTCTTATATTGTGGCACCCAAAACCGCACACAATATTCAAGGTGAGGCTGCAGCAGTGCAGAGCAGAGCAGGACAATCCCCTCCCTCGACCAGCTGGCAAAGCTTTGCCTGATTTTCCCCAGGACACTGTTGCCCTCCTGGCTGCCAGGGCACTGCTGACTCGTATTCAACTTGCTGTTGACTAGGACCCCCAGGTCCTTTCCATGGCACTTATTCTCCAATCTGTGTGTATATCCAGGGTTGCCCCATCATACATAACAAATACACAGCTGAGTGACTGAAGGGAGTATTTGACTTAAAGATGGCACTTACTTGTGCTACGGAAGAAGGACTAGACAAATAACTACTCCATTGGACAAAACAATGAAAATGAACAGGGGAAATTCCAGCTGCCTTCCACTGAATCAGTCTATCTTTTAAAATGAACAGTTGTTTATTACTCAGCACTTTTAAAAATCTGACCATTTACTACATGTCTACCTAAACACTTTAACCTTTCAGATACAGGGCTGTTTTTTTTGGGTTTTTGGGGGGCGTTTTTTTTTTTGTGGGGTTTTGTTTTTGTTTTTGGTTTTTTTTTTTTAATCTTGGCTCTGATCTGGTTGATTTTTATTTATTTTGCATCTATCTAAGTCAGTACACTGGGAAAAATTCCTGCTGGGGCACTCTAGCTCATCCACCACAAACCTCTCCTCCCCAGTGACAACAGATGAGGCACTGGCTCAGACAGCCAGCACCATCAGTAGAGCTATAAAAAGCCTTCTCTACTATTCTGTTGGACATTTTATAATTACAGAATTGGTGTCTCTTGAAAATCTGAATTATATGTGGCATTTGGAATTTCTTGCAATATAAAAATTTCAAAGGATCATTTTTTTCAAACCCAGTGTTTCATATTTTAAACATTGTATTATAAGTTATAACGTAAAACGTTTTCCTAATAAGAAGTATTTCATATCTAAAATTATTGAACAAAACATTTTGACTCACATACATAAACAAAGTAAATTTTTTGCCAGAACACATTTTGCTGAACTGTTAACTGGGAAGCTATGATTTTAATAAAATGGCATATTCAAAATTAATACATTCCACCATAAATAAAGTCTGGATATCTGCAATAATACAGTTTTAGGTGCCAGCTTTATTTTTAGACAAGGTCCAGAAGTGTTCACAGGCCTAAGTCAAAGACCAGTGAGTATCCTTATAAAAACTGATTTATTTCAAAGGTGGAAAAGGGCTGTTAGTCTGAGCAGAAGAGCAACAATACAAAGAAAATACAGCTGCACAGTATCTGGCAGGGAACCAAATAATTTCTTTCACAATTCACTTTCAAGTTTCTTGCAAGTGCATTTCAAGTCACAGTTTCAGAAAGGTGCTCACAAACCAGTGCTAGTAGTGCTCATCCTGTCAATCAAGTCCTCACCAAGAGGACTGAGCCTGGATCGAAGCCTCAGGGATTGTGGGTCTCTGTGAGGGCAGCCCCACCTCCTCTCAATCTGCCCAGCACTTATGGCACAAGAGTGGCACATGAGGAGGACGTTAGCCAGTAGCAGAATACCAGAAGAGTCATTCCTTGTATTCCCATTCAGCTAAAACTTGAAGCAATTCCAGCCATCTCACTGTACTGTCAAGGAGACGAGTATTTATAACATGTCACAGATGGCCTCGTTCATTATTATAGTCAGAGAACGACTGCTCTCAGGAAGTACCTATCAGGAGCTGCCAGCCCCTTGTCTGGTCAAGAAATGGTGGGAGGGATGCCAACCTCTACTCCTGTTACATGCACAACTTACTACTGGTTTACCGGCTCTCTCACATGTCACTGCCTTCATGGGAAAGAAACCTCAGTGGATGGGCCTGACATGGATTTCAGAACACTCCATCAGATGAGTTCAGAGCTAGTCCTCTGAGTTTAAGTTATTTCTTATTCCATACGTGATTCCACCAACATTCTTTGAACTACTGTGAAGTACTGTTGTGTTAAATATGTGTGACGCTATAAGCTATCAATCCTAAATGGTTAACTGTCTCAATAAATGTATTTTTGACTGTTGCAATAAATAATTGCTCCCAGAGAGGGAGGGGTAGAATGAGTTTCCTTTGGGAGGTGAAATAGCAACATTTGTGACCTTGTTATTTAGGGATAATACCCAAAATTTGGAAAATCTCACCAATGCTAGAGAAGCTCTCCAGTTAAAAACACACCAAAAAAACCCCTAAATAAAAATTAGCGTGAAATGTGAAAAACAACAGAATGTTTCTAAAAGAAGCAGAGCAACAGGATCTCAATAGTCCCTTCAGCATCTGGGTAATACCATACTATGAACAACAAACAATAACAAAAATTTAGCTGCATGAAAAAAAGGGAAACCTCAAAAATTCAGCTTTTATACACCTAAAGACCTCTTTACTAGGAATCCTGATCTAAAGACAGTCATTATTGTTCATATAGAAAATTTTCAATATGCAGAATAATCAAGAGAAAAACCCAAAGCATCAGTGTGGGTAACTTGATCACTGCAGAAAATAAAATTGAAGGACAGAAGGATAAAGGGAAGAAAGGATGGAAGCAAACCATCACATCCTGTCTTACTCTAGATTACTTTGTAGAATTTGATTATCCACAGGCTTACAAGTGGGTTTAATTGCAAACTTAAAAGTACAGGTAAAGTCAGTAAGAGTGAAGACCTAATGCTTAGTACTTGGTGAAATACATTGTCCACATGTGTTTATTGTATAATGGAGACTGACGTATCAGCCAAGCAAACACTAAAACATTAGAATTATGACTCAGAAGTACAGTTAGTGTTGAAAATTGGAATTAAAGCTAGGTGTCCATATTCTTCAGGTAGGGAATTCTTTTCTTCTGTTTGGTCCCTAGAACAATCGGGTCCTGTAAATGCTCTGAGCTCCAAGGAATAGCTGGTGACATATCAAATTAACACAACTATCAAATTAACAAAACTTTGCTGAGATATTAATGCATAAGGCTGTGCTTCTGCAAAGGTGTACATACAGCTCCACAGGAAGTGCCACCTATCACTCAAACCTCACAGGTCTTACATCAGAAATTTAGGATAGTGTTATTTATTCCAGTGATTCAAATATCAGTAAACTGAAGCACACAAAAGAGCCTTTAAATTAATGGGAGAAGCACTAAGCACCCTGAAAGTCAGGACAGGTGGGTTTTTTCATTTTGCTTATGAGTGCTTAGTTAGCGAAAGATCACGATTTTTGACTTACTTTCATCTTAACACAGAGATGGTGTCAGTCTTTCTCACTGCAAATCTGAAAAAAATATGTAATTTTTGTATTGAAATTAAGATAAAAGTCTTTTGAAGAGAGGCTGAAAGGTCTTTTGTTCATTGCAAAGCCTTTTAATTTTTTTTTTTTTTTTGAGGAAACACTAATCCATCTGAACAACTTCAAAACTGCAGCAGAGCTGTCTAAGTCACATGCCTACAACTGCCACTTAAGGTAACCAAGTCTGAAAATGTTGGTTATTGCAAAGCCAGAATTCTCTAAAAAAAAGGAGATAAACAGCTGTAAGTGGGATGCAATTCCAGTATGAACTGAATAGAGGTGTGTTATAGAGAAACAGGTAAATAGGTAAATACCTAAGTCAGTTACTCATGACTTTTAAGCAGTGTCATGCTTATAGCCACTGATCTACCTGCCTAATATTCAACTTCCAAACAAGTGTTTGCAAATTGGAAAGAATTCCTAAATAAGCTACATGAGTGACGTGAGCTATGGGAAAATAATACAGCATGCAGTTCCCAAGGCTCAGTCTACTTTTTTTATCCATAAAGGACTTGAGCATGACATAAACTGTATTGCTTTGTCTCTTCTTTCAAAATCTATGTAAGCAAGACAACCAGAGGTTCCAAAACTGTGAAACCTTTAATTTTTTTAAAAAAGGTAATATCTAGCAAAATGCATCACATGCTGATGGTTTTTATAACTATTTGCAAACAAAAACTTCTGTAAAGTGCTTATAAAATGGCTGAGACAGAAGAAAATACCTCTTAACTCTTCTCAAATTAATTCTTGTACCTGCAGCACAACATTTACCTCAGCTCCCCTGCACCTCACCATCACCCTTTTATCTTTGATTTATACCTTGCTCTTCAAGACACAATTTTTCTCCTAACTGCTGGCAGAGAAGGGATTTCTTTTACTGCCATCCCCTTTTACCTGGTTCTGTGGTGCTAGTACTGACACTTGCTGTCCAGGGTCTCACTCTACACATGACTTTAAGACACAGAGGGTCACTCTCCCAAGTGGTAAGTGGACCCACCACTGATTCAATTCATTACTGACCTGTAATGACACATGGTACAAACCACAGCAATGACACAAGGCTGCCCTCAGAACTGCACAGCTTGATGGTACAGAACAACCATTTCAAGTGAAAGCTGCTTCCCAAACAGGTTGCTAAACTCTGCCTCTAGCAAGCTCCACTCCTGCCACTTTTCCTAAGAGCAAGCCACAAGAATATGAGAAACTTGCCCAAGTAAGAGAATACATTGTGTTTAACTTGCTATTAAATAGGGGGAAGGGCTTTAAAAGCCTCCTTCCCAGACCTAAACTTTCTTCTTTTTCAGAGTGATTTACAGCAGATTCATGAAGAGCAGAAGACAGTTGAAGGGCTGTGACTGCCCCAGGGCAGGGGAAGGTGTCTGAGAGGGATAAGCAAGCTCCACAGGAGAAATGTGTATGAAACGAGACTCTTTCACACAAGAAACAATTATGTCAAACTCCCTTTTGGTTTCAGGTATATTGAACTACATCAACTAACACAAAATGAAAAGCACTAGTTTGCTTCTCTTGGGGGAACATGCACCAGAAACATTTTTACTGTTTCATCCAAAGAGTAGTGCCAAAGAGGAGCTGGAAAACATTGCTGCTGTAAGAAGTGGCTATATTTTGAATCACAGAAACATGAAATGGTTTGGATTGGAAGGGACCTTAAAGATCATACAGTTCCACTCTGCTCTGAGTAGGGACACCTTTCACTAGACCAGCTTGCTCAAAGCCCCATTCAACCTGGCCTTGAACACTTTCAGGAATGGGGCATCCACAGCTTCTCTGGGAAACCTGTTCCAGTGCCACAACACCCTCATAGTAAAGAATTTCTTCATAATATCCAATCTAAACCTACCCTCTTTCAGTTTAAAGCCTTGTCCTATCACTACATGTCCTTGTGAAAAGTTCCTCTCCAGCTTTCTTGTAGGCCCCCTCTATGTACTAGATGGTGCTATGAGGTCTCACACTCCCTCGGGCTGTCTTTAGGGAGTAGGGGTGACTGCTGCTACTCCTGGCCCTGCCTATACCTCGACAGCCATCTGGTGAAAGCTGCCAGCTCCTGGAGGTTCTGGCACTCCCCTGGGGTTCCCCTGGCTCAGCTGCAATCCTCTGCTGCCCTGTGGGATGTGCCTGCACTGGAGCTATCACCTCAGTGAATTGAAAAGAACCCAGAACTCAGTACACAGTTACCACAGGAGTTTTTCTGAAATGCTGAACCAGTGTAGGCAGCAAAACTGGGCTGGAGTTTCTCAAGCTGTATCCAGACCAGCTAAATGGTCAGTGTTGCACCCATAGGCAGAACTTAGGTGTCTAGGGGGATTGAGATGAGTATTCTTAGGGGCTATCTCTTAAAACCCCTGAAAATTAATAATTCATTCAACCATGGCAGCAGTGTTTCCAAGGCATCCACACACAGGCTTTTCAAGCCTTAAGCAAGCCTTAATGTTAGCATTATGTAGCTTGGTGCTTAAAAGCTGGAACCCAACTTAACACCAAAAAGCATTCCCATAATTCAAGGATAGGCAATGAGACAAACTCCATCCAACCTTTGGAGAAGTCCACTCTAAAGTCACGTTCTCAGCTGGAGTGCACTGAACTCAACACAGGGCTCACTAGTTAAGGCAGCTGTCTCGTAAAATATTGAGGTGAAAAGGCAGT
>JAWWLV010000001.1:42230173-42247883 GCA_035041135.1 Platyrinchus mystaceus
TCTTCACACTTGTTCACCTGTAATACTTGTTTTATCCACTTTTAATGGGGTGTTTTCTTTCCCTGTCCTGTGACCAATCATAGAAATATCACTGTAACTGCTGCCTCTTGGGGAGGACCTGATCACCTGTGCTAAGCATATGTATCAAAGATTCTGCTCCAAACTGTTGACATAGGAAGCTCAGATGAGATATTAAGAACAGGCAATGGAGGGGGTGTTTTCCCCATACAGTGCTTTCAGTAGCAGCCAATTCTGCAAGCAAAACCAAGCTATCTGAAGCTAGACTATCATCATTTTATGTCACCCACAACATCTTGGAAAGCTCACTTCTTATATTTGCACAGTACCAAGTACCATTATGAAATGAAAACTGCAATCACTAGGTTGACAATTCCTAAAAATTAGGCAGATCCAGTTTGTTTCACGCTAACTCAAGAGATCAAATAGCACTAAGAATGGAGTTTTTTCTTTTTTTTTCATTAAAATTTAAGCATATATGTCTTTGAATTGATATAGGGAGCAGAGCTTCACTTCCTAGAATGAATAAATTGTGGTGAAATCTAAAAACTCTTCCCATGAAATACAAATTTATTTCTCATAGTTCCTCATATATATAAAGGGCTCAACTCAGCTAACTAAACATAGAAATCTAATGCTCCTTCAGTCTTCGTAAGGCATGCAAGATATCTACAAAAGAACTAACAGTTTTATCTGCCAAGGTATGGGACTTAAGGAAGACCTACACATTTCTGAAGGTTTGACAGAGGCCACAAGATACCTCACAGCACCTCAAATAATGACAAACACCTACATTTAGTCAATGAATCATGGTCAGAATGTCGTTATAAATAGTCTTGTACAAGATGCTATTGTACATCATAACTTCAAACTGCTCATTATCTACTGGTAGTTCATCTGCTTTCTAACAATAAATAGCTCTGATTTGAGAAGAGTGGGATGTCTAAGGCCATTTGGTATAAACATTTGTCCTTTTCTAATTTAGATCTACTCAGCTTTGGAATGACATGAATTATGTGATTCTTGTTTAGATTACTTGTGTGTTGCCAGTGCACTGTAGTATCTGCTAAGTAACAGGAGCCCTGTGTGTATAGCTTAGACCCCCCAGGATAAAGTATTATTAAATTCCATTAGTATTGCCAGTCCTCTGGGCCATGTAACGTTTCCTTTTACGTTGTTTGTAAACCAACAACTTTAATTATAAATCAGGCTGTGTATCCTAATTTAGTTGTGTTCTAATGACTATCTGCAGTTCTTAGCACAAAGTGATAGTGATTTATATACTTTCAATATATATGCATTTAGTTCTCAGACACCTCCTGACCAGTTAGTGTGCCAAATCTTTGTCCACCTTCTCCAAATACATTACCTGGTCTAATCTCATGGTATGCCAAGATATGTCCTGACACCTCCTTCTCAATTACTTCCTGCCTCTTCAAATGTAGTATTTCTCAGCAGTGATGTGCTGTTATTATTTAACAGTTACCAGAATTATCCCAAATTTATTCCTCTTTAAAAACACAATATCAAGAATCACAGAATATCCTGAGTTGAAAGGGACCCATCAGGATCAGAATCCAACTCCTGGCCCTGCAGAGGGGCCTCTCAACATGTACCTGATGGCATTGTCCAAGCTCTTCTTGAACTCTGGCAAATTTGGTGCTGTGACCACTTCCCTGGGGAGCCTGTTCAGTGCCCAACCACACTCTAGGTGAAAAACTTTTTCCTAATATCCAGCCTAAGCCTCCCCTGACAAAGCTTCATGCCATTTCCTTGGATAAGAGATGAGATTTTCTGTTTCATAAAGGAAACACAAATCTTCAGCTTTGACAAATGTACAGAGAACAAATGACTTTTATAGAATTATGCCCTTTGCATTAAATGTAGGAGCAGCCTTGCAAGATATATTTAGGCATGAAGTGATTTGCCCTATTTAAAGCAGCCTGCTACACATATTTTCTTTGGTAGTGACAAGCAAATGTCACCCAGAGAAAGAATTCTCCATAACCCTACACTAACAATGGATTCCACCTCCTCCTTGGTGGCTTGGGGAGGCTGAAACCAGAAACATGCTTTATCTCCCTGATGGGACAGAGCTCTGGGCTGGGATTCCACATAACTTATCACCAAGGGATTAGGGAATCCTTGCTGCTGTGCCATATCATCCTCCAAACAGAAGATGCCCAGAAAGATACTCGCATAGAAAAGATAGACAAGCAAAGTTCCCACACCATTCTCAGAAGCAAAAACAAGAGAAGGAGCATTATTAACCCATTAGTTAAGAATGCCTAACAGGAAAAATTCTTGCAATATACTTGAGACCACATGCAGAGCTAACTTAGCAGCCACTGACATATGCCATGCATTTTTTCAGGAAAATGAGGTAATTGAGGTAAAATTTTGGAGCCAAATTTTTATAAGAGATGAAAAAGAAATCTGTAGTATAAATTAATTCTTTGAATTAAAAAAATGGAAGAGAATTTTTTTTGTATCTTAAGCAATGGAAATTCAGGTAAGATTATTTCTCCAGGCCTCACTGCTGAAACAGCTATCTGATAGAAGTGCATTTGTAATTTTGGGCTGTGTGACCAAGTTGTTGCAAGTGCTATTTATACAGTATATCTAGCACGGTGCTGCAGTACATGCAATTTAGATATAGCAGTCTAATACCCAAATGGGCTTTCAAAGACAACATTTCTTCCACGTCTTTAAAGATAGGGTATGAACAGCTACTTCTCCTTAGCAAATTCTGCACAACAGTTCTTTCTATAAGTACTTATGAATTTAGGTTACTTTTCATTAGTTTTACTATCAAAGTTATGACAGATCAGAGTTCCTCAGAAAGATGCAAAGTGGCTCCAAAGGAAATACAGATGCTGTTTAAAAGAAGATAGGTAACTGCTGTAATGAAACTCTTCCTTTTTTATTTCTGTGAAGGATTGAAGAGTGAAAAATAGTTCATGTCCATAAAGGCTACATTAATTGTGTGCAGTGTCTGAAAAGAGTGTTTGGAGGAGGTGAAGACTGCACAATTTTTATCTGGCTTTTGCATTTGAGACATGAGAAATATCATGTGATACATCAGAAGTACAGAGCGGGGTTCAAAAATGGAAACTATGCATTTCTCTACTGCTTTGTAAAGCTCAGTAGCACAGACCTTCTTGGAATATCTGCCAAAAAGATAAACAGGAGACAGGTCATGAAGGCTTCCTGAAATAAATTCCTTACAGTAGTAATTACAGACTAAGAAAAAAAGTTTTCATCCTTATATTCCTGTTGCCAAAGTTTTAATTTGCAACTACATGAAGTTTTTCTACTTTATTCTGACCACAATTAAGTAAAAATGAACACTCAAATCTTACTTGAAATCATTTTAAATTATGAGGACAAAAGCAGTCCCAAATGAGATTTGCTGTCATTGCTCAAAATACTGAATGTACAAATGGTATGAACATGTCTTTACTTCAAGAAGGTTAAAATCTGAATAGCTCTGACATATAGTTTAAAGGATTAAAAAAATCCTGTTATCTCCATTATACAGATGGGAAATTGAGGCATAGAAAGAATAAATCTTGCCCAAGGTCAAATAAGAAATCTCTTAAATACCATTTTTCTCTCTAACATACCTCAGTATAAATTTATAGTCACCTAATAAAAAATGTGGTAGTCATCCACATAACATACTTCATCATAGGAATCTTTTTCTTATCATTATTTCTAAAAGAAGTTCAAACTAACACCATCAATCTGCTCTGAACACAGTTTGGCTAGCCAGCTAAAAGCATTATCTGTGTCAACAGGATAGAATATACCAGTGCATATTATTTGAAATACTTTATTTTCCAACTAGAAACTTTCTAAAGGCTCCCTTTAGAATCTTAGGGTTCTTTTCTCTGTTTACAAACTTCCGATGTATTGTCAGTTGACTTTCCCTTGGATGATAGGACCGGGGCAGTGATCGTCAGTACTTGGCACAAGTGAGGCCACACTTCAAATCCTGTGTTCAGTTTGGGGCCCCTCGCTACAAGAAGGGCATTGAGGTGCTGGAGCATGTGCAGAGAAGGGCAATGAAGCTGAGGAAGGGTCTGAAGCACAAGTCTTATGAGAAGGGGCTGAGGGAGTTGGGGTTGTTTAGCCTGCAGAAAAGGAGGCTCGGGGTGACCTTATCACTTTCTACAACTTACCTGAAAGGAGGTTGTAGCCAACTGGGGATCGGTCTCCTCGCCCAGGTTACAAGTGACAGGACAAGAGGAAGGCCTCAAGCACCAGGGGAGGTTTAGATTGGATATTAGGGAAAATTTATTCATGGAAAGGGTTGTCACGCACTGGAACAGGCCGCCCAGAGAAGTGGCTGAATCACCATACCTGGAAGTACTTAAAAGACAGGTAGATGTGGCATTCAGGGACGTGGTTTAGTGGTGGACTTGGCAGTGCTGGGTTAACAGCTGCATTTGATGATCTTAAAGGTCTTTTTCAATTTAAAGGGTACTATGATTCTATGTTTCTATATGCTTATGAAGGACACTCTACAACTGTGCATGTACCAATTAAAGAGAGCAGAGTCCCTCATAAAGCTGTCTGGACTATTTTTGAAAGGATAAAAAGTTAAATTAAATATTCCAGCCTCCAAAGCTGTCATCATAAAGGAAGGCTGTGTGATTGATCTGGTGTCAGATATGGTTCACAGCACGTGAACATGATGGACGTGGCTCCCTTTAATTACAGTAGATTAAAGCAGGAAGAGTTCTATTGATGTCTAGACTTGTAGCAGGAGCAACTCAGCAAGGAGACAAGGAGAATCCTTCCACTGCAGGAAGATGGTGACACACTTTAGTCATGACTTGACAAGAGGAAAATTGCAGTATTCATACATGATAAATCACATGCACCGAGCTGAGTGTACAGCTTGCAGTCAGTACTTTCCTGTAAGCAGTGTAAGCACCAGGACCACAGTGTGAAGCATCTGCTCACAATCATCCAAGCTGACTAATGATCTCAGCACTTGCAGTCTTCTGATGAATAAGGAATGCCAAATGACTGTTTCAGAGGTGGTTAGAGGGTTAGGAGAGGTGAGTCATGTTGGCATTAACTAAGGTCAGAGAGCAGAAGTTGCTTCCAAGCATCTTAATGAAAACACTTTCTTCCAGCCCTAGACAGCAAGTGCTTCTTACCGCTCATGTAAAGAAACTAAGGAGCCAGATTTGGTTCAACAGTTTTTCTAGCCTTCATCACAGTCAGATTCATGGTTGCCTCCTGCCTCAGCAATGCCAGTTGTTCTAGGTACACGCCCCAGTGGCTACAGCCTTCTTTCAGAAAGGCAGCTCTCACCAATCCTTATTCAACCAGAAAAATAAGTGCATATGTGAGAATTAATTACACAGCCTCCATTAATTATTTACCTGTTGTGATAGGAGCTACAATTAACATAAAGAAGCTGGTTTTACTGCTCATCCCCTTATGTCCCTGTCCTAGATAGGGCAAAGTATTGCTTTTAAATTATCTCAGTGTTTTGCTCATAATGAATTTTTTTTTGCTAAAAACTAAAATTCATTCTTCAAGAGGTGACGTTTTCCAAGAATAAGTGTCTTCAAACTAATTTTCAACAAAGTCAAGTTTAATAGTTCCCAAGTCAGTAATGCCTAGACATTATCCCTGCACTTTGATCCCAAAAATCCGATCTGCCCCTAATACACATGCACTGTGAGGATACCACTGAAGAAACAGGTTGCACATTACTCAGCCATACTAAGGTACTAGTACTAATATATTGCTTTTAAAGCACTATAAAGGTGAAAAAGTATTCATAGCTGTTTCTTAGAACATGTACTTTGTGTCATAATAAAGTAAGTACTGAATGTCTAGTTTGGTTTCTTATAATATTAATATGCACCTGATAACATGAAAACTTGGCTTTGCATGAGTCCTGCCTTATCACTCATAGCATTTGTTTTGGAGAATTAGTGTTCCATTATTTTAAAATAAAAAAAGGTAATTAACCCTGGACACATTTACAATTTAATTTGTTCTAAATTCTCTCCATGACCAAACATGCAAAATACCAAGTACCATCTCTTCCAAGCAGCAGTTACAGGCATAAAGAACATCCCTGACAGCATCTAGCATTTTGCAGAATAAGGCACCTGATCAAAAAAAAAAAAGATTTTTGAATACCAGTGAAACACAGTCAGCTAGAACATTTGCTGTTTCACAGAGCGTACCAAGTCTGTTCAACAGTTTGTGATAGAATAGACAGATATGCCACGCATATGCCTCCAAAAGGATTTTAAGTCAGCAGGATACAATGGCCTAGACCAGAATGTGAGCAGAGTATCACCTCACCATATTCCCTGACATGGAAGTTAAAGTATATTTTAAATTATCATACGTGGCCAGATTTCAGTGTTGTGCTTCTTGCTGACGAAAATCTCTCTAAGATTCCAGAATGTTTTATGCCTCAGGTACATCCTGCTCTGTGTTTCTCAGGCCCTGTCTCCCCCAGGCCCACAGATGATAAAAGTATCTGTTCTTCTGTAGAACCCCTATAAAAACAGTTAGGATAATTCCAAGGCTATTTGCACTGAAAGCCTTTGAAACTCTCTAATTACTAGGTTTTGCACAATACACCTTCACTGGCTCCACTGAAAATCAGTCTGGATTGTCTCAAAGGCTCAAAATGTATGTGGAAAAGGAGAAAAATGTAGTAACAGTGCACTGGTATTTAGCTGCCCACATCCTAAATTTCCTTTGTCAGACCAAAAATTTCTTGTTTCATTGTTGCCATTATAAGAGCCTGTAAGCTTTCCTTTCAGTGAAAGTAAACAAATTCCCTTGAAAAAACACATACCAAGTACATTAGCTGTACACTGGAGAATTCCTGAGACATCCTCAGTTTCTTCATTGCCAGAGCAGTCTGTATAGGAGCATCTGTTTGATATATTGTGAAAATTCTTCTCTGGATCCCTGTAGCTACAGAAAAAAAAGGTAATAAAGTTATAGCATCTACTTATACAAATGCAAAGTCAACAAATGTCTTTCAGAAGTGGTGACGAAGGATTAAAACCTCTCAATGATGGACACTTTTAAGATTCAGCTGCTCAGAGGGCTGGGCTGTCTTGTCTAGACCATGCTTTTACCAAGAAAGGTTGGACTAGGTGATCCTTAAGGTCCCTTTCCAATCTGGTATTCTATTATTCTGTGATTGAAAAAGATTGCCTATTCTCCTTGTATAAGAAACATTACAGTTCATTAAGCAGTCACCTTCTGATGGGATTGTACAGAAGCAGGTCCAAACAGCTGTTTAATGTTTTAATGTCCAGAGTATGTATTACTACTTCAAAGCACCTCTAAGAATTTGAGAGAAAAAAATAAAATTAAAAAGCTTATCATGCAAGGCTGTGACTTGGGAGGCACAGAGCAAAACGTTACCATGCACCTTTTACTACCTCACATTAACACTTACCCAATAACTTGATGCTCAAAATACTGCAGTGTCTTTTGAAGAGTTTGCCGAATAGTCTGAGGCTGGGGAAGAATAATTTAAAGTATTGTGAGATTAGGGAAGTATAGCACAGTTCAATTAACAGATCTTTAAACGCACTGTTTTTCTCCAGTTTTACTCCTCTTCATCTTCTACCTGCCATACACCCAACATGACAATGGATATGAAATATTATTATTCATTCCTTGTATGTTACTTCATTTAAACAGGAATGAACTTTACAATGTGACATAATTAATACTGCTTATGACTAGCTGCACATAACAAAGGAACCACTTCACTATCACCTCTCAAAAACTATCACCAACCAATTATCTCACTAATTGAAAATAATTTGAAATAGTCTGCAAGAAAATGTTATTATTTTGTGATGGAAGTATCACCAGGAGAAGACATTGAGTTTTTAAACTCTATATGCTCCCTGGGGCATTTTGTAATAAAGAATATTAAAAGATGCAATTTATTTTGGCTTACTTTCCTGACAAGCTATGACTCTTCAGTCATCTTTCAAATTATCAGGAAAGTCAAGTTCACCAAACAAAAATCATTACATGCTTCAAGCATTTCTATGCTATTTCATTTTAATAGATCTTCACCAGACTACATACGAGCATTTATGTTTTTATTTGCATTATTAATAATACTACAGTGTTCCCCAAAATACTTAGGTGCATATATATGTTTATTTTACAAATTATTACTGTTGCTGAGGGTATTATTATTTTGAATTAATTCATGAGATATCAGAGAGGTGGTAGGTGATCCATCCTGGAAACATTCAAGGTCAAGTTGGATGGGGCTCTGAGCAACCTGATCTATCTGAAGATGCCCCTGCTCATTCCAGAGAGGCTGGACGAGATGACCTTTAAAGGTCCCTTCCAACCCAAGCTATTCTATGATTCTGTGAACAAAAATAAGCTCAAAATAAGCTCCAAACCTTGAAAGAGGTTTTTCTTATTAACTCTGTTTCAGATAATTACTTTACTTCTCTGTGAGAGCTCAGTTACCTGTGCCAAAAGGCTTTAAAAGTTACATGTTCTCTTGTAAAACACAATTGAAGCACCACAGGAATTAAACCATCACACATCAAAAAAATCATCCCCTTCTCAGTGGTCCAGCAGGTGTTGAAGTCCTTAGGTCTAATGGGCTACACATGTATTTCATGGCATGTTCTCACAGTGATTCATAAGCTTTCTAGTGCTCAGCAGGCAGAAAAATCCACTCTTCACACAGAGAAAATATGTATTTTCCCATACCAGCAACAAAGCAAATGAAAATAGCTTTAAGCAAAGAAGTCCAGCAAGCTGCCATCTCCCATCTCCATACAGCATCTCCCTCAGCCCCACTCCCTACACACAAAACATTAATACTCCATCAGCAACTCCTCTGACATGAAATAGGGAACAATAGAAATGTTTGATTGCTAAATTAAATCTCCCTTCTGGTTCTCCCAAAGCGCTTTTACAGCAATTTGGAAGGCAATATGGAAGGCAGCAATGCTTGGTATGACAGCAGAGAGGAAGGAAAACAGCTTTTTGTTTCCTCAGGAAGTTTTGCAGCTTACAGCACCTGAGCAATGGATTGTTTTTGCCTTTCTCATGCCTGACACACAGATGCTGCACTCCTTACCCAGGAAAAAATGGCTTTGAGTACCTCAGGATTTGACCATACAAGCAATCTCCTAGTCCTAAGCTTATTTCATCACTAAATCTCCCTTTTCCTGCAGTGCCAAATGAAAAAAAAAAAAAAAGAAAAAAATAGCCCATGTTAACTTTCTCTTCTGAAAGCTAAATCAACTGCCGAGCAGTTGTCTGAAAATTTCATACCATCCCATGAACTCACACCGCTTTTTACTGGCAACTCCTATCAAATCTTGGAAATTAAGTACAGATAGAAATAGGATTTACTATTAAAACACAGGTCATAAACAGAGCTCTACGTAATATGCTCAGAGCCAGTATGAAAACTGATCCGAGGAGTCACAAATCTTTTTTTGTCTCTGCCATAAATTATTATGGCATGTTGCTGTGCACGGTTAAAAAGCCACCATCCTCACCTTCTCAGTTTGCCATTTTTCATCACTGGTGAGTGTTATTTTGCTGTAGATGTAATTCTGTAACCAGGGCCATGGCTAAACAAAACAGCAAGAAGAGATACGACACCTGCTTACAGCTGCTTACACGGGCAGTTTGGTGTATTACTTCTTCCATTACTGGCAATGCATTGCCCACAAGAGAGAGAATGAGTAGCAAAACATTTCCACATTTTTTCTGTATCCAACAGCAAGATTGGATTGAGGCAAAATAGCTAAACCTTCTCCTGGAAGCATGACACACATCACCTCTCCAAGAAGTATAGTTCTGCCACTCAGGGAAGTAAAAGACAGCTTTTAACCACACACCTCTTCCACTGCAATGTAAGTCTGTGCCATTTGGGTACCCAGTGACATTTATTTACTGGAGAGGTTTTAAAGCTTCATGGCCACTTAAAATGAAAGATTTAGTGTAAATGTAAACCAGTGACTGATACCTAAACAATTAAATGTCAACAATTCCTTTTGATTAGAATGATTTAGTAATATTTGGTATGCATTACAAAAGTAATAGTCACATCAGTTCATGTTTCTAAAGGCAAATCAGAGGCAAATTATTGTTATTGTTTACTGTAAATTAATCCAAGGATTGTCATACCAAATCACATCCAAACTCCATATGGAATAACAATATATAAGGTAGAAGGGAACACTAGAGATACTCAGACAGACCTCTTGCAAGGCAGAGACCACAGGACTTCCCAAAACTAATTCTGAATTCAGACATCAGGCCATGGCTAACCCTAATGTAAACTGTAAAACAAAACTCAAACAATGATTCATATAGGTTTGAAGAAACCTCCATAGGTCTTCTAGTCCAACCTCCTGTTCAAAATAATTTGAGTTACAGCTGGTTGCTCAGGTCATTCTCTGGACAAGTTTTGAGTGTCTCCAAGGATAGCAAACCCACAACATCTCTAGGAAACCTGTGCCAGTGTCTGAACACCCTCATGACATTTCATATTTTTTTTCTTAATTCTGATTTTAATTAAGAAGCTGATCTTCCAGCTTTCCTGCCTCTCATCCTTCTTCCACTGTGCATCCCTTTGGAAACCCTGAACAGCCAACTGTAGACTGCAACAAAACTGTCTCTTCTGAAAAGCTGAATAGACTCAGCTTCCCTAGCCCTCAGATGTCCCATGCTCCATCCCTGATATCCTGTTAGTCTTCTGCTGGCCTCAACAGCAATCCCTAAAGGGTATGCAGAGCTAACTGGTTGCTAATTCAACTTTGTGATTCTAATGGCCACCTTTGGAGCCCCAAGATCCAGTCAATATTCTATGTACCTTATCATCCATTTAAGTAGCCTGTATCTCACCAGTTTGGCTCTAATGACAGTACGGGAGAACACGTGAAAGACTTTCCTACAGTTAAGGTAGACGATATCCCTTCATCATTGAGCCAGTCATCTCATTACAGAACTCAATCAGGTTAGTCAGATACCATCCATCCTTGGTAAAGGGCATAAATTTGGCTGTTCCCAATCACCACCTTATTGTCCTTTTTTGTGCTAAGAAAAGACTTCCAAAAGGACTTTCTCCATAACCTCCCCATGCATTGAGGCTGATTGGTCTGTAGTTCCCTGGATCTTCCTTGTCCTTCTTGATGCTGGGTGCAATATTTGCCTTTTTCTAGTCATCAAGTCTCTCCTGTGACTGGAGTGAGGGAGACTTGGAGTCTTTCCTATTTCCATCTCTGCAGGCTCAGGTAATGCCTCAAGAGTGAATCTCAACCAGCTTCTTGTACCTATTTACCCTATAGGCTAGTTTCCCAATGGAGCCTGCCACAAAGATCTATGAAGAAGCCAAAATCTGCTCTCCTGAAGTATGAGTCCACTTATTTGTCTTTCCCAACCCTCTCACTGTTTTGAACTCCAGCATCTCAGGATCACTTTCACCAGGGATGCTTCAGCCTTTAGACCTTCAACCAGTTCTTCCTCATTTGTGAGTAAAAGCTCCAGCAGAATATTCCTGCCTTGTCAGCTCATTGATCACCTGCATTAAGAAACTGTCCTCAGCACACTCCAAAAATCTCCTGCATTGCTTGTGCTCAGACCTATTGCTATTCTAGTGGATTCTGAGTTGGCTCAATTCCCCCATAAATAACAAAGCTTACCATTTCAAAGTTTCATCTAGCTGTCTAAAGGCTTCCTCTGCTTTCACTTCTTGACCAGACAGTGTGCAGCTGACGTACCACCACACCAAACCTGCTCATCTCTCTTCTGCTCCTGACTCTCATGCTCTGGGCCACCTTGCTCTGTTCAAAGGGAAGTGCCCACTTGCTGTCACCTCTTTGCATAGAGCGCATGTCCTGCTCCTCAGCTTCCCAGCCCAGCCTTTCTGAAGAGCCTGTGTCTAACTCTTATCCTGAGAACCCTTACACACAAGGGTGTGTGAAATTCCACAGGATGTCCGAGTGCAGTGGCAGCATGGGGACGTCTAATGCCACCTTTTTGCTCCCCATGCTGCACAGGCACTTGAGATGGGCTCCCAGTCATGCTGCTTTGACGAGGTGAGCACAAGAGCCTCTTCCATCTTTTTGCTCACTCTTCAGAGAATGAATACCCTTCCACAACAAACATAACTTAAAACCACCCTCACAAGGTTGTACAGCCAGTGAGAAGAGACCTCGCCTCACTTTGTCAGATGAATGCCATTCTTGCTCAGCAGTCCTTGCTCCTCAGAGCATGTCCCATGTCCATGGAGATCAAAGCCCTGCCCTGCCAGCAACACCACCAACAGAGCTATAGACTGCCTTATTAGATGTGCCTACAACCAGAGCCTTTTCCCCCTCACTAGCCAGATCAAGGAGACACCAACTGGGCACCCTCATCCTTTGCCCTTGCACTCAAAGCCATGTAGTCACTCCTGATACTCTCCAGGTCTCCCCGGCTCTGTCATTGGTGCCCACGGGGATGAGCAGCAGGAGTCATAGTCCAGGAGCCAAGCTTTGGCAGCCTATTTGCAACATGTATGTGTGAGCTCTTGGCAAGCAGTAAACCTGAGACAGCAAGGCAGGCTGGCAGATGAGTGCTTCTGACACCTACCACCCTCCTTTTCTTGAAGCCTCGAAGAGTTGAGGCTCTGCTCATTTGCCTCATCCCAAGGCAGGTCATCTCTTCCACCTTTTGCTACGGCATTTTACCTTCTCTGAAATCAGAGGTGGAAAAGGGGGCCTAGTTGCGTTGTCAGAAGTAACAAATCTCCAACCTCCTCCACCTTGGGAGTTTCCACCTTGGGAGTTTCCACCTTCGACTCTCAAAGGTTATCTCTGTTTTTCTCTCCTTTCTTTCAACATGGAGCTCAGTTTCTTGGCTCTGCAGGGTGTCTGGAAAGACTTGTCCATCTTCCCTAATGTACATAGCCTGCTCACTATCTACTACATCTCTTCCACCTGGCCCTTCAGTGCTATGACCAGAGCACATGGCTATTGACACCATCAGGCAGCAATCCTGATGGTGGCAGCCCTGCCATGACAGTCACTGTTACTCCATCAGCTGCCACAGTTTACAAGAGGCACTCCTAAAAAAATCTGCCCTTCTTTCTAGATCTCACCTTTCTTTCCAGTAGTGCAAGACCAGTTCAAGTCCTGAAGACAGAGGAGTAATAACTCCTCAAAACCACTTCTGTGACTAACTGGAGAAAATATTTATGAAGATATTTGTCTAAAAGAACTTGAAATATTCCTAAATTTTTATTTTTTTAAACTCAGACAACTTCCTCTAAAAACAGATTTTAGTTTAAACATTGTGTACTTTTTTTTCTCTTTCTTAGTTCAATTTTCCCTTCTTGCAGCTTCATTGCCTCAGTTTTGCAGACAAAGGAAAAGAACTTCCACTTTAATTGCATCCCTTGTTATAAATGTCTTTCCTAAGGCAATCAAACATAAGCTTTCCAATCTTCTCAGAGGATGGAGACTTTAGCCTATTCCCTAGCCATTTTCTGTTGCCTGTGAAATGTCTTTCATTTGATTGCAACACCTTCAGAAATAAATGGTAGGGCTCATCTGCCCAACTGTAGGCACCCAAAGTGATTCATTTCATCCTACAGCTGGCATCTAATACATGCCTGAGGACTCAGTCTTTATAAATACCATTTCTTTCTTTTGTCTAGAAAAGACATTGAGTGATTGCTTTAGACTTCGACATCTTTTAATGTTTAAGTGAGGACAGACAAACCCCACCCTGAGGTGACAGAACTGCACACGGTATCCCAGATGACTCAGTCTAAATTTACATAAATGCAGTTTCAAATTTTCCATCCCATCCCTTCTGCATCCTAAGAATACCTAGACAGTATCAGGGAAGAATGGAAGAGAGATCCAGAACCAAGAAAATAGCCAGGTACACAGACAGTTCCTCCTTAACCCTAATATTTTTTTCCTTGTAAAAGCTAAATGGCTCCTAGATGAGCATCAGAAGAGCTTCAGCAATCATGCTGTTAAAAACTTGAGTGCTTAAAATTGAAACATGGAAGTTGAAGCACTGAAGAGCATAACAGGCTCAGTTAGAAATCACTTTGTTTCTATCAGAATTTCTTCAGGTCAGGTTAGGAGGCTCCTCCAGATTATTGTGCCCTGGGAAGTTGCAAAGTCCTTCCTACAGGAATCTGCACCTCTGCATACAGGAGAGGCAGGATACCATGGATCCCAGCCAAATCAGCACTTTGAAGATGAAAGTTTTAAATGCTTCAAATTTGAAGTGTTCAATCACAAACTCAGCAGTTGCATAATACTTCAGTTGCCAGTTCCACTGCTGGTGATCATTCATTAATGAAAAACTTTTTTTTTCATATTTCAAGAACAATTTTAGTCAAGCCTTTGTGCATAGGTGATTACAGATCTCTAAGCACACATGAGCAGGTGTGCATCTGGCCCATCCAAAAGAAGATAAAGAGCAAACCAGTCATTTTTAGAATGGGGGTTTTTAATATTTATCCCATGATCGTGTAAGCAGTGAAAAACTCTTCTCTGCCTGTCCTTCTGGTCACCAAAATATTGAATTAAAGTGGTTTTAAACAAATAATTAAGGCTCCAGCTGAAGACAAACACTTATCAACATTCCCAAGTGCCAGGAGTGGAGAGATAAGCATTGAAATTGATGTAGCTAGGGAAAAGCAGAATGCAAAAAGAAAAGGAAGGCTCCTCTGGCATCTAAAAATTTTCTGATGATGCAGAATGGAGGAAGACCTCCAAGCAGGTCCTGCACAGCCAGGATTCCTCCCTTTCCCACTCCCAATAGCTGAAGAATGGAATCAAAGGGAAGAGACAGAAATCAGAAACGGAAAGCAGAGTCTCAACATAAACAATCATCTGAAAATTTAAAAAATAAATAATCTTTGGGGATTTAATTTTAGTGGTTTTGATAATATAATCAGGAAAAAATATAGTTTGGCCCTCTGGCTTCTGAACACCTATGGTGCACTCATTTTTTCTCTGCAACTATATGAGCTAAAAATGTATTTTTTCTTCATGAACACCAGCTTCCCAGTTCCCCATGTTTGTACTTTAGATAAAAGCACCAACTCCTTGCAGACCTCCATGACTAGCACCAGGTTTGGTATCAAGAGAGGATGATGCAGAATCCCCAGAACGGGACTCTTTGGGGATACAGGGCAGGATGACTGACAGCTGGAGGCAAAACAAGCTGTCCTTCAACAGCTCACGATGATCCAGACGGGACCAGCTGAGGATGAAGTTCCTGAGCTCAGTACCACTGTCAGATTAACGTGAGACCATTCTGCTCCTCAGTTCATGCAAACAGGGATACTCTTCACAGAGAAATACTTATGCACATTAGAGAAAATGCCCTTAATTTAATAAATAACATTGAGACTAATAATTTTACCCAGTACTATTTCATAGCAACAACAATGCAAACACTGTGAAGAAATAAAGCAGAGCTAAATAATAATTAGAAATTATAACTTCTGTATCCCCAGCTGCCTTTCAACTAGAAGAATCACAGACATTACAGATGGAAATTGCCTATTAGATCATCTAGTCTAACTCCTTGACAGTGAAGGATAAATATCTCAGGGTGCTATCCCTTATAACACCGTCTGGGATCACTTTGTTCGTCTTTGAATTTCTGCCATGTCTGAAATGGATAGAAGATCTGTTTTGTGATGCAGAGAGAATGTGTTCAGTAGGTAAGAATATAACAGATGATCTACCACTAATACTACCTGTTCATCTTTTAATGCAGCAAACATCATCTACATAATAGTGTACGCCGTATAATAATCAGTGCTACTCCAGCATATTGATAGGAAATGAAAGGCTTTACATGTCAGTCCTTCTCAAGAAATTTCTTCTGCTGAGACAGAGAAAGAACCAATTTTCTCAGTATAACTGGACCTAATTCCATATGCAGACCTGCAAAGGTATTTATCCCTTTGAAACCTATGGACAATTCACAGAATTTTTGTCTTCATTTTAAAACTCAGTCTGAGAATTAGCAAACAGACACACCTAGAAAGAATCTGGATATGAGATGATACAATTTCTTTTACTCAAACCTCTTTATAGCAGCCTTTAACATTAGCACAAGAGTTAGAAGGAAAGAGAGGGCTTTCCTCTGTGTTAACATTACACGTTTTACCAGAGTACACCCAACCACTGCGAGGTGGTAAACTGGCTCTGCTCACACAATTTCAAATGAAGGACACTCACCCTCATTTTGATGTAGCCATGAGGGCACACTGCTTTTTGAGGGGCATATATTAATGATCATGACATTCTCATCTACTTTATGGCTTTCTCTGTCTGCACCTGGACACTTTGGCCAGGGGACAGGCAAAGAAGTTCAAAACAATTTCGATCAATTTTGTGGGATTAACACTGGTGCTGCCACACTCTGGGTTATCAGCCAGCAGGTCAGTTCTGTCTGTGGGCAAGCCTGTTCCCCCGCAGGGATATTCTCACAGCTTCCAAGCAGCAAAGATGCCTGCAATGTATGAATGTTACTGAGACAGGTTTTTTTCCCAAGCACTGTAGGGAAGTTAAGATTTCAGCCTGGAACTGCACAGACATTTAGAAACCCAATATTGCTACGATCAGTCTAAGCACTAGATGTCAAATATTCAAATTCACCCTCAATAAAATGACCTCTAGGTCAACACCACAATACTTCAATGCTGCAGGCCTTCTGGTGAAGCTAATTTTTTTTTAATATTTTTTTTGCCAAGGCTGAATTTTCCTTGCATGAGATGCTGGACTACTGAACAAGACAAACAAACAAAACCCACTATGATGTTCATATTGATGAAAGTTTTCCAGAATGTTCCTGTTTAAGACACCACAATTCTATTCCATGCTATGAAATAACAGATTGACTGGCTATTGACTGCTCATGTGACCTTGTATATAAATGAATTTGCTCTCTTTTAAGTTGTAAGATACTCAGCAAAAGTCTGATTTTATTATGCTTTAAAAAAAAAATCATCCTGTTTGACTGCTGGAATTGACAGTTTTTCATGAGATGTGCCTTTCTTAACCACTTTCATTCTTCACACCCACATTATTGAGAAGGATGTTACTCGTGAAGCTCATCCAGCCTAGGCTATCAGGTGAATAAGCTCATCACACCACTGATTCGGATATCATTTGACATTACCTTATTTCATTCATAAAGTTAGGCAGAAGTCATTTGTACAACAGCAGAGCTTAGCTATACCTGGTGGGTTACTGTGAGTCATAAGGAGCTCAGAATACTCATGCAAATTTTTCTCAAAAATCTTATGCAAAAATCAATTTGCTACCTCTCCTTCTAGTGGCAGCAACTTGTTATAGCTTCTAAAAGGAGTAGCATTCCTTGAGGCTGAGTGGTAGAGGTTTATGATGGAGCCAGGTTAGATATAAACTGCTATATTGTAAATTCTCTGCCAAAACCCCACCTCTACTCACTGGAGGATTCACTTGCCATTAAGCAATTTGAAGTTACGTGACATAAGTAATAGCCTACACAGTAACGTAAATGACTGCCTTTAGGTTCACTTTTCTCCCACTGTCAGGAGGAAGGCTATATTCAAAAAAGACAACTCTTAAATTCCAACTATTTGGCTGCAGCCAGTAGCAGCTCCCTAAATTATATAGGAAAAAAA
>JAWWLV010000001.1:42256108-42283686 GCA_035041135.1 Platyrinchus mystaceus
TATTCATTGGCTATTCTGGTCAGCTACAAACTTTAAAACTTGTGGAAGTAAGCCTCAAACCTGCCTGGTCCAGTTACAAAGATGTTGATAGTCTGCACGTTGCAACTCTGTTTGGGATTCATGATGTGAAGTACATGGAATTGGGTAGAAGCACCAGTTGGAAAACTACCAAACACCATCATAAGGTGTCTCAAGCTAAATAGAAATGGACAGCAGAAGATCCAAGATGATGCAGGTCCTGGAGGTGAGTCTGATGAGCCAATAAGTCATTCGGTCCCTAGTTAATTATTCTCATTTTATTCCTCCTGATCCAGACACAACCTTGGCAAAAGCCAAATACCACAGAGATTGTTTCATCTGACAGTGAAATGCCTTTGACAGCCCATAGAAGTAGACATCTACAGCACATAAGAGAACAAGTGTTCTTCTTTTATACGTGTCTCATCAACTCAAATTTGCAGTCGACACATTATTGGATAAATATCAGAAGTGTCTGTATAAAGTATAAGGTTCACCAAAACAGAGCCTATGTAACATTTCTATCATACTGTAACAGAATGCTATGTATGTGTCTCACATGTATTGCAGACAGGTCAGAGAAAAATATGAATATTTTTAATTCTTTGACAATTTTTAATGTAAAGTTTCCCTTCTCATTAGACAGTCAGCAGAATATGAGCCAGTAGTGTGCCCAGGTGGCCAAGAAGGCCAGTGGCATCCTGGCTTGTGTCAGCAATAGCATGGCCAGCAGGACCAGAGCAGTGATTGTCTCCCATACTTGGCACTGGTAAGGCTGCATTTCAAATCCTGTGTCCAGTTCTGAGTCACTCACTACAAGAAAGACAAGAGCATGTCCAGAGAAGGGTAATGGAGATGGAGAAGGGTCTGAAGCATAAGTCTTATGAGGAGCAGCTGAGGGAGCTGGAGTTGTTTAACCTGCAGAAAAGGAGCCTCAGAGGGAACCTTATCATTCCCTACAACTTCCTGAAAGGAGGCTGTAGCCAGGCGAGGGTCGATCTCTTCTCCCAGGCACCTGGTGACAGGATAAGAGGACATAGCCTCAAACTGTGCCAGGGTAGATTCAAGATGACATCAGGAAGAATTTTATCACAGAAAGCATTCCTAATCATTGGAACAGACTTCCCTGAAGGTGTTCAAGAAGCTACTGGACAAGGCACTTAATGCTATGGTGTATCTGACAAGGTGGTGATTGTTCAAAGGTTGAACTTGATGATATTGAAAGTCTTTTCCAACCTAAATGATTCTGTGACTTTGTGATTCTAAGAAAAATATTTTGAAAATCACAAATATTTTATTATTTTTTATTTTCTTTCAAATTTTTATCTTGGAGCTAGTAAGCAAAACTCACAATACTGAGTCCAGTTCTGACACAAAATGCAGAGTCTTACATTTCCATTAATTACAATGTGTTGGTTTATTGATAATTGCTCAAGCATTTCTCATCAGACATTATATGCTGGAGTTTTGATGTTATTGGGTTTTTTTTCCCAAGTGCTGTTTTTCTGAAGCTCACACAGCCTTAGAAGATTAAAATACCAAAACAGCTTCATCATAGTGCATTGTCTTGTCCTATCTGCCTTTGTTGAGAAACTGTTGGTCAGAAAGATGCTGAAAGTAAGTATTTGAATTAATCCAATTTAGCTATTAGTTGCATGTATCACATACATCACATATATAGTTCATATTATTTCACCTATTACATTATATGGCGCATTATAATAAACTTTTTATAGTATTGCTGAACCTATAAGTACTTAATTTTCCCTGAATAGAAAAGATTGTTGTCATGGGATCAATGTCTCCCACAGAGAAAGTAAACATCTGTTTTGCAAAGCATTTCTAAAGCAGCAGGAGACTGTTATCCTGTGACAACATTCTATTATAATTATTTTATTGCAGTCAGGCAAAATGAATGATGTGTAGCGAATTTATTCTTTTTTCACATTCGGTCAAACCTTCCTGTTCTTTATCCAATGACTTCCATCTGGAGCAGTGCCTGGAAGGATGGTTGGTGCATTCTGCCGTTCATCATTAATGATCTGTTGAATTACAACTGGCTCAAAGAACAAATCCATTCTCTGTTTCCACTACTCAGAAATGAAGTTAATGTGCAAGGTACGCAAACGCACATTGGTCAAAGTTGATGTTCTGGTCATCAGGTTATGTTTGAGTCCACCATGTTACACGATATGTTACTGAAGCAGTAATGAATCTGTTTTACACTGCAAGATGAGAAATTATGTGATGAAAGAAGAAGGATCTGTCTTAATGCTCATAAAATGTGTTTAATCTGTGACCCTCAGCACACTTCTATGACTTGTTCTCATGGATGAGGAAAGCAAAGCACAAGTGACTGATAGCACAAGTCTCACACTACATAGCAGATCAATAGCAGAATCAGGAATACCTTGTTGCCTAATCTAACTTCAAGACAATTTTATTCAGAACCAATTGGCTTGAAACATGAATGGTCAGCATCAGATACATTTGTAAATTCAGGGATTTCACTATACTGACTTGCCAAAGTCGGATCAAAACAAGATGTCAAGGCTGTGGAAAGAGAAGTTACGTTGACATCGTCACTATTTCTCAACAAAAAGTTGTGATGGAAATGACTGATGGAGTGAGAAAAGTAAGAATGCCCAAATAACAGTACTTTGACTCAGGTGATTGGGTTAAACCGAGATTGCAAATCTCAGGAAGAAGTGATGGCATACATCTTTAACTAATTGTGTAGAATAAACACACAACTGGCTAAACATTCAGACTTAAAAATTTATAAATCACAAAAGAAAAACTATAGCACAGCACTCAAAACCTTTTATTTCTGTTTCACCTGCAGAGAGAGACAGATCTACTGAATTCAATAAGAGGTGAGGTAAATAGAACCTTTTCTTGATCAGCATTTCTTCTGTGTCCTGAGTATTTTACCCTGAGGAAAGCAGGTAACAGAGGTGGCATAAGCTCTGCCTCGGAGTTACCTATAGACCCCATCCAAATTCATTTAAAACACCAAAAAAAGAAGATGTTGATGGGCATCTTTATATGATCAAGAGCTACCTCACCCCTGTACTCTTTGCATCTTGGTCAAAGCACTGTTTATAGAAAAATGTCTCCCTACAGAAAGCCAGTTTGTTTTCACTCTTGCAGCCATATTTATCCCAGAGATATTTCCTGCTATAAGCAAGGGTTTTTTTGTAAGGATATCAATGTCATCAACAAGGCTAATCTGAAGAAAATATAATGGTACCTACAGAAAAATACCATTAAAATCCTGAAACAATGGAACATTTTACTATTAAAGCCAGTAAGTAAACCATATTTTTGTAATATTTCTTTTAAAAGATGAAGTAAATCTTAGCTCTCACTACAGTGGTGCAGCCAAGTACCTAGTTTGCAAAGAGTGAATGCTGCAGTTCGGGTCACTACTAAAGTTTTCTATAAAATCAGTTTTTCACATCGTTGGTCAGTAATAAGAGTCAGCTAAAGCTAAAACACAGAAGCTTATGAGAAACAATGAGAATTTGATACCAGAAAGGTGAAAGTGCTAATATTGTTGGTTTGAAGTATTTTTAGTACCGATCACTGCACAATACAGAGCTTCTGTAAAGTTTCTTGTCCTGTTTCTACCATTAAGTAGAATGTATGCCTGCCGCATCATCTCAAATTGACAACACCGTTTTTTCTTCATGCACATGGTTTTTCTTCAACTAGTGTTGTATTTTCCATCCACTGACAACAGTTTAATGCTTTACATGACTCAACATGAACAAGGTGTCAGAAATGTTAAAAAGCAATTTCTTTGTTGGTTGGATACAAATGGAACACAATGCAAATGCACTGCAGCAGAAAGAAGCAGGTTAACACCGGAAACACCAATACTACCTCAAATGTTGAACACTTCCCCCAGTTTTGAGAAGCACCTTGAAATCCTCGCAGGTGAAAGCTAAGAAAAAGTGCATGGAATTAGAGTCTTACCCCATTCAGTTCATCATTTAGCAGAAATTAATTTTTACTTACCACAAAAACATTAAAATGGTTTAATGCAGACAATACTTAAAATGAAAGAGAAAAATGTGAAATCACATTAAGAAAAATTACAGAGACACGAATAAGAAACACTGAATTTATTGCCACTTGTATTAAAAAAAGGAACCTGAATTGTTCTAATATTAGTAAAACTAATAAGTTCCTAAACAAACAACTTCTTTCAAGAAATCCAGTAATAAGTAACAGAAGCACTGTCTGTAGTAGCTTCATCTTTGTCCATTGCTGCCAGTAATTCTCAAATATTTCAGGTTTCAAAATTATTTGCTTCTTCTTCTTTCCTGTCCTTTCTTTCCTGTTCTCCCTTATTTATATTAAAAAATAGCTCATGATATATTAAAAACAGTAACTTTTTTGTTCAAGCAGACTTATTTAAGTGTACAGATATAGAAAACAGAAGCAAAAGCTTTTATTCTTCTATTAGTAAGGCAAGTGTACCTTGTTACAATCAAGTAGAGCAATTTCGTCATAATCTGAACACTTGAGAAATAGCTGGGAAGAGAAGGATTTTCAGGGTAATTGGGTTTTAAATAGTGTGAAAGGTCTTCTGAGGAGTCTCTTTACTGAGCAAAGTCTCATCTTTGATTAACAGAAATATAAGTGTGAGACACAGGGAGAGAGACATATTTGATGTTACAAGGGACAAATTAGAAATGGATAGGTAAAGTACCCAAATATAGTTTATTAAAGGGAAAGTTCTGCTAATTTAAACTTGCCAATCTTGAGCTAACTTCTCTTTTATTCTTTGGATTTTATTGGAAAATACCGGTTCAAGCTTTACATGAAACAAGAAACCACTCCAAGGAAATCTCTACTTCCTGTAGGCAATCCATTATCTTTTATGGGCCTAACCAGAAGCAGAGTAGCTGTTAATAATTCCACATTAAGAAATTTAGCAATGTAAACTGAACTTTGTAGCAAATTATGGAATAGAAATAGGTCACTCCAATCAACATTAAAACTCTTCCTTTATTTTCTTTGACTTAAAAAGATAAGTTATAAAGGGCCACAAGATTTGCGTTCTTCATTTCTTCTTCTGAAATACTTCTGGTTCTTTTACTGTTGATGAGAGAGCAATGTGTATAATGCATGCATATGACTCTATACCGAAGACAACACAAATAATAGAGTTTTACTATTTTAGAGGACTGGAATTTAGAGGACTGAAATGAGGTTTGAGTGCTTTTTTTCTGGCTAAGAAAATGAAGATGACTAACAGGAGGAAAATCAGGCACCACTGAGAACAACTGAACCATAAACATGAAAGCAACAAGATTTTAAAAGATGAGGTGATAAACGTCTTAATGCTATGGAGGTTTTGCATAATCTTGTTGGAAATCAAAAAAGCAACAAGCCGCTATGTTTGGTAGAAAAAAAGTCAGAGGCAGCAATATTCATCTTCAGTCCTGGAGAAGTGAGTAGAGTTGGTGGAGAGAGGAGACCCCCAAAATATCAGGGAGCAGGACTGCTCACCTCGGTGTCACAGAACAGGGCTGGGAATTGAGTTTGGAGCCAGGATTCAGTGGGACGGATATAGCTGTTCCTGCTTTCATTGGGCTCCTGGCATGCAAGCCCACACATCTGCCCCAGCACCCATCACCTTCCAGCCAGCCACTCCACGCCCTTGCAGGTGCTGCAGACCCCAGATGTCCTGCTGGATGGTTCATGCTCCCAGGCTCAGTGGAGCAGAAAGAACAAAGGGATATTACTGAGACTTCAGGGGTGGTAGGGAAAATATCAGGGTTTCTGCCTGTCTCTGCTCAGCAGCTTTTCTGCACCTTTGTTGACTATCAGATGATTTCATATCCTGTTCCCAAGAGGTCTGTCCAGCAGTGTGAGACCCACAGCCTTCATGTCTCTGTAGGGTTCTATAGTGGTATCATTTACTAATATCAATGGGGGGGGGGGAAGAGATTTCCTTTCAGACTTTACGTTTCCTTTTGAGAAGAGAAAGAGATTGAAAATTAAATTAGAAAAATGGCCCTGCACTGGCTGAGAGAGCCACAGCTGTGGCACACTCTGGTTATCATATGAAATACATTCCCACTAAATCGTCTTCCCTCTGTTGTGTCTTCTCCCCAGTCTTATTTAGCACACAGATGAGAGTCCTCAGCAGAGAGGAAAATGACAGCACAAGGTACGATGTGGCCCATACCCACTGAGTTTAAAAGTATATGTCCCTCTAATCAGAGAGCAGCTAAAATCCAGGTCCAGAGTCAACTCCCAGGGGTTGCAGCAAGGCCAGGATGTAACCTCATCAGTCAGCTCAACAAAGGGTAAAGAAAGAAATGTACCCAAACTATAGCAACTTTAAAAATGTAAGAGTGAAATATGGTGTTCTAGAATTGATATTATCAAGCAAACACACTGAGCAGATCATCCCTGGAATACATTTGTCTGAATGCAGCATATTTAGCGTAATGTTTAGGACTCAATCAGGTTCCGAACAGCTTAAACTTTTATTTTACAGTGCGTATTTCAATCCCTCCAGGCTGTGAAAATAACCAGATAACCTTGAAACCTGACCAACACAGGAGTTCTGAGAGTTATGTACTCTCTTCCCATTACTCCTACTGGCATACTACCTTCAAAGTCTTAACAATATTTTAAGGACTTGTATTAATTATTTCATTGAACACAATTTTAGGAAATAAAACAAAAAAGGACTGGAAACTGATGCAGAGAAAAGGAAGAGACATAGAAAGACAGGGGAGAGGAAAGACAAACAGAAAATGAAGATATTTTAGAATAGATAGAAAATAAAATAGAAAGACAGAGATGAAAGGGGGAGAAACAGAGCAGTCCTTGGTGTGATCATATTGCCCCAAAACCATGTATTACTATAGCATAAGAGTCTGAGCCAATAACAAGTAAAGATAAAATCTAAAGATCCACTGATTCATTTGGCCAAAAACAAACACCTGCAATGTAGGCATTTACTCTTCACCTAGTACCTTCACTACTCTTTACAGCCAATGCACAGAAAAAGGCGCTTGGGGGGTGGGGTGGGGGTTTGATCATTTCATCCTAAAATAGATGGCTACAAATAGGTCAAGTGAATCACTTTTTGAAAATACCTGCTTCTCTCAGTCGACTCTGAAAGGAACCTAGAGTGAATTATGCTTATACTGTAGATAGCTGTAATTAGATGAGATGATCCCACTCTCCAACCACTATGCAAAGACAAGATCCTTCACTTAATCTTTACATGCATCCCTCATGAAGACAGTGGAAGCTCCTCTATGGACTCATTTCCGCTCACAGACTGGGTTTTGGTCCCCTCTACCAAATAGACTGGATTAAGTATGTTTATTAGGTAATACAAAATTATATCTGCTGCAGTTATATACTAAATTAGAACCTGAAAAAAATTAGTATAATGCCTCAGAAAATGTTCAAGATCATCGCAAATATTAACTACCCAATCTTCACATGTAATGAGAATAATGTAAGCACTACAGACACACAGAGAAATTTTGTGATTGATATTCAGAGAGGATAAGATTTGGGACACAATCATATTTAAAATCTCTATGTAGGTGGAAATAATTACATTTCATAAGAAAACCAAACAGTCAGCCATTGGGAGGTGTTGCATTTTGGCAGAGACTCCCAAATGCAGAGTCTGATGAGAAGGCTGCTGGGGTTCTCCTACCCTGGGCTACAATTTGTGCTTACTGAAGAGTCAGGTTCTCAACCAGCAGCAGTCCTGTTGTTTTCTGCTTCTGTCATCTGCTGGGGGGAGAAAAATTTTGTCTGAATACTAAAACTTCAAAGGGTCAATACTGCACATCGTTTGAAATGGATCAATAATTGTTTTGAGGCTGCTTTGACATTAGGTAACAAATAGTGGGTAAGCAGCATATCTGGAGCAAATTATCACCATCACCATTCAGTCTTACCAGCCTGGGGTAACACAGCTGGTTTTGGAAAGGTCAGGGTGTCACAACCAGCTACCAGAAGAATCTCTTCTGCTCTCTTCTGCTAATTTCATGTGCTTTGAAAGGACATGACACAAGTTCCATCCTGTGACCAAAAGGCACCCTCAGGGAAACTGAGACCTCCACATCATGTAGCTGCTGCAGCTACCCACAGCAGGTGGACCAGGGGGTGGACATTCATCAGGGGCCAGATTCCCATTGCAATGCAGGGACTGGGGACACTGAGGACAGACAGCTCAGGGATATCCCCCAGCCCTGTGTCCTCCACCATAGTCTGGCAAACAAAGTCATTCCTCTTCCTCTTCTCCCAGGTGGCTCTACATTGCTCTCTGGTGCAGAGATGCTCTTTACTAGGTTTTCCCCTACATTTTGGGCCACCTCAGATATAAACTTCATCAGAAATTTATCCAAAGCAAAGATTTTCATGGATTTGGATGGTGCTCTGTGTATATTAACAGAGCTAGGGAAGACAAAGCAATGCCAGAGCTAAGCATGTCTGCAGAAGTAATATCATTGCAGAGGTGTTGTGAGCATCAAAGCTCAGCAATGGAGTGATTTAGTGATATAATGGAAGAACCAAAAAGAATCAACAGGTGGGGGAGAGGGAAGGAGCCTCAGGTTCTATTTTCTCCTCTCACAGTCCAGTAACATGTTTAAAATCTGAGATTCTGCAGTCCACAGTATCCATGCTAACAGATCTGGAAATATTTCCTACTTGACAGAAATCCTAGCTGCAACTCAAATAGATTCTACATCCAGATGTGCTTCCATGGTTGCACATAGCCAATGTCATCTTCCTGTTCTGGAGTAAGACTCAGCAAGGGCACAGAGAGTCCCGGTGCTGTAGTCATAGTGGTGGGAGAACTTGACAGCTGGTCCTACCAGGAAGGTCGTATCTTTAGTGTTGGGCCATACCAAAGGATTCAGATGGTGGCAGCCCGTTGACACCAACCCCTTGGGCACAGATATCTCACCTTTCCACAAGTGTCTGCTCTAAAATAGCGAGCTTGCTCTTGTGCAGTGACAGAGTGAAGAGCAGATCAAGCCCATTATTTCTGTGTCAAAGGAAGCCAGATTGACCTTTATACTGTAGGATTATGGTGTAAAAAAATGTTGCCAATGTTTGTAGGTGTTTTAAAGATTAAGGTTAATTTTTTACCTTATAAATTCCTGCAACAATGTCAGAATTTTAATTTGTCCTAGTCAGCTGAGATTGCCTGGAGAGAACAGGAGGTACTGCCCACATGTGCCAAAATCCTGCTGGGCTTTCCTCCATGCCTCAGTCAGGCAGCTAAGATGTTCTGGTGTCCAAGAAATGCTCAGGTGTAACTCCTTGGGCAGACAAGTGATCCAATATGCAAGTAATGTCATGCTTGTGGATATCTGTGGCTGGCAAAGATCTGAGAGACCATAATCATATGGAAAATGTGGATACTGTGATGCTTGATGGCCTTTCTAGTTAGCAGTTCCTCTCAGTATTCAATCGCCCCCCCCCCATCTGGCACAACATAAATTGCCATCATCTGTTTGTCTCTGGGTGAGTATCCCCTTGCCTTTGTGACTGACAGCGCAGAATAACAACAATGAAACAAACACCTAAGACAGATTGATCTGGCTTTTGCCTGCAGCAGTTGAAAAAACAGCAGAGAGCTGTGAGCTCAGCAGTGGCACAATGAATCACAGTGAAGCTCCCTACCACCAAGGAGTGATGCAGGCTTTTTCCCGCTTTGTGCTTGGCTGCTTTTTGCACAGCAACTTTCACCTGTATCTGGGCTTTGTCACAAAACTACTAAAAAAAAGCCAACCAGCAACCAACAGAAATCAGCAAACTATACCGGCAATCAGCTAAGAGCAAATGTAGTAATACTGAGGGAAACACTGATAGTGACAGAGACACCCTGCAGCTCAAAACCACACACTAGGTTGATGCCATGCTTTTGAGAAAGAGTATGCCAGGTGAAAGCAGAAGTCTTCTCCATGCAGTACATACAGCTGTGTGTGAAAAGTCCCCAGGTGACCTTTAACGATTCACTGCCTTACTCGAAACATTTGAATTTGACAGTGTATGAGACCAAACTGGGGTCAGTGGCAGGTGGTCACAGTCCCACCACATTCTGGGTCAGCCAATGCACATGAGCTGCCCTTCATTGCAGTCATTCTGGTTTCACTCTGTTCTGGGGAAATCCTTCTTCCCTGAGCAAAAATCAGTGAAATATTCTCTCCACTATGGTTTTCCCTTCCTGTTGTTCCTTTTTCCTTCCTCTAGTCTTTACAGTTGGTTCCCCCATGCCACTCTGTACACATTTTCTATCCCACTTATGCCTGTGTGCAGTTTTGGGCACCACAATATAAAAAAGACATTAAGCTATTAAAGAGCATCCAAAGGAGGGCCACAGGGATGGTGAGGGGTCTTGAGGGGAAGCCATATGAGAAGTGGCTGAGGACACTTGGTCTGTTCAGCCTGGAGAAGAGGAAACTGAGGAGAGACCTCATTGTGGTCTGCAGCTTCCTCACAAGGGGAAGCCAAGTGGCAGGCACTGATCTCTTCACTCTCATTACCAGTGACAGGACTCAAGGAAACGGCATGAGCTGAGCCAGGGGAGATTTAGGTTAGACGTCAGGAAAAAGTTTTTCACATGGGGAGTGACTGGGCATTGGAACAGGATCCCCCAGGAAGTGGTCACAGGTCCAAGCCTGAGTTCAAGAAGTGTTTGGACAACACTCTCAGGCACATGGTGTGATTCTTGGGGTGTCCTACATAGGGCCAGGAGCTGGACTCGATCCTTGTGGATCCCTTCCTGTTGGGGTTAAGTGGTTGGAGTCTCCCCCCGCCGCCCGCCTCTTAGGGGCCAAGACGGGCAGCGGGGGCTCCGGTACCGAGAGAGATGAGACCACGCACGAGTCCAGCAGCGAAGAGAGAGCTTTATTCAAAATTCCCTCAGTTTATAAGGCTGCAGGGAGGGAGGGGCTTAGCCACTCAGCTAGCCAATGCAAGGAGGTGGCACAATGATCATGGGGACCAATGGAAACACAGGATACACATACATAAGGAACAAAACAGAATACATACAATACACAATAACCAAAACATAGAGTTAACAATTTTCAAACCCTGACACCTTCCAGCTCAGTATATTCTATGATATATTCTATATGATATTCTATGATTCTGTCCTCTCTTCAGAGACCCCTTGAAGTGAGAAGCTGCTGCTGCCTGCCCAAAATCCTGCGGATAATCCCCTACCTCCTGCCATCACCCCAGGCTCTTTGTCTCTGCTTATAACGCAGAGGGGCTAGTGAGGGGAAAGAAGGAGAGCTCTACCTGCCAAGGGCTGCAGGGAGGGTAGAAAACCTACCACCACCAAAACTACTAACAATCTCAGTGAACCAAAGCACTGTCAGTGCCCTTCTGCTTCTAACAGCACTAGCAAAGATCCCTCCAGGAGGCCTTCAGATGGAAAATGCATTTTGTGTCAGCATGGCAGCAGGCACCCAAGCCCAAGCATTTACTTCTCAGTCTAATTTTCCTTTTATGGAGCCCACAGCTGTGAGCTAGTCTCCAGAATGGCAATTTTCTCTGTCTCTTGGGTGTCTTAATGCCCCAAAATCTACTGTTATCTGACTTCTGTGCTGACACATTAGCAAAAACATGGATGACAGCAAGGGGGACATGTTCTCTCTGCTGTAGGAGAAGCCCCAAATGATGTCACAGGGCTGTGCCTGACATGAGCTCTCATACCAGTGAGGAAACTGCTCCACAATAGCATTTTATAAAGCAAATGTTGGGTCGGGAGGCGCTTGGAGAGGGGAGCAAAGAAAGCACAGATCATAGTGTTGGTGCGACAGAAGATTGACCTGTGACCACACCAACAGGCTGGCACTGGTTTTTGAGAGAATTAGTGAAATCAAATTAGAAAACAAATACTGGGGATTTCAAAGTGGAGATATCTACCAACAGCTAGCCACATATTACTGAAGAATTGTTCATTTGAATGCTAAGGATGAAAAAGTCTTAAACTAGAATATTCCCTCTCGAAACCGGCCTGAGAGCTTTGCTTGATACAGCAATAGCATTCTGAAGCCTCATTTTCAAGGAAGATGGCATAGAATGTGTTGACCAGAGAAGCTTTGGGTCCCCTATCCTTGGAAATGCCTAAGGCCAGGTTGAATGGGATTTTGAACAACCTGTTCTAGTGGAAGGTGTCCCTGCATATGGTGGGGCGGGGGGGAGGGGGGTTGAAACTGCATGATCTTCTACGTTCCTTCCAATCCAAACTATTCCACGGTTCTATGATGTTTTGATATGCTATTGCAATGTCTATGTGGGGTGTGAACCTCCCTAGGCCTTCCTGCTGACCTCTGAACCAAATGGCCAACACTGCTCTGTAGAAACAGTGGCTCAGTAATTCTGATCAGCTCCTCACTACAGGCCTCTCCTGTTGTGCTCTGATGATGTGCAAAATGACCAGCAGAGCTTGACTGGCTTCTTTATCAGAGATTGACAGAGATGGTTTGCAAAGAGGCAGACCCTCCTGCAGCTTTAGCAAAGAAAGCCTGCTACTATGGACAATCTTCTGTAAATGAAACCTGGCTTGACCTAAATGCACAAACTCTCCAACTAAACCTGAAGAGGTTTGCACACACCCTCATTCTGAAAACTTAATACTAATATTATCATAAAGAGTTGTCTTCCTCAAGCTACTGTTTTTCCTCTTGATTGGCCCATGTTTGTTCACATTTTGAATGCATAAATGTACCTGAAAAAAGAGTGCATAGACCATTTCCAAATTAATCTCCAGACTCCAGTTAGTCTTTAACTTCCATTCAAATAATTGATCAACACTATTCAACTTTTCAGCTTCAAAAAAATCCTTATCCCTAATTCACGTCAGTGCAACTTTTCAAATGCATAATGATGTTCTCCATAAGAACTTTAATACATCTAAATGTGAATAGAAAAATGTCTTTTCCATGAAAATCCAAGTGTATTTGTTAATCACTCTTAGTCCATTCTGAAAAATGGTTACATGCCTTGCCTCAGAATTCTATTCTCTTCAGTAACTTAAACATTTCTGCGCTAGCAAAATCATCAATAACAAGAATGATGGAGACAGTTGAAGAGCAACACATAAGATGTACTGGGCTCCGTTCTCACCCCAGTTGAAGCAAAGATATCTTGGAACACCCTTGTTGGAACCAGTGAAGTCATGACTAGGCTGTTTCTGCAGTCCACAGGCTTCACCTGTCATGACTGCACACATTTTGCAAGCAGTGAACGGTGAGCAGTATCAGACTTTGCTCTGCCAGCCTCATGTGTTCTTATTCATTTCCTGCAGCCAAGAGCAACACTGAAGAATTTCTCAGGAGACACACTGCTCACAGTCAGTGGGTGGAGTGCTGTGAGCCAAGCCAGCATCCTTAAAGTGCTACGGTATTCAACATCTATATCAGGCTTTGGGTTAGTAGACAGTAATTCACCTGTCTGCTCTTGGCATGTGACTTCAGTGGAAGTCCTGCAAACTGAAGGGTAGGTAGTCATGCATGACTTAACCAAGGCTCCTCTCAAGTTGACCTGTGTTGAATTGCTCACAGACACAAGGTGAAATTTGTGCTGCAGTAGCTGCAGTTAAGTGGTTGCATAATTTGGGACTATTTTCAGAACCCCATTCAATATTTTTACAACTCTCCACATTTTTACACACATATAGAAATACATATGCAGCCACTATCAACTTCAGAGGATTTAATAGTGGCTTTTTGTCATGGGTACTGGCAAGATAATAACTATAATAATACAGAAATACCAATATAATTATAACATAAAAAGTACAGATCTCTGTAGGCTTTTCATTTTGTCAAACTTTCTTACAAACCTGCATGTTTTATTTGTGTTAAATGTGAACTTAATTAGTAATCAGAATGCTAGGTCTTTCTTTTCAGTTCTAAACCTCCAATACAAAATATTTTAATATCCTTCTTTTCCTTCTTTGCAGCATGCTAAATGAGGCATTGAAAATTCAACTTTATACTTGATAGCTCTTTCTTTAAAATATTCTGAGAAGGATATAATTATTTAAATTTTAGTTTATAAGTATTTAAACTATTCAGAAATAAAAGAATTCAAACCTAATTAATAATATGTTGAGTAATAAAATACTTTAAAAGGTGATTTTTGTTGTCTGCATATAAATGGATTTAGCGGTAATTTAGGATAAGGGGATGGTTTGCTGTAAGGATCAAGTTTAAGGAGAACAAGCAGCCGAGAATGGAAAAAGGTAGCGCCTTGCAGTCACCAGTAAGCCCTGTATTACTCAGATGCTCAGCATGTGGGCTTAGCCCATGGGATAAAGGAGGTCTGTCATGAAACCTGCAGATGATTCCCATGCAAATGCAAAAATGACAGGACCACAGTAAATAATAGGGCTAGTGTGCTCTGACCCAATGTGGGTAGCTACTCACAGGCTGGAAATCATTTTGCCACATTCCTTCCTTAGTCATCCATGCTGGAATGAGATGACAGAGCCCAGCAGCTAAGCAACTCACTTGGACTACTTATTCATTCAGAGAGGAAGACTAGGACTTTTAAATGTAATTTTAAAAGACACTCTCTTGTATCACAAAGCCTTGGCTGGTAAGGGAGCTGTGACTGGAGGCCCAGGGCTGGGTGCCCAGACCATGGGCTGCTCCACTGTTTGCAGCAAGGCAAAAATATCTAGCTCTAGTTAAACACAGGAATAGGCTGTCTAGGGAGATGCCAGGGTCTCTGTCAGGGAAGATTTTTAAGAGTAGGTTGGAAGTTCAGAAGCCGGGCAGCGTTTAGGCAAGCTAGGCACACACTGGGGCAGGAGGCTGGAGAAGACAACTTGTTAGCTTTTCTTAAAGCATTATTTTTTTCTGACCATGTCACAGTGCTGCTGCTCAGGAAACATGACTGGCATTGCATCCCATTCAGAAATATCCCATGCAGACGCTTATAGCTCTGCAGAGCCTCAAGGGAACAAGAGCAGAAGAGCATCCCTATGAAATAACAGTAAGGGTAGTGACTACTGCCTGTAGGAAATAATGACTTTTGTACAAAAAAGCCGTTTTCAAGAAATGTCTCAGTTTAATGCTCCAAGTAGCCAAAAATATCTTAGGAGAACATTTTGGCCATACTGCCTTCTTCTCAGGAACTCAGTGAACTACTGCTGCAGAAATCCCTGCTCCTAACAATTATGTAGGAAGGATAGAGCATGTGATTTTGCCCAGTACACCTTTAACTCAAACTTCTCTGTGAAGGCTTAATCAAGACTTGATGAAAATTAAGTCACAGAGGAAACTTGTTAACCATGAGGGTTTCTGATGGCTTCATTTTGAAAAATGTCCTGAAAATATCACCTGCTCAAGTTCAGATAGACCAGGAAGGTCATGAATCACAAGGGACTTGGCTAATCTCATGAGCAATGGGGAAAGCTCTGTGTGCTGTAGGAGAAGAAGTCCAGCCAGGGATTTGGGGGAGACTGTAGGAATGCCAGCTCTTCAAACTGCAAGTCATGAAGATTACTATTGTATGACACAATTGGTCATTTTTCTCAGATCTTTTCTTCCCATCCACCACCCCCATTTCATATTTACTAAGTTAACACATTAACATCAATCTTCATTACTGGGTTCCTATGATGTCTAAATTGCTCTTTTTTTTTTTTCCTGTTCTTTGGAAGACTTTCAACCCTCTGCTTAGGCCAATTGTGTTCCAAACAATCCATCCCTCAGCTGGTCTCCTCCTGCCTTCCACTGGAAAGAAGCGGCATTGCTACCCTCACATTCCCCAGGCAGCATCCTTAGTCCAGCATTAACATTGTGCACTCCTAACCCTCCTTGCGCACAGACAGAGCCATCACCAGTGATTCCCCAAAGCAAACTCCCCTCTGTCAGACCAGTGAACATCCAAGACTTTGTGTGAGGAACAATATGAAAGACTGAGCAGTCTGTCCACGTGAAATTTGTTCTTTGGTGTTCTTGTCTTCATACAGTTAAATGCCTGATAAAAAATAAATTATATTGCTGCTGCAGCTGACAAACGATTAATAGTCATTTCCCCAGTGCTCATCACCATGGTATTTTGAGAGGGAGATAATGAAAATTCTCCATTAGCTTAAGTGCTTGGTCTGCTCTTATGGGATCTGAAGAGCCATTGGTCAAATTGGTCCCAGCAAAGAAAAGTTCTTTGTAAAGAAACTCACAAAAGAAAACCTGAAGGCAAGTAAAAGCAGCCCATAAAGCACTAATTGCAAGTCATGTCATTATTTTTAGGTCTAATTTGACATTCCTGATTATACTCTTCTAACATTATAAGTTTGTGTAATTCTTTAACTTCAAAGGGGAGGGAAGAAAGGAAAAGGGCTCTTACTAAGTTGCTTACCAAAACTGTACTTTTTTGTTCTTATCAACATGAATTATTTTAGAAAGAAAATCTTTACTGTGAGGCTGGTGAGGCACTGGAACAAGTTGCCCAGAGAAGTGGTGGATGCCCAATCCCTGAGAATGTTCAAGGCCCAGTTGGATGGGGCTCTGAGCAACTTAGTCAGTGTCCCTGCCCACAACAGTAGCATTGGAACTAGATGATCTTTAAGGTCTCTTCCAACCCAAACCATTCTATGATGCTATGACTCTATGAATTATATGCAAACTGAAGTGTGGATGGAATTTTCTTCACATTTCCCTCCCTTGCATGCCCTCTTTTCCTCTAAGAGAAGGAAAATGCTTTGGAAATGTACGTATTTTGTAAATAGCATTTTAAGATGAGGCATTTTATGTTACACATTATGGAGTGTGTAAGTAACTGAGCACCAGTTCAGATTCAATACTTAGAGAAAAAAAAAAACCACCAAAACTTTTTATAGTCTCTTTTTTCCCCCAAACACTCTCTCATTTCAGGGCCTTTTGTGTCTAGAATATACAGGAAGCTTGGGGTACAATCATCTGAATCCCACATAACTGATCCAACTTTTTTTTATTGCCAGAGATTAACACCAGACTTCTTCCTTCACTAATTGTGAGAAACAGCTGCACTGAGAATCAGCTTTCTGAACACAGACATTATGGAATGTTCAACCACAGATGTTATGGGATGTTCTGTCTTGTATATAGACAGATCTGTCAGAAAACAGGGTGAGTAAAAGTTATCATTTCCTTTACCCCGTCTGAGTGCCCTATGTATGAAGTTTAGTGAGTTGGATATTCTCATTTGTAGTCTGGCCCCAGAGTATTTACATTCTGACATAAATTGGAATGGTTTCAACAAGACAGATGAGAAAAATCCACCCCCAGTTCTGACATGTCTTAAGGATGTGGTTGCCCTTCACTGCAACTGTGTTCTGGCTCAAACAGAAAGGAGACTTGTTCCCAGACTTCCTCACTCAAAGTCATGGCCATCCTTGTCATACTAGGGCACTCCATTTTTACATTATATATGACTGAATTGAACTTACAAGACTCCAAAGCATCATGGGACTTTACTTAGGACTGGAGGAATGTGAGTCCTGGTCTTTGCACCATGGAATTCTCAGTTTATATTACACTATTTTGCATTTACCCAGTTACTGGTTAATAATAATAAATACCCACTTACTGGGTAAATGGTACAAACACATACTAAGTGCCAAAAGCCACTCCTCTCTATGTTAATGATCTGACTATTTACCAACAAAGCCATCCTTACTTTTTTGTTCCAAGGTTTTATTCCAATTAGGCTGCAGTGCCTTCTTATAGAGAGGTACACATCTGCAGGGAAGGAAAGTAATTTCCACAACTGAGTTTATAATCTGGTAGTTAGAGCAATCTCCTGTGAAGGGGAAAAGCCAAATTGGATCCCTCTAAGGGAGATCCCTTCTTAGCAAAAGGTCTGTGCAGAAAGCAGTTGCATAAGTGAAATACATTCCTTGATCCAGAAAGAAATTTTGTCTGCTGCTGAATTTAATATAGGATGCAATTCTGATCATTTTGATAGACATAATTTATAATGACAGGGTCCAAAAATCTTGTTAAACTGAGCCTCTTATGGAAATCAAACTAAGGATCACCTATATCACTTACATGTCTGTACCACTGCTGTTGCAATGTTTAGACTTTAGTTTACCCAGGCACTGGGCTTGAATCACTCTCCTCTGATCTGTGGCAGTTTAGTCTTTACCAGTTTTTGACAGGAATAAAGTTGTCTTCTCTAGCCCTCCTGGCTTCCTTTCCACACCACTTTTACAAACTGTTTCACTTTACTGGCTGTCCACAGCCCAGCACAGCTCATATCTCCCTCTCAGCACACTTCATATAACAGGTTCCATTGCAACAAAAGCAATCAGATTTTCATTTCAGTATCAAGGCCAGCAGATGCTACCAGGTCTAGCAAATAGAGTTAATCAGGAGAAAGGATAACTGTTTTGAACACTCACTGAAATGACCAGGAATTCCATGTGTTTGGGCTTCTCACAGAAATTGAGTGATCACGCTAAAGACTGTTCACTAAGTTTTCTGCTTAGCCACTGCATGCTCTCCCCACAATCAAAAGAGATAAAGGTCTAAACATAGATGCCTACTACCATTGTAGATATTCCAGGACAAGCTGGCACGGGTGTTGTAGGTCCTGTGGGAAAACATCCTGCTGAACTGACACCTGGAGGGCCAGAATGTTTGCTTAGGGCAATTCCAATTGTGCTAGATATCTTTTGTGCTCAGTTACACTCAAACTGTGCAAAATCAGTGTCCATTCTTCTCCCTTGACAATAAAGGCAGTCAGACTTAAATATAAACCTCTGATCACGTGAATCAGTATATGGGCAGGCAAGAAAAGCATCACAGTTTCTCTCTCTACAGTTGTTAGGTTATGTGCTAAGAAGTAATGAAAAAGTTACAATCCCAAATCCAAACAGAATAGTTTAGCAACTTCTCTCCTATCTATCCCATGTACCATCAGGTAGAAAATACACTATTTGTGTGTGTTTGTGTTTATCTGTATTGATGAGAACAAGAAGATGGATAGGTTTCAGAGATATGATGTATTTGGATGATGTTTCCCACAGTTCGATGCCATATTTTTAGCCAAGACAAAACTGAGACCCTTTATGTACTTAAACTTACCTTTTAATATGAAAAGGCTCTTTTAAAGCCTTATTGTAGTTCTGTTAAGAAAGCTGGATTAAAAGAAAGGTAACATGCTTTGTGGTGTAAGGTCAAACAGCATGTTTTCACATTGAGTCAAAAGCAAACTTGACAGACTTTACTACCAGGCACTCAGGTTTTTTTCCTTCCATGGAAATAAATTAAATACATAGCACGTGTCTCATGGTAAGCTGTTATCTCTGAAAGAGGCAGGAAAGAAAAGGTGTAGGGGTAGAAGAAGCATTAGAAAGAACATTTAAAATTGGAATCACTTCCACTGAATGAGTGGCAGCTTATATTACACAGGCTGACAAGCAACATTTCCATTTTCCAGTATCTATATCCTAGTTATCATTTTCACTTGGTACTTCACCATAAAGAGCATCAAAATCTAAAGGGCAAACATGAGAAGAGATATACAGCTTCTCTCTGGTTTATAGCAATAAAAGGGTATTTTTAATTCATCCTTTCCTTCTGTGTTTTGATTTCACACTTTGCCATTCATTTAAGCCAAGCAGTTCAACCCAAAGGAACTGATCTTGGCAGCTTGTAGCTACTCACAGAGGGGCTGAGAAAATTATCTCTCAGTTATTTATTCTTTCTTTCCTATTTCATAAATTTTCAGCCCAGCTTGTACCAATATGTACTTCAGAAAGTAGGATGATAATTAAGAGAGCTATTCCTTCTACCCTCTATGTATCCAATACAACACATGTTCCCAGTAATTTGAACATATCATCCCTTACCGGCAGAGCATGAGTAAAGGAATGTGATTTCTCTTCCCTTAGGGACCAGTAAGATTCCCCAAACTGAACAAAATGACAGTCAGACTGATAACACCTACTCTATTCTGCCTATTTAAAATAATTTCCCACTCAAATACTACTCTCAATGGGGGAAGGAATCATACACTGATTAATTCACCTCTAGAGCTTCCACAGTAATTTTAAAATGTTCTCCAACTCTAACATTTAGTGTAACAAAGACACTCAAACTCTTCTGTGCTATGACTCCACATGTAGTGGAGTCATATTTTTTTCAATTAATCCTCTTTAGAGGTTGTCAATTGGTTTTCCCAGAGCTTTGTCATCATAGACACCAAAAGCAGGCAAATGTCCTTGGGACAGATACACAGGACTTCCACACATGACTCCAGGATGTGGTGTGCACTGTGGAAGAGCAAATAAAGATAAACCGCAGCTTGCCTCTTTTCCAGCACCTGGCCTGACCTGGAACAAGAAACAATTTGTGTTTCCTCACTGTACATAATAAGTGTTTGATGATGTGCAATTACCTGTGTGTAAGCTTTCGTCGAAAACAGTCATTGTGGGCACATGCACAAAACTGAAATCATTCTCTAACATGAATCACCCTATCTTTGGAAAAAGCCACATGTCTTTCCCTCTGAACACACAAACAACTGGTCACTTAAGGGATAAATATGACTGTCCTGTTGCTGATGCAAGGGGGTGTCCAAAACTCAGCTGATGAATCTTTGTATTTCTAGCAATGACCCACAGAATCTTCAATTTTGCAACCATAAAGAGGAGTCCAGAGACATGTCTGAGGTCCAAACTTTGCCTTATTGTCCAGTCTACTTCTCTTAATCTGTACATATTTATTAGCCGTAAGAAAAGTAAGCCATTCCAGAGGATGCCTTCACATCAATATATTGTTTGGATAGCTTTCTTGACTACAGCTTTCATTGTCTTATGTGCCAACAACAGGTCTCCCTCCTTCAAGGACTAGTCTGGTTCCTGAAGCTTTTCTCATAAATATCCTTTAGTCTGTATCTCTAGACTGAAGTTCTCCAAGTGTACATATCAACTCTTTACACTTATTTGTACAGAAAGTGGTACAAACAGGATTCCATTCACATAAGGTGCATTTCCATTTTTGAAAACGAGTGTATTCATCAAATTTCTATTTTTAAAAATAAAAAATATCCTTCAATATGGAAACTAAATTCCGTATTTTCAGACCTAATAAGTTACATATGTTTTCCTATGTCATTCAGTCTCCACACATCTCTCTTAATGTTTTATTAAGATTTTTCTTCCTTCCACCTTCAAACTGAGTTCAATTTTATTCTGCTTTCCAGGTGATTCTGTGATGATATCCTCATCACAACCTAGATTAAAGGAAGATACTTAAAAATACCCCGGTGCATTGTATCACTGCTTGCTTGAAAATCTTTGTTAATTTAACACTTAAAGTTTGGGGCTCATGTTTCACAATTTCTTCATAATGTTAAATAGGTCTTAAAAGATAAAGGAGAGAGAAGCAATCCAATTCATCATCAAGTGGAAGTGTTGATTCTGTAGGTGGCACTATGAACCAATGCTTCCACACAGCATTTGTTACAATGCCATACAAGGAACCATCCTTCAGAAGAGGTGCATAGTTGAGGTCATGACAATTTTGTGGGTATCAACAGCCTCAAAACACTTGCTGCAAGAAGGAAGTTGTTTATACAAATGAGTTCTCCAAAGAGAACCAGCCAAAATCCACTGGCAGACGTCCAAGAGGATCCAAGCCTCTTGTTCATCTTTCACTGGGTGATCATGACCCCTCTCATATTTTTCCCAGAGCTGAATCTGTCAAGAACAAGATATAACTCATATAACTTTCATTCACTTATTACATTGTGCAGATACTAAGAAAGGAGGATTTATAAATATACAGATATAAACATAAAATTAGGTGGTAGAGAAAACAAATTTCTTTCATCTGGCACCTTCTAGTCACAGTGGATGCTCTTTGCTATATCTGGAATAGACACTTACAGGGTACTCTATTTCCTTGGAGAAGATCAAGAACTGAGCTTTTGCAGAAAACAAGGTTTCTGATTTCTTTGAGAGTACTGCTTTTGTAATCTCTATGACAGGGAGAGATCTGTAGCAAGCGTCAAAGGTTACTGGGGTGTCTGTCTGAAATAGTTCTGGCAGTTCACTTGGGAAAAAAGTGACAAGAAAGTCTGTGTGGTATGAAAAAGCTGAGATTGCTGGGAAATGTCACCCATTCTTATGCTGCTTACTTTTCTACGTGGTTTTCTAAGTTCATTATTTATTTATTTATTTAGCAGCTTGCCTACAGATGAGGCTGAAGCATGAGAGAATTATGCCTGTTTAGTAAAAGGAACTAGTATTTCGTCAGGATTTTGAAGCAAAGTCGTACACATATAACAACTTAACCTGACATATACCAAACAAGCAGGTGACCAAGCTTGCCAGTGGGAAGGTGCAAGGGTGTTATTTAGCCAGATATTGCCTTTTGCAGAATGAAAGATAGCAAATCAAGAGTCAGCAGTTGGTCCTGTCGCAGGTAAATGAAGAAAAAAAATGTTGTACCACACCCAGCCTTCAGTTGCTTTTAACATGTGTTTACAAAAAGAAGAGTAAAGGCAGATTTAGGAAAAGCCAAAAATATAATCATACTTATTTCACTGAAAACTCTCAATAGATTGAAAATTAAAAACTGCTGTCATTCCTCCTAAGAAGGACAAAGCTTTAAACCAGTCTTCAACCAGTCTCAAAGGACTGGGTCTGAATCAGCTGCTTAAAACACACTGGGCTCTATACACTGAGCACGAAAGTTATGAAAATGTAAGAATTTTTTTAATTCTAGGCATTTTACATAGTATTATTTTCAGGGGATGCATGTGTCTCCATGGGGTGCTTCACATAGGAAAATCCCCAGAAGGTGGCAGAAGTGCTTGCACCTGGTTATGACCAGCAAATAAGGATAAGTGAACTTTGGAGACTGCCCATTTAAGAGATCTTTCCTTAGGAAAACAAACAAATAAAAACCACAACCAAACAAACAAAACCCAAACAAACAATACCCAAGAAAAACAACCAAAAAAACCAAACAACAAAAAAAATATTTTGGTTCAACATAGAATTTGCTAAGGGTTATCTTTTCTCTAAGTAGTCACTAACTGACTGTTCTGGTAGGGAACTAATCATTTGATGAGGAATTCCCAACAAATAGCAACTGAGCAGGATAGTAGAGCTGAGGGATCGACTTTTGCAGAAATCATAGAATCAACTAGGTTGGAAAAGACCTCTGAGATATCAAGTCCAACCCTTGATCCAACACTGCCATGGTTACTAGACCATGGCACTAAGTGCCACATCCAGTCTCATCTTAAAAACCTCCAGGGACGGTCAATCCACCACCTCCCTGGGCAGCCCATTCCAGTGTCTGATCACTCTCTTTGTAAAAAATTTCTTCCTAATATCCAACCTAAACCTCCCTTGGATGAGCCCTCTTGTTTTACTGCTGGTTGCCTGGGAAATGAGGTCATTTTCACTGTGGAAACAGCTAAGGAGGGAGGAGATGGGCTGCAGAAGACATGTGCGTGACTTGAAGAAGCAGCCGTCTGCAGTCGTGCACTGTATTCCCCAGAGGACTTGTGAAGGAGGAGGGAAATGAGGCATTGAATTGTGTACAGGTGTTCTATAGCTGAGTCTCAATCTGTACAGCTCTGAGTTAAAAGCAGGACTATCTTTTTAAAGAGTCTACAAAGCCTGGGCATAGTTTGTCTCTTTGGCTGTCCCTGGAGAGAAAATTGTGAATTCAGACTGCTTTTGGTAGAATTTCTTGGAAAAAAATGTATTTAAACTTCTGACAATCTGAAGAGACAGCTTCAATGCAGGCAGTCTAGGGCTGCTGGGCTGCAAACCGTCATCTCATGAGGAGAGGGACAAAGAGCCTGTTCTATGCAGAGAAGCCAAAAGGAGCAAATAAATCACAGTCCATTCAAATGACGAAAAACTAAAGAGAATATGGATCTAGTCTGTTGTGACCCAAATGCAGCAGTTGAGGATTCTTTCCCCAGGCACAATGATTTTAAAACGCAAAAAGTCCCCAGATGCTTTTTTTATCACCAAAAAGTAAATGTTCCTAATGAATCTGAACTTTATCTTAGAAGCTTTGTGAATTAATCTGTAAAATCCATTACTTCTGAGTCATTTTTAGTTGGCTGATCATCCGTGTTGTGTGTCAGTGAATCTTTGAAGTGTTTGATGGACCAGGTAGTTCAGGTGATGCCAGACATGCTCTCTGCATGACAAGAAGAAGGAGAATGGTGAATAGGGACTAACAGATACTAAAAGCAAATATTCTTAATCAAAAATAGATTTTCTTGTTTTCATACAATGTACAAAGTAGATATGTTCTTAGACAGTATGCTACAGCAATTTCTTCTATTTCATATAAGATTATAAAGACCTAACAGCTGGGACATATATTTCTTAGTCTGTAGAACTACAGTAACTCCACCACCACCACCCCCACCACCACCCCCTAATTCTTGCTTTTTCAATGCAATTTTAGATTAAATAAAAATACAAGGTCTGACCAAAGGTCCTTCTGTTCCCACTAACTTGACAGAAATAGCAATATGCATCCAGTGACCCTTATATACTCTTTTTGACTTTCAGCAGAAACTGAAGAATTCAGGCTGAAGAATTTCTCTTCTGGATAACAAGTGATAACAGAAGTACTGCCTTTGGTTTTAATGACAATTTTTCAGTAAATGCTTTCATTTTGGAGGAAGAAAAGCAATGCTGAAGGCAAATATCTCTTTGTTTGGAATTATTTTGAATTTTATTTACCTCTGTCTCTGTGTGCATTTAGGAAGTTATCAGGAGTGAAGTGCCAGACAGACAATAAATGGTGAGATCAATACAACAGAATTACAAGACATGAAATAAAATGGAGCTTACTGTTCTGACTTTCTGTTAGAATCATTCTTATAAATTTATGTGTCAGTGAGTGTTTTCAGGTGTCATATTCTGCAGGTCATTAAATGTCCACTTGTGTTGCTTGGAAAGTAAAGGAAATGCTCAAGAATATCCAATTTTTGCCTTCCAAAGAGGACAATAATATAGTTATACAAGCAACACACTTCATTTAACTAAGATTGAAAGAAAATTTTCTTGTACAAAGCTTGCAGTGCCAGAATTAAATAACTTCTTACTTCATGTCAGTCAAATCCTTATAAACAATCCCATTTACAGCAGACACACCTTCCCCTGGTTTTGATAACAAATCCCAGTGTACATCACAACTCTAGGTACACATAACAGTATGCTTCAAACTAATTAATTCAATGCAAACTCCTTTTAGCTTTTCATTGATAAGACCTTGGCTGAGTCAGAAATGTTAACAGTGTTGGAAAATGCTCACAGAGGAGAGACAGGGAACCAGTGTTTCCTGTCTTGATATTGACTGTTTTGATTTTTAAAAAATCATGAAACTGTAAGGGGAAGGAAGTCAAATATTGCCTGCAATCAAAGGAAAGACCCTCCTGTTGAACCTCTCAATAGAAAAAATTTGCACCAACAGCTGAAGCCTGCTGTATTTACATCTTATGATCTAGAAATCTGGTCTGCATTCTCTTTGTTTCTTTTTTCCTAAGATACCAGGATCCTAAATTTCAGAGCTCTGTTGTATTAAGCAATCAAATTATAAAATTCCAGCTTTTTTAAGCAAAACGCACACAACACAAATGGTTCATCTGTCAGGGTTTGTTGTGATCTGCCTTAGCAGTTCTATCCAAAGGTGTTTATGAGACATACCAGCGTGCATAATATTATACTTCAGTGCGTGAGAGCTTGAATTTTGTATGTCATTGGCCACTATTTATTCACTCATGTGTCCTTCCATTTTCTCCACTGGAGCAGTTGCTTATCTCTCAATGAAATAACTAACAAAATATCAAAGACATTTTAAACCCAATATCAAATAGCTATGGCCAAATTTCATTCATTCACAGCACCAAATGACCATATTACTCCCCAGAGTGACACTGATGCCTGCAAGAGGAGAATTTAGTGTTGGATTTGCGATTATATTTACCATTAATTAAGAATTTATTATCACTAATAATTGTATTAAGTGAGAAAATAATTACTATTTGGGGGGATTTAAATGTAACTTAGTATTGTTGCTGAAAGGTTCTCCATTTACCAAGTGAGTGCTCTTTAAGAAACATAACTGGCACTCCCCCTATCTGCACGTTTCAGGTCCTTTAATACAACATTCTTTGGAGCGGTGTTAAACTGGGGATCTTGATTCCAGTTGCATGAAAGGCCTTCAATAGTACCTCTCATCATCTGGCTCAGGATCCCAAATGAGGACTAGCCTCCTGAGATTCCTCTGCAGGGAATGAGTAGGGGAAAGCACCTAGAACAGGGTTTTAAATACTCCATGTTTTCTTTACAAATGCTAAGGTCTGATTTGAAACAAATTTTGAGTCTATTGCCTCTCTACCATGGTGCCTGAGGGAGCCTGAGATGCCCCCTCTGAAACAGATTTCTGCTACCAGGTTGTCACCTTTCTGCTGGGCACACAACACTGCCTCATTCCTTGTTTTTAAGCTGAAGGTGACAGGAAAGGCTGGTGATCAGAGCAATTGCTCAGGAAGAGGGAGACACAAACTCGAGCCCTCCGCAGGCTGGATGAGGGACTGAACACCCTTTTGGCAAGGGAGTACCCAAACCCCTAGGATAGCAATAGGGGTGCCACGAAATCATCTTTGACTCCTCTTCTATGCTCCCAATTGTGAGGGCAGATTTGAAGAATCGGAAAGCAAATGAACAGAAATGAGCTTTTGTAGCCCAGTAATGAGGGTAGAGAACACAGAGAGAAACCTCGATTTCAAGGTGTTATTCTTGTGATGTTTATCTGGCTTTACCTTTAACTGCAGCAAGTGAAATACAAAATGTAATGCTGAGAACAGTCAAGCATCAAGCTCTGTATCTAGGAGCAAGAGATGCTGTCTTCATGGTTTCTGAAGCACAAGGGACGAGGGGTCAAAGTGAACAAGCGTGGGAGCAGCAAGGTCTCACTGGGGATGGCAGCAGCAGTGCAGAGAAGCAGGCAGCAGCTGGCAGCTCAGATCATTCCTGTTTGCAAAAATTGCTCCTGGAATAATCTTGCTCCTGGAATAATCTGCTCAACAGAAGGATCTGACCAAAAAATTGGAGATTTTTAAAAAACATTAATTAAAATTATTTGAGGGCTATGGAAAACACCTCACGAGGCTTAAAGGACTCATTGCCATTCCTGTATCAAAAAGGAGGCTGGAGAGTGACCTGACTACAGAGATGTTCGGTACCACATGCTTTCTTCACCTTGCAGAAAAAAAAGTAATTGCAGCAGCTAGAAACTGAAGTCAGATGTATTTAAATTAGAAAAGAGGCATAGAATTATAAGAATAAAGTTGGTCAACAAACAGAACAAATGACCAAGGAAAATGGTATGTTCTCTCCTGCTTTGTAGTGTCACACAAAAACTAGATGGCTTTTTGTAACGTTGTGTGTGGCAAAATACAAATCCCACTGAGATCAAACACAAATTGCTGGGTGCAAAGCAGAATGATGGGTCCTGTGGACTGTCCTGCAGATGATCAGATGACATACCAGT
>JAWWLV010000001.1:42283786-42297500 GCA_035041135.1 Platyrinchus mystaceus
AAACACAAATTGCTGGGTGCAAAGCAGAATGATGGGTCCTGTGGACTGTCCTGCAGATGATCAGATGACATACCAGTAGCGTTTATTGAACAGCAACTACTGCTAAACATATATGTTATTAAATGTATATAAGGAGGTAATCTCCAGTTGCCTCCCCTGTAAGCAAAGAGCACACAGCATTGTGCCCTGCTGCTATAGTCAGGCTTTCTCCACAGGAAAATCAGGGCACAGTCGTTCTCACCCATGCCTGCCCCTGACAAGGAGGTTGGGTGCAGCCTGAACAGATGCCAACATCCAGCAACATGGAAGTTTAAACATAGCCACATAGTCATAGACATTTGCAGCAGTGATTTTGCAGCAGGAGATCTCAGGAGGTCCAGCCCTGCTTTTCTTTGTGCTTAATTATACCTCTTTGAAACAAGGATAGAAACCAAGCAGGGAATAAGGAGTCGTGTGGAATATTAAATTCTACATTTTCTTGTTCAGCTTTCATGTGGAAATGCAATTTCTATGGGGTGTGTTGTAAGTAAGTCTGTTGGGATACCTGTCAGCTAGTCAGAGTAGATGGGCTGAAAACAGTGCTAGCAGGCAGAAGTGTTCCCCAATACAGTTAACATGGCATGGTGGCTGCAGTGCTCCCCAATACCAGTCCTCCTTCTTGATAAAGGCTGTGCTGTCACAGACAAAATGATGTCCCTGGCTCTTGGGGCTGAGGAGAAGAAAATGTTGCCAAGGCCCAAGGTTGTACCACAGTGAATTTGTCAATACACATCATCTGCCCAGCAATCAGAAAGACGTGGGGAATCCATCCTTATAGACACCTAGAGCACAGGTTGTCATGTAGCTAGACCCTGGAACAAGTGTGTCAAGACTATTGCACATGTTCAGAGTGACGTCCAAACTGATGACAGAAAAAATAAAAAAAAAAATAAAAATAAAAAAATTAAAAAAAAATAAAAATAAAAAAATTTAAAAAAAAAGAGAGAGAGAAAAAAAAAAAGAGAAAAAGAGAAAAAAAGAAAAGGAAGATCCCATGTGGGTGTCTTCACAGCAAGAACAGGACAAAGGAGGCCAGCTGAGGAGATGGTTAGCCATGGCTGTCGTGTATGAAATGCAAGTTTTCCTTTGAGTATTCACAACGTTATATTTTGTCCCTATGACCTAAAAGCAATTAATACATGCAGCAGTTGTTAAAATATAATGCAAGTAATCCATATGGGATATGTTGGCTTCTACCAGCGGTTCTGCTGCTTCTTAGCAAGCAGGAAGAAATAACTCATCACTATAATATTTACACTCCATTTTACAGCCTATCTTAATGCTGGGTCCCAGAACCATAAAAAATCCTCAGGATCTCAAGGCAAAACTTCATATCATTGCTCTAATTTGCCTTCTTGAGAAATATAATGATGTGTCAACACACTAACAAAAATGTAATGCCTGTGCTGCATAAAAGAGAGCTACTTAATGTCACTATCCATGGGGTTTTATGCGTACTTTGAAGAGACAACTGCATCCACGTTGGCAGCTGGTAGTTAAAGTTACGTACATGCTTAGTCTCAGGGGCACATTTTCATCCCACGCTGTACTAGATTAATGCAGGTAATACAGACGAAGAGTATGATAGAAATAATCTACAGCACATACAGTCATCTTACAAAGAAAGGAAGTTATTTTTTCTCCTTGCTCAGTAAAGAATCTAACATAACCAGCTGATATTAGCCTCATCCTGTGCAGGCTGTGCTTTGCTGGGGGACTGTGCTGTGGTGGCTGCTGTGTCACCTCCTGCCAGGAGCACACAGGGAGGATGGGAAGTAGTCAGCCAGTGGGGAGTCTCTCAGGGAACACAACCTGTTGCCCTCCAGCGCACATGCAAGGCTTCATCTCAGCCAGGGAATGGCTACGAGCCACTTCTCATCTGTTGCTGGTAAAAAGAGCTGAAAGTAGATCACTAAGTATATAAGAATGGCTTATGATAAGGCTGGAGTAAGAGGTACAGACAGACTGCCCACAGTCCTGTTCAGGCTCGAGGCAATGAGAGCACTGTAGAATCATAAGCAGCTTCCCAGCGGGCAAAGAGAAATAGCAACTACTATCTCTAAACCTTTATGGATCCTGGAAGTTTCTGGTTATGGTATTCTCCCAAGTGGGCCATGCAAAGAGAGTTTAATATGTTTCTACTCATCTATTTATAGTGAAACCAAGTGACCCAATGTGTAAAAATATCTTTTTGGATCTGAAAACACCAGCTTGAGTCTCCACAGGAGAAGGAAACCAGTCTAGTGAGGTCTTGTCCAGTCTCAAAGGTTTCTCTGAGACATTACATTACATTACATTACATTACATTACATTACATGTGTCTGACAACAACTAACACGGTCACTGACATCAGACAGGATGTGCCACTGGCCATATCCACTGCTTGTAAGTGCAGCTGTAATGGCATAGACATCTTCTCACTGGAGCTGGGCAATCAGGAGGGCAATAGTGTCCTGGGGTGCATTAAGCACAGCATTGCCAGCTGGTTGAAGGATGTGGTTGTCCCACTCTGCTCTGCAATGGTGCAGCCTCACCTTGAGTCCTATGTGCAGTTTTGGATACCATAACACAGAAAAAACCATTAAGCTATTGGATAGAATCCAGAGGAAGGCTACAAGGATGGTGAAGGGACTGGAGGGGAAACTGTATGAGGAGCAGCTGAGGTCATTTGGTTTGTTCAGCCTGGAAAAGAGGAGTCCGAGGGGAGACCCCATTATGATCTTCAGCATCCTCACAAGGGGAAGTAAAGGGGACAGGTACCAATCTGTCTCATGACCAGTGACAAGGCTTAAAGAAACAGCATGAAGCTGGGTCAGCGGAGGTTTAGGTTAAATATCAGGAAAGGATTTTTCACCCAGAGGGTGCTTGGGCACTGGAACAGGCTCCCCAGGGAAGTGGTCATAGCACCAAGTCTGACAGAGTTCAGGAAGTGTTTGGTCAACACTCTCAGCCACACAGTGTGATTCTTGGGGTGTCCCATGCAAAGCCAAGAGTTGGACTTGATGATCCTGATGGGTCCTTTCCAACTCAGCATATTCTATGATTCTAGGAACTCAGAGAGGGATCTTTCACCCTCCCCATTCCCAGTGGTACTGCAGGTCATGGGGGCTGACAGCCAGCCAGCCCTCTCACAATGAGCTTCCTTCCAGAACATCACCACCTGAGTCACAGCTGTAATTCTGGCCTTTCTGGCACTTATGACTTCCACAGGCAATAGCCCAGCTGACCTCCAGGTCTACAGATTTGCTCCCAACCAACATTTTCCAACTGATCTTCTGAGGGGAAGATATAATTTGGGAGGAAAATTAATTATGCTTCAGCACTAGAGAAGGGAGCTTTTCTCCATAGGCAAAGACAGACCTGCTCACCAACTGACAGTTTCCATTTAGAGTGAGAAAAAATTCCCCAACTCCAGCATATGTTGAAATTAACAGTGGCTGATAGATTACAATTGTCATCAAATCTAATCTGAGTTTAGTGGTGGGCTTTTTTCTTTGATGAGTTCAACCAGTCCACTATGCTGGAGAAATGAATGTGACTGAGATTAGTCCATGCTCAGCAGCCCTTGGGTTCTTAATCAGTAAAAGCAAAGCTCCCCTGAAAGAATATAATTTTCTTAAAACATTTTTTATCAATACTGTTCTCCTGCCTTTCTATCCTGTAATCAATCAAATCAGTCACCTGCCCTTGATGACTGCTCTGTCCTTTGCTCAGGTGGTGAGACTCAATGCCTTTCCTGCATCCCTAACAGCAAAGGGGATTCAAAAACCAAATAGGCAACCCCTTTCCTGGTTGTGCTTTGTGACATCTTTCATTTACTTATTTGACTCTCAGCCAAACCCTGTACTTGCATAAGCTCATGTGACTTTGACTACCGTCAACACTGTTCTCCAATGCATAATCCATGGCTGTGCAAAGTTTCTACAATATGCTATTCCCCTGCCTTGGAGGAACTATATCTGTTTCTGTGGCTAGGTGGGGTTTTTTTCCAGTCTAATGGCTGACTGCTTTTTGCCCCAGTGACAAACACCTTGTAAATAGGAAATAGAATTTTTGCCCTCTTGAGATTTCAAGGAGAGGTCAAATCAATTTGACAGGTTCTAACAAATGGCCTCAGAAAAGGTGTTAGCTGGGAATTAGTTTCCGTTTCTACTGACCTGGGTGAATTTCCAAGTGCTAGGCACTTGATAGCAGCCTCTATACGCTTACCCATGGTTTGAGCCATTCAGTCCACTCTGAGTATTTATTTTTGGCCCTAGAATATTTCTGTTCTACACAAACATGTTATCCAGCAACTGTTCAATACAGCAAGTTTTTATTCTTACTTAAAAATGTTGAATTTTACAATAAGTTAGGGAAACATTTAAATCAGAGAAACTTCGTATAATTGCAAATGTCTCCCTTTACATGTTTTTTACCATTTTTCAGATTCCTTTCTCCTCCTGGCTCTTAAGAGAAGTGTTTCACATCTGGGCCTCAGCAAGTCTGTGGGCTGTGCTAGCACAATAAAGAATATTGTTTTTTCTCTTCAAACTGTAGCAGGCAGGAAAGAAAATACTGCCAACAGCTAAAGACCCCCAAGGAGGCTTCTGTACCACTCTGGGTAATTTTTCCTGGAGAAATTTATTGAGAAGCAAAGGCGATGCCTAAATATCATTTTATTTGTGCGTTGCTCATTTAAATAACATCACCATAAACATCCCTTTTACGTAAGCATTTTTCTCCCTTCTGAGAGACTGATGCGGGGGTCTGGGAGGCGCAGAAGGAAGCACTGTGTTGCAGTACACTGTGCAACGTTCAGGCACACCAAGGGACCTTTCTCTCTCTGCACAGTATGTAGCAAAAAGTATCACTATAATCACCATAGGGGAGTGAATAAGAAAGAGCTGCCTTAGTCAGACCTTGAAAATGTGCATTCCCCACAGTGGGCTACTGGGAATCTCACAGCACACAGCTCCAATAGCACTTTCCACTCCCGGTGAGAGTGTGCCATGTGGAGCCCTTTCCTGAAGAGATTGCTGGGACTGAGCATACAGCAGGAGAGCATTTTCTAGCCAGAGAGCTGGGGCTGCCACAGCATGCGGGATGCTTATGTCCACCAAAGGCTTTACAGGTTGATAAAAGAAGCAAATGGATTTGGAATGGTTTCCTCTCTCTCTGAACCCAGCATGTTCAGCTATGTCCCTGAAGTTTTCCACCCCTCTTTTCCACTAAATCTCATAGCACACAACATCTCTTTGTTCCTAGGGAGGTTGTTACCATGCAGGGGGCAAAACCCAATACATCTGCACTCATTCTTCACTGCTGCTTGCACCACAATCATCTTCCACTGTTGCCTTTTCTGTTCTTCCTATCCCAGATGCAAAAGAAGCCCAATCCTGCAAGACAGTGAGAGTGTCCCCAGGGAGCTTGAGTGCTTCCATTACTCACCCAGCTGATCTAGACAATTTTTTTTATATTTCATTAAACAGAAAAAGCCACTTACTGTCATTCAGCTGTGAGGATTTTCTCTGCCACCGGTGCTAATTACATGTTAACAAGAGCTTTCTCCGGTATAGCCAGATTTTTATGATTTCACCTAGTAAAGAAGCCATAATACTTTGTTTGCAATGGCTGGCTTGCTACCCTGGTAGCTATAACAATTTACATTTTACTCAATTATAACAAAAAGCAACCTTCTGTACACCTCAAAGGAATAAAAGGTGCCTACACCACTCAAGGAGGAAGGCACGGCATAGACTCATGTTTGTAGTGATCACTTTACTGCAGCATCCATTTGACTCTGGAAATCAAGGGCACAATCTGAACAAAGTCCGAGGGATGAATAATTTGGCAAAGATGGTTTTTGGAAAAGAGGCTGCTTTTGTTTTTTGTAAATCATCATCATCTCTCAGAGTAATAATTGTGAGATCAATAGTGCCACAGGAACAGGCAACGGGTAATGTTCATGCTGCAATCTGTTAAATGCTCTTAAGGTACATCCACCCCAGTGCTGCAGTTCAAATCAAGAACACACACGGCAGACGCCCACTTTTTTCTGCACATCATAAAGCAGGTCTGAGAGGATGCAAACTGGATCCTTTCAAATAAATGTTAGCTAAAGGGTTCACTGGACCATGCCTGTCCCTCTTCACCATTCCCATCACCAAAAGGACCATCAGTTTTCTGAAAGCAACACTGGTGTCCATAAACATCCTTAGCCTGCCGAGAGGAGCAAGAAATCGGGACCACAACTGTATTTCTGCCTAAAAATTACTGGGAGGGATCAAAAGGTACACCAGTAAGCACATAGAGGGGTGAGACTATCCTTTGTCCTTGAAATGGCCACAGTAGGGAAAGGTTTATAAAGCTATTAACCTATCATGTCTGTATCAGGAGGAGAAAACTCACACCCTCTTTCTCTCTCCTTGGACTACAGGAAAAACCTACGGACTGGCTCACATATAAATACACATCTATAACTAGGCCAGATAACTTCTATCTTTTCTGGACAGATGTGCAAAGATCAGAGGACAACTTGACTTCCCTTAATAGTTAGCTGTACGTATGAACAACACATGTTTCTCTGGCAAAGAGTGCAGGGTCTGATAGGCAGAGACCATATCAGCCGTGGAGCCAATGCAACCAAAGGTGCTCAGGGCCTCTGAGAACATGGGGCTCCCCACATCAGAGGACAGGTAATGCCTGTAGTAACTTCCATCCTGACTCAGGTGCTGTCTAGGAGGGTGTATGAGGTACCCGACTGCAGGTTAACAGTAACCATGTGAGCAGGAGGCTTGTAGCAGGAATAGCCTTCAAGACAATGCACTCAAGTCCTATTGAGTGGAAGGTTCGCAGCAGTCCTGAAAGGTATGTTTGACCTGGTGAAGGTAAGTTAGCACTGAAGCAGTTAGATGGGCCCCAAGTCATTTCATGAAACGGGCTTGATTTTAAAAAATAGCAGTGTAGTGCAACAGAAACTCTGGGTTGCTGGGCAGGCTGTGTTAGTTTCAGTCTCTCAGTCAGAAAGAGGTGCATCCTGGGAATGCTCTCTTATTGTTCTGTGTTGTTTAGAATGACATGTTTAAATAGCAGAAAATGAAGTGGGTTTCATTTAAAGAAAGCTGTGAGCATCTGCCACAAACCCTCCCAGCAATGCAGCACCACTCAGAAATGGCAAATTTACCCCTGGATGTACTGGAGCAATTTTTTCCACTTTCAAATGATTTTCCTCTCAGATGTGTCACTGCTGCTCTGAGCTCACCTGCCCCTCTCTATGATGCACCCACATGGGGTCTCAGGCTTCCCTCCCGATTGAAGGACCATGATGTGACAGAGTCTGGGGCAGCTGGAGGGGCTGCTGCCAGCAAGGCTGTCTGCATGGGGACAGAGCAGAGCACCTCTGCTGCCATGGAGTGCTGTGACACAGGCAGATGTATCAGACAGTCATTTATTTCTCACCTAGTGCAATAGGCTGTCATATATTTGTCTCAAGGTCGCTGGTGTCCCACTCCACTCAATCCTTCTCATCAGAGGAGAGAGCTGAGGAATTCTGCTGTGATTAATAACCTTATCTATCCCCTTGGGCTTATTTTTTCCCTCCATTTTTAATTTTACGTTCCGCTTACCAGCTGCTCTTGATCATTAAAAAAACAAACCCTCTCCAGTTCTCATTAGTACCATATGTCTGCTGGTTATTTGAGAAATGAACGCAAAATATATTTAAAGGATTAGTCAAATCATGATAGGCAAAAAGATAGAAAGGCAAAAAGCTAAAGAGATGCACATTAGACTCTGTCTTCTTGCTACTACACTTGCTCTCCCCAGCTAAACCCAATACAGCATCTCACCACAGCCCTCCCTCCCTGCTCCACTAGTGACTCTACAGCTGCAATGAAATCACAGCCATGTCTCTGGCTCTCATTAATTCCCCAGCAAAGATTTTTTTTTTCTCTTCAATCCTTCTTAGGGGAAGTTACCACTGACACAAAACTGGCTTTAAAATGGGAGCCAAGAAGTAGTGCTAGTTGGAGACAGTTGTTTCTAAAACACTTGTAAAGTTTTGCAGGGCATTCTGAAACCTGTGCAGCACAAAACACAGGCAGCTGCTGTTCTCTGCTTCCCTCCTTACAATCCTCAGCATATGGTGGTTGAAGCATTTTTTTTTCTGAAATCTCCCTATCGTTCCACATCTAAACTTACTTATTTAATTTGAACTGTGAACATAGATAATCAGTTTTCTTTGGGACATAACAATGCAAAAAGTCTAACCTATAACTCTTCTCCAAGAGCTTCTGTCATGCAACAAATCCTGTTCTCTATTTATAAATTCAGTCCCCATCCTGACACCCTGATTGATAAAGGAGAATACAGGCAGCACAGAATTTGGCTTGTCTTAATGCCTCTGCACTTCTTCTGAGAGTGTGACATCTCATCTGATGTGCATTACCTCCAGCAACACACGATCCCTTGGCAAAATGAACGTGTCCAGATTTCTTAGACAATCTATTACCAATGAGACCCAGAAGAAGCAGAGCTGCTGAGTGACGTTTTTACAGCACTTGGCATTGAAATTCATTGTTCTGTGCAGACCTGCAAATGGCTACGCTGACAGGAATGAAAATTTATATATTTACATAAAGATTTATAGAGAAATTTTCATATGAAAATCTATGTATATCCTCTGGCAATTGAGCCTGTAGTATGAACAGCACTACTGATTATGATCTTTTGTTTGTTTATTGCTTTTCCGTAGGAAAAAAAATAGGAAGTGATTAATAGCTTGAGGAGAGACTTGCTTCCCAGAGGATACAGGGAACAGGAATGGTTCTAACTGGATCTTCTGCAATAGAAAATCTTGTTTAGAATAACAACAAAAACTTGCAGTTTCTCCTGAGGGTATGAGCTTATACTGGAGGTGGGTTATTTTCATTTTTCCCTAAAGCACACCTGGAAAAAACTGAAGCACATGAATCACTAAAGATAATGCGTGAAAATGTTGAAAAGGCAGGAAAAAGCCAGTTCTTCTGATCACTCAAGTATGCTGCACAGAGGACTTCTTACAATCCATTACAGGAAATTTAAGTAGTAGATGGTTGCAATAGTTTAGGAGACTGGACAAAAACAATATGATGGAAATAGCTTGCAGTGGATGCTGCATGATTAATAAGATATTCATACTGGCCATGGGGGGAAATTCATTATAATGTTTGGTTTTAATGGTGTATAGCATCAAATATTCCTATGATTCACATGAAAGATGTTTAATAGTTGGCTTGGTCGATGTGAGAGAAGTCTCCCAGTGCAATTTAATTGTATTAAAAATATTTCAGGCCATGTATTTTTTCTTTATTGTTCCTGTTATGCTTCACTAGCTCTGCTTCAGCCCAAGAGTGTGGATAGAGACCTCTGACTCCTGCAACTGCCAGTGGATGCAGTACCCATGCAAATATATGGCTGCACCCAGCCTCCCTTCGACACTACACCACGGCCAGGTTTGTCTAGAGCAGGTCCAGGGGCAAGAAGCAGCTGTGGCTGTGCTGCACATCCAACCACCCAGCTCTGCTCCTGCAGACCCTCTGGTCCTGGGGTTCTCTGCATGTCCTGGGGAGCAAAACTCACCTGAGCATCAGGTTCACCAGTCTGAGCCCCAGCATTGCCCATGGCCCCAGCAGAGCTTTGTAGGTGCTCTGGGCTAACTAAGAATTTCACCATGGGCAGAAGGGCTGTGTATACTTTGCCTTATTACTCCTCTTGATAAAAGGATTGTTGCTTGCAAGAGGGACAGCATCGTGATGGTTGTTGGTTCTTTCAAAATAAGCATATTTAGGGATTGAATTTTAGAGATTTTAATTTGATCTGTTTTGGAAAAACTGATGCATAGTTTAAAGAATGTATTGAATAACTGCAGCATGAACAGAAGCAGTTGACTTATGGCTCTCACTTAGTACCAAGAGATCTGTCTGCCCTCTGTTGCTCTCAACAGTGCATCTGGTGGTTCCCCTGTGGGCAAACTGTGATGCAAAAGAAAGTAAGTTTTCGGGTTTTTGTCTGTTAAATCAGACTTGCAGAGTTTCTCAAGAGTATCTAAGGATGACTAACTCCATTCTGGATCACTGGGGACAGGGATTCTATATTTTTGTGACCAGTCTAAGCTCCTGAGCAGTTAATTAAGTGTCATCCTTTCCCCTTCCACTTCTCTTCCCCTTCCCTTTTCCTTCCCTTCCCTTCCCTTTCCCCTTTCCCTCTTCCCCTTTTCCCTTTCCCATTCCCCTTTTCCCTTTCCCCTTTCTATTTGTATTGGAAAATACAAGGTTTTGACACAGATATTTCACTCTCCTAGGAGAATGAAACCTGCACCATGGTGCATTTCCAGACACTCATGTCTCTTTACCCATTTTTGGAAAAGAAAAGCCAATTAAGATGAAATTGGCAGTGAAAGACACCAAAGGTATCAAAGCAGTAGAAATCTGATATCAGGACAATGATTAAATACCACTATTACCATGTGTCAACAGATCTATAGGAGTTTGTAAATTAAGCTGGCATAGCTATAATTACTGAGGAACTGTTCTGTTTTTTTAAAATGCTCTTTCAAATTGACATGAACCCTATTGAAAATAATATGATTCAACACCAAGATAATGCATCTTCCAGGGGTTGCTGTGCTTCCCTCTTCTCAGGTGACAAGGGTGAGGATTTAGAGTGGATTTCCTGTACAATTGCAAGCATCCAGGCAAAACTGCAAGATGCTGTTATATTCCAATTGTAAGACAATGATGGAGAGAGGGCATTAAGATGTGAAATCGCTCCTTCTCTGTGTAAATGACGAGCAGAGTGCCTCTTGGTATCCATACTAATAGACCAGTTCAGCATAACACAGGCAGTTTATTTTCTGAACTTGCTGGTCACCAAAAATCCTTGTCTGATTTTCTTTAAAAAATAAACAAAAAAAGCTTTTCTCCAGAGAAAGTCAGACCATTTCAAATGGCTTTGTTCTTTATGGTCCTGTAAATTTTGCTATTTATTTCTTATGCTAAAATGTTTGCATATATCTTGTCAGTGCAAAAATTAAGGCAAACACCAAACGAATGTCTGAATGCATCGACCTGTGTTTTTTGGCAGTTAATTTAACTCATTTTTCTGGATTTGGTATTGCAGGGAAACCACTGGCATAAAGCTGAAACTAGTTTATTCTACTAGGATACAGACTAGTGCTGGGGTGAAGCTGAGAACACAAATATAAGGTCTCAAATGTTCTCATGCCATTCCAGTAAATCCCTGATGACCTTCCTTGCAAGGCACAGACAAGGGAAGTGACTTGCCTTTACCTGGCACAGAGATCAACACAGAGAGTCTCTTGGTCAGGGACAGCGGACAAGGGTAGGGGAGGCAACACAAAAACATGATACAAATGTTTGTGGCATCATTTGCATGCTGAAAAACTGTTGTATTCTTGTCCTAGAGACTACTGGTTTCTATTTTAACATGGAATATGGTATGGTGACCTTGATTTCAGCCTGCCTCCGATTAGGCTGTCCTATTTTCTGCATCTCCCATTCAAACCATTTCTTGGTATAAGCAGGTATTTGTTGGGTGACTTCGTAAAAGGTGTATCTGGTACACAATAGTTATTTTTACTGCAAAATGGCAGCTCTGGCAGTAAGTCTTCCTTCTAGAAAACTGGATGAGTCTATCTATTGACACCTTAGTGGTACTATTTTAATTTAATAACTAGATTTTGCATTTCTGTAACTCCCAGAGGAGTCCAGCTCAGTGCAGTGATAGACAGTATACCTGACAAGCCTTTTTATATGTCCCTCTGCTTGATGCATGTGTCTAAATTGGGGACTTACAGCAAAACAACTGATGACTGCAGCAAGATGAAATGAGATCCTACTCCTTTTGCTAACTGATCCAGAGAGTTTAAGCCCTTTAGGGAACAGCAGTTTCCCTCACCTCACCACAGATGTCACAGCTACCATGTGATATTCTTGGTCTCCTCCTCTAGCCTAGCAATCTGTGTTTGACCAGAGTCTTCCAGAGAAGTATTCTGCTGATACTGGGAGTCCTCAGGAAGTGGAGACCCTGCTCCTTCCCTGAGTGCCTGCTCCAATAGTTACTCATGTCAAGTTCATATCAGCACCTTATTTTTTCTTACTCAAATTTTCCATCTCCAGCATCCAACCACTGGATCTCATTATACTTTCTTCTGACCTGAGCTTAACAAGCCATTCACTAACTGGTATTTTCTTGGCCCTACTCAGAGGAGAAGTACTCCAAAACACCACCACCTCCCTTCGTGAACCCTCACTTCATGTTTCCTTCATGAACAACCCAAATGGTGATTGTATGAAAATCCTATCTTCTCCTGCAGCAACTCAGCAAAAGTTTTTCCTTGGTGAGGCCTTGTGGTAAGAACCCCAGGCCACCCACCTGCTTGACAGCATCTACATGACATTGCCCACCACATCCTCGCAAACCTGCCCCAAGCACCCGTAGACACCCCAGCAGCGTGGGCTGACCATGCTTTTGGCCCTGTGGCCAACCTCGAAGGCCAGCACAGCACCAGGGAAAACGCTTTTTTCCTGGGCAGACTCAAATGCTCCAGATTGCTCTGAATGGCTGCCCAGCTCTTGCCACAGCTTGATATTGCACCAGCATCATCTGCAGGTTTTCTGTTATCAGTGTCTTTGGACTTGCTTTGAGAACACTGGCAAAACCATTGCCGCACATTGAGTGCAGTGCCACTCCATGGAGCATTTCAGTGGGCACAGCCCACACCCTGATGGCTCCCCATTCCCTGCTGCCCCTGGCAGCCTGCCGGTGAGCCAGCATTTTGTCCATTTAATGCACACACTTTTCATGAACACTGTTTCACCTTCATGCTGCAGACAGGATACCACAGAGCTCTGAAAATATAGAATTATAGAAGGGTTTGAGTTGGAAGGGACCTTAAAAATCATCTAGTTCCAAACCTCCTGCTGTAGACAGGGACACCTTCCACTAGACCATGTTGCTCAGAGCTCCAGCCAACCCGGCGTTGAACACTTTCGGGGATTGGACATCCACAGCTTCTCTGAGCAACCTGTTCCAGCACATCACCACCCTCATAGTGAAGAATTTTTTCCTCGTATCTAATCTAAAGCTATCTTCCTTCAGTTTAAAGCCTTTACCCTTTGTCCTGTCACTACTTACCCTTGTAGAAAGTCCCTCTCCAGCTTTCTTGCAAGATTTTGCTATATTTGTGGAATTTACTTTTTTGAGCCAAATTTTTAATTGAAAACAAGATGAGCACAATTATTTACTAAGACAAATTAAACAACAAGCTGTTAAAGGACACACATTCCTACAGGCTATTACAATCTGTGGACAGGTTAATGGCTGATAAAACACCCACAGCTGAGGAGCAGAGCTATGAAACACAGACAGAGTATTACAGAATGTTTTAGTTGCTCCACGTTTTCATCCCTGATACGAGGGCTATGTCATCTGATTGATGGTAGGGATTTTTCTGTTGGTCTCAGCATATCTGAGCAGAGCAGATGGCAGAAAAGATGAAGAGTAAATGTGAAGAGTGGCAGCCCTGTAGCAGGTGGCCCTGCAGCAGGACAGAAGAGGAGCCTCCTCTCAGGCTCTCATGGCAGGAGTATGGTACATCAGCCACAGCTGTCTGGAAGAGCAGGAGGGGGGCTCA
>JAWWLV010000001.1:42297600-42322419 GCA_035041135.1 Platyrinchus mystaceus
GAGCCTCCTCTCAGGCTCTCATGGCAGGAGTATGGTACATCAGCCACAGCTGTCTGGAAGAGCAGGAGGGGGGCTCATACATAGTTGTACACTCAGTGGAGAGCAACAGCATATACCAAGTTTACGCAGATCTCTCTCGCTATCATTTTTGATTGGAATGGCAAGAAGAGAAGATGGGTCCTCATTTAAGGTAGAAAAGGATGAAAAGTGTAGCATGGAAAGGGCAGTCTGCATACGAATGACAGGTAAGTGACAGCACATTTTGCAGAGCTGGGTGTGAAGCATAGTCTATAAAATCCTTCCTGAGTGCTTATCAGGCCCCATCATGTCCAAATCATATATCTCCACACAATTTGCATTCCTTCAACCTCCAGTTCTATGTTACAGGCCTATTTCACATCAGCATCCTTCTATAGAGACGCTCACTATTGGTAGACAGAAAGCGATAGCAATCTGAAGCATGTCACCACTGATCAGAATCAGTTGCTGAATTGGATTGATGGTTTCATCTTCTGATGCCCTGTTTGGTTTCACATTTCACTCTAGATACACAGCTCCATACTCTTTATTATATCTTCTTGTTGTGACTGTACCTTAGTAGCACTGGAGCTTCTTGTCCAGGTGGACACAACATAACCCAGACTCCTCCATCACTCAGACACCATGTAAAGCAGTGGATACACAAATAGAAATAAAAAGCTGTCTTTTTTTTCACCTAATACAATAAGCCAAAGTAAAAACTAAAAAGAAATAGGATCTAAAGATGCATATCTCCTGAGAAGAGTTACTAAATCATACTGTCTGGCTTTTAGTCTGGAAAAAATTTCCCAGTCCTTGAAATTACCCTGAAGCTACCAGTAATATAAAGTGTGTCTGTGGCCAATATTCAGGGGAAATTATTGCAATACTTCCCTAGGTATTGTTTAACTGGTGAGCCTGGCAGGATTGCTGCTTGCAGGGATTATGCACCTTGTGCATTGTCAGTGTCTGTCACATGACTCGTGCTATCAGCTGAAACAAAGCAAACCATTTCAACACAGGTCAGGGACTGTTTGCACAGTGTGTTTGTATATCCTCTTTCATGATCCAAAAGGCCAAAGCTGGATGACAATTTCATCTGGAGGTGAGGGGATGCCACCAGCTCTCCCAAGGCATAGGACTGCAGAGACATTGCAGATCTGCTGAGGAGTGCTGGTCAGAATTTTCAGATGTGAAAAGAGTGGAGCACATAGGGGAAATCTTGATCCACCTTAGAAAGGAATATCACTGTCCTTACGACTGATATCAAAACAGACACATCAGTGCCTGTGGCACTTTTCAGCTTCCTTAAAACCTCTAGACACTGGGGCACACCTAACATAACAAGAACTTCCAGAGCACTAAGGATGTATACTTTCCTTCTTTGTAGCAGTGACAACCACAAATAAGTCCAATTTCTACTTAGATTAAAGGACAAAGGACCCTAGGAGTCCAACATCTTTGGAAAGAGACGTTCAGAGCTACATAGCAGCAGCCTAGATGACTATTTACCATGATCTTGTGGCTTGAAGTAAGTGTTGCTTTTATCACCAACTTTTGATTTGGCACCAAGTGCCTCTATGCTGAATGCCTATGAGCCAAGAGCCAGCTTTGGGTTAGGGTTTGATTTGGGAATGCTTTAAAGCCTGGGTGCTTTTTCTGGACATCTATTAAGGAGACTCCTAGAGCTCTTTCTATCAATCACCGGGAGGGTATCAAGTACTTTGTCAAACTCAGCAGAGTTTTCCTACAGCATTTTTCTCCCATAGACCCTGAGAATCATCTCCAGGTGATCTTCAAAAGAAGTACTGCTTACTGTGTTCCCAGTCCTTTTAAAAGGAATTATAGGAATATATAATATGGGAGAAATGTTCATAAGAACATGTCTCAGAGACACACTTTTCATCAGACATCTCACAAAGCCATCAAAGTCCATGAATGTGGCTTGCATTTACCTGCATTCAGAGGCAATGCTGGCAGGCAGCAGCATTCTAAACTGGTGCATGCCTCTCAGTACAGCAGAGATTCTGGCACTCCATATCACTACCAGTTTGATGATGCTCCTACAGCATCAATGCAGTGTTGAAATCAAGGACACAGCCTCCAGGGCTAATGGGAACAAGACATTTGTCATAATGTTATATGAAATATACTCTGAAATTAAATTATGTCATTGTATTACTGTTCTTTATTCATCTCATGAAGCTTAGTCCTTCAAAGGACAATTATAATGCAGACTGCATATTATAAATACCTATGCAAAAATACCACAGGCTCTCCTTGGGAAGAAGAAGTTAAACTATAATTGCCTGTTCACTCCTGTTTGTCCTGCAGCTTTTATGCCATCATTTCTTCCACCAATTTGTTGGACACCATCAAAGACATTGCCTCACTACCCCCCACTGCCTGTTCATGTTTCTTCTCTATTGACTCTAGGCTATTTGAGATCAGGATGGTTTCTCACAGTGGGAACACACATAACATATATAACAGTGCTACCTGCAGCTCCCTTACGATACCTGCAGTTCAAAGAGGTGTACCCAAGTTAGCTTCTTTTTAGGAAAGTTCAGTGCCAAGGAGCAAAGCCACAGCTACAGGAAGCTTATTGAAAGTGATAAACATCACTTCAGAAGCTCACACTGCCTCAGGTGTACTTCCCCTCAGCCTACCTCCAAAGCTGGGCAAACACTTGGCTCCCCAGCCAATGTCAAGCAGCTATATTGACTGCTGGAATATTTTGATGTGTCAACAGCTAGTTAGGCTAAAGCAGACTCAAGCTCAACTAGAGGGCTGCAGGATTAATTTCACCTAACCATAGCCTCATACAACTGAATAGACTAAATCAGACTAGACTAGAATAGAATAGTTCAATTTGAAGTCACTTACAGTGATCATCTACTACAACTGCATATGATGTCCAGTCAAAGCCAGGTGTCTAGGTTTCCCTCTCCTTTATCAAGACACTGTTGTCTCCATGTGATGGTTCAGTCCCACTAATCTAGACATTTCTTTTGTCTACAGGCAGAGCCTAGATTAGTTCCCTGGCTTTCAAGCTCACAGCTGCTTCTCAACCTGTTTTAGCTTCAAGACAAAGTTTGTGCCCCCTCTCAAGCCCAGTTAACTTCCCTGATGATTTTTGCAGCAACTCAAAGCTGCAGCTCAGCCCTCCTGATGGGCTGAGTGTCACTCCCGGGATGAAGGGGGACAGCTCACCCCTCTCCTTCTCTCCCGCTGCAGGAGCACATAAGGGACAGACCTTCTTTCCCCCACCCTCTTCTGCCCCAAGGAAAGCACGCAGGACAGCCAGCAAACTGTGGAGGGATATTCCCACACGGAAGCAGAGAGTCCCCAGAGCAGCTGCCATTCCTCCAGTCTCCACCAGCCAGTCTGGCTTCAGCCCAGCTGGGAAGGCATCGAGTTCACTCACAGGGATGTAATGAGAGCTGACTGTGCCATGCTCCCACATAAAGTGGAGCTTATGTGAAGCCTGGGAGATTTGTGTCCAGCTCTTGATACCCACCTGGCTCTTTGCAGTGGAGTAGACCATCTGTTTTGCAGAAGGAACTGCATGCACAGTAAGCACCCAGTGTCTGGAGAGCTGCAACCAAGCCATCATTTCCCATCAACACCACAGCCAGCAGCTAATCAGCTCCTCAGAAGATTTTTCTCTCTCTGACTGGAATGTATCGCCTTACTCCAAGCTGAAAGAACTGCATTTTTCCCTTTAAAGAGAGAATGAAAAAGGTTAGGTCATTGATAAATCTCAGATCTGTTCCTGAAACAGAAGTAGAAGACAAGGACATTGTCACTGATGGACTATAGATTACATATTCACTCAGGTAAATTCCACCTGAGGGCACTGCTGTTCAGATATCTGTCATTCACAATAAATAGTTTTAGCAAACAAATTCAGCCCCAATCTAATAAAGCATCTGCTTGTGTTCAATTTTAAGTGACAGAACTATTTGTGCACCTACTTTAAGCCTATGCTCAACTACTTAACTGAATTGCAACAGCATTGTATATTTAAACTTCCCAAAAGAAAGAACTTTATACAGCGTTGATTAGATGAGTTACTGTAGTTTCATCTGGATTTTGTTTCAGCTTGCTCTGCTCACATTCCTCAACAGAGTAAACAGTAGGCAGGGTTAAACACGGACCTGTAAGACATCATCCTCCTAGAATCATAGTGTCGTTAAGATTTGAAAAGACCTCCGGGGTCATCAAGCCCAACCTTTATGCCAATTAAACCACAGCACTAAGTGCTATGTCCAATCATTTCTTGAACACCACCGGGACTGTTGATTCCACCACCTCCCTGAGCAGTCCTTTCCATTGCCTAACCACCCCTTCAATGAAAAAATTCTCCCTGATGTCCAACTAAATCTCCCCTGGTGCAGATTGAGGCCATTTCCTCTTGTCCTGTCCCTTGTTGCCTGGGAGAAAAGACTGACCTCCACCTGGCTGCAACCTCCTTTCAGGCAGTTGTAGAGAGTGATAAGGTCCTCCCGAGCCTCGTTTTCTCCAGGCTAAACAACACCAGCTCCCTCAGGTGCTACTCCTCAGACTTGTGCTCCAGTCCCTTCACCAGCTCCATTGCCCTTCTCTGGACACATTCCAGCATCTCAATGTCTTTCTTGTAGTGAGGAGCCCAAAACTGAATGCAGGATTTGAGGTGTGGCCTCACCAGTGTCAAGTACAGGGGGGTGAGCACTGCCCTGATCCTGCTGGCCACACTATTTTTTATACAGCCCAGGATTCTTGGCCACCTGGGCACACTGCCCGCTCATGTTCAGCACATTCCTTGGTCTGAAAGCATAAACCCAGAGAGATGATATTCCCTCAACAACAACACAACATCTTGACCACTGGATGACAGATCAGGCATCACATTGCACAGTCTGATCTGTTTTCTAAAATCCATTATTCTTATAGACAGTACTTAGATGTTACTTTTTTTCCAGTATTTTATGCTGTAGACTTTCCTTACTTTTAAACCAGGTTTTACCCATAGGATGGGATTTGCCTGAGCAAGGAAAGCTGCTGCATGATTCTTGCTACAGGCAGCACCAAGCCCAACATTTCTTGGCCTTACATATTTTCAGACCATCTGTGGAAACTCTGTTGGTCATGAACTCTGCATTTGAAGCCTCATGACAGATTAGTAACTGAATATGCATTGACTCAATAAAAAACATACAGAAGTATAAGGAGAACGGGAAGGCTTCATGGTAAATGGCTCAGGATCTCAATGTTCACTCAAACTGCCTTGTTGAAGCATCCAACAAATCTTACCCTAAATATTAATTCAAATCTGTTTAGTAGATTTGTGCTCAAATGGCAAGAAAAAAATTATTCTGTGTGCTGTATTAGCAATGTCAGGAAAAATTATAAAAGAAATTTCTTTAACTTTGTAGTGTCATAAAGCAGGAGATAGTAACTAACTGGGGAGGCAGAGAGGTGGCAAAAAGTTTATAGAGGACCTCTCTAAGTATTATAGAGATTAAAAATTAGTTCGGGAGTACAAAGATAATAAAAAAACTTGAACATTTTTTGTTTTCTTTTGTCTATTCAGCTGACATGAAATCAGCACAACTGAGCACTGAAAGAGCAAAATATACAGCCCACAAACAGCCCCAAAACTTTTATATTATCCAAGTCTATAACACTAAAAAAAAAAAGAATTAGAAAAAATAGAAAAAAAATAAAATATAAGGAGAAAAAAGAAGGAGAAAAAAAAATAAAATAGATGGCTGGGAGACTCACCCAAGGAGCCAGGTAGGAGCTAAGAGTCAGTGCCCAGTCATCAAGCTGATTTCCTCCCTTTCTTTTAGTTGAAAGTATTAAAATGCCCATAAAATATTAAAGAATTAGTACAGATCAGCCCCATCTTTGTTATAAAACACTATCAAGAAGTATTTTCAGCCATGACCTAGAAAAGTGAATGGGTTCCTAAACTGCTAAGAGAATTGGGGTGAAATTACCCAAGAGGAAACTGTAAACAGGCTGTTAGGGGAAATTCTTCTGCCTAGAAAATCCCTGTTACATGCTTGTAGTCCCAACTATTAAGAGGAACATTTAAAACTCTACACAAAGTACACTAAAATAATGCACAACTGGAAACAACAAAGGCCTAGGGGAAGAGATCATCAGCATAATTGTTGTTTCTGTTCCCGTGAGTTTTGCCAACATGCTTTGGGAAGACAGTTAAGGTCTTTCCCATCTCTAACATAAGGTTTCACTAGAACCTTTTAAAACTTGACTTTCAGTGAAAAGGATTCCAAAAAATGTCTGAATGTTGCGAGGCAATTCTGCCATGTGGGATTTAAACTTATTTTGCCCCATGTGAGAAATTTGACTGGGTGACAACTGTGGCATTCTTTTTGTCAGCATAAAAGATGATTTGACTATTCACTGTGTATTTTCCAGGTCTATGAAAGCCTTTGGGATTATGCTGGAGAAAAGATTTAGTTATGTTTCTATGGAAACCATAACACTTATATAAAAGCCTGTTTAACAAGCAAGAGTGTGACACTGTATCTCATTCAAGGTGAGCCACCTCTGAGATAACTCATTGATAAACTTCCAGCTGGATTTTGAAGTCTGGGAGGACACCAGTGGATTTCTTACACCTCTAATAGGAGTGAGACTCAGCAGGTACTGCTGGATAACTACTTAGCATAGTAGCCTGAGTGTTATAATCTCGCATGGAAAGTTACAGTCATTTGGCTAGACTTGAAAGGAAATTTTTTATCAAGTAGATTATACAGTAATGATTCCTAAGTTTTTGTTTTTCTTACTTATCCCCTACTTTATACATTTGTAACTTCACTGACTCCAGTGTGACCCATAGGAGAAACCTTGTTATGTTTTTCCATAAAACAATGAAGTTTTCCAAAGTGTTTGCTTGCAAACACCTAGAAACAGAAGTTGTATTTTCTTCGTGTTACTACTTTTTCTGAGATGAAAGTCTCCTTTAAAATTAAAAGAGCTTTGTCGCCTTCACACTGCTCTTCCCAGTAAGCACACAGAAGTTTCTGTTGCAAAGAAAAGATGTTCAAATAGACTTTTATAATCTATTTCAGGTTTTCCCATTGATAGCCATTCTAGCCATGTTGAGGATGCTATGGCAATAAACCAGAAATAATTAAGCTGGTCTTATTTGATAAGTGGCAAAAGCTGAGATGGAAAGTTGTTTTCTAAATTACTTCTGGTTACTTCAATATAAAAATTCCACTGACATGAAAAAAAATTGCTGGAGCAGGGATTGAAGGGCAGTCTAGGCACAACATTGGATTGGGGGACTGATTTTTTAATCTGCCTCTACTACTTGAAAAAGTGCAACAGGTTAAATTATTTTTGATTGCATGGAGATACATCGTTTTTCAGGGTATGAGTGGCCCTTTCTGGGTTTTAATGAAGCCATTGATGTCCATTTTGCCAGTTGATGTTCATTAACAGGGGCACCAAACTACCACTCCCCCAAAACTGCAGTTGAAGTGGTTTTGAGTGATCAAAAAGGAATAGTTGTTACGCTTGGCTGGACAGGCCCAGTTGCTGGTGAAACCAAATGTCACCCAGCTAGGTGACCTGTTGCAGAAGACATCAAGATATACAGAGTCTGTCTGTGTTGTAAGGGGTTATGAGGTGACTGACATCTTCCAGGTTTTGCTCTGGTAGGATGTGGAAAGCCAAGGAAACATGCACCAAAACCAAAATTCCCTAAGAAGGATTCCACATTATCTGTCCAAAAGAAATATTGTTTCTATACATGTGGTGTTGCCACCTTTCAACTAATTGTGTTTCTGAATTGCGCAACAGCTCATTCATTTCCTCCACCTTTCACTGAGACAGGGAGGCACTTTCTACCTCTTATTCCTGCCAGGACAACAGTTTCTGACATTATTTTCAGTAGCCTGGATAGCCTTGGGTAAGCTCCCTTTCTACAGAGAAGAAGACAAGACAGGCAGGTACAAACCGTGAAAGAACTTCTCATACAAAAAGTTAGTATTCAAGCACAGTACTATAGATATTCAGTCCTGTGGGACAAAGGCATGTCAACAGATTCAGTGTTGTGAGGGAGGATGGAAGCCAGAATTCAATCCTTCACCTCTCCCAAGCCCTGCTGTTTTTCTGTTCATGACCCATAGGTTAATGTTGTCTGCTGCTCACATTCTGTAGCAACATTTCCAAATAATTAGACTCAGAAAATTCTAAAATGGATGTTTTCAGTTGTTTCCTCACTGACAATCACACTAGTTAATTAGGGATGGCTTTATTGGGTTGCAACACTTGCTAACTATGACACTGAGCATGAGCTGCATGGTGCAAATCTTCTTCATGTATAGTATTAAAAATTGTATGTAGCTAAGGCATCTTCAGATGTGTTCTCTGCATCTCACAAAAACTAATAACTTATGCTTCAGAACACCTGTGATGGATGGAATATCTATTTTCCTTGCAACAGGAACAATGCAGCCATAAAGGCTAAGATTTCTAAGGTCAGCTTTCTAGAAGCAGACTCAAAGCTTGGTTCACTGGAGCACCACTAACAACATGTCTGTTCTGGGTCTGATTCAGACTTATTCAATAGAATTGGCTTTTAAAAATCACTTCTGGAAAGCTCTAGACTTGCTGCTTCTGCCAGCCTCCCTGGGAGCTGTGCCACATATGCATAGGTTGGTGGAAAACTCCTCTTTGCCTTCCCCAAGGCTACTCATACTCCAGATCCAAAATGACCACATTAACAGTAGATTCAGGGATAATTCTTATTTGGTCTTTGGTCTTGCCACTAGTCCCATTAACACTGCATAGGAGCTGTATGTTCATTTCTTGGGCAACATGTTCCTGACTCCTAGACGTGCCAGAGACACACAGTGGTTTTTTGAAGTGATGCAGATATAGCTACTCATAGCTACAGTTATGTATGTGTTCAGCTATACCAGTTACAGCATACTTTGATGATGTTTTTATACCTTTATTTCTGTTGAAAAATTCTGATTCCTCTGCTCAGAATGGAGCAAGTGGCTGACACTTGCTTTCAGGTTCCACCCCACTTTTTTGTGTACGACTTCTCTTTTGGAAAAGGACTATTCAGTGGAGACCAATATGAAAGAATTTCATCAATATTCACATAAAAAAACATGCCCATTTGATTTTGAAGTTTCTGATTAGTACAGAAGAAAGTACATGAAGAGGAGGTGGTATTCTATTTTCCAAACATTTCTTGGAACAGTTCTCATTTGGAGTGTCCATTCACGCACTGGTAGGAAGCTATATTACACCTGGCACAACACAGAAGCATAAAAGCTCAGTTTTGCTGGTGCTGTGAATAATTCTTCCCAAGTGAAACCTCAAAATTTAACTGAGTCATTCATTTGTAGAGAAGCATCAGATGTTCAGAGCCTTCCAGCCTGGCCTACCCTCTGGACAAGGAATGTGCAATATGAAGTTCAAGCTTTTCAATTGTCTACATATACATGCACATACACACACATAAGAAAACAGACACTTCTTGAACAAATCACTCAAAAAGAAAGTAATTCCTTCTTTAAGCACTTTATCTCAGTATGGTCATTCCAAGAATTAGCTCCACCTGGAGAACTGAAAAACTAACAGACTTCTTTTCCCACACATAACTGGCTCCACGCACAACTTAGATTTACACAGCATATCTTTCCAAAAGATAAAACTTACTCACACAGTGAGAAAAAAACTTGAAATGTCATGTTGCCACATTTGTTGGTGACATGATCATATAGTATTGTAGTATAAAATAATTGATGTGTTTTGTCTTACATGTTCTGGTGGAAGGTGAACAGTGGAAGGCCCTCCAAGTCTTCTGTGGAGTGCATGCAACTACCTGCCTCTGCCTGAGCAAAGGGATTCCCCAGCTTTTGGAAGATGATGCAGATAATCGTGTCACCATGATTCCTGTTCACTTTCGTCAAATGAAGCCTGTTTTGTTTACATCAGTACAGCTATTTTTTTTTCTATGTCCTGAAATATTATCTCACTAATTATACTGGATGTCAGTTTGCAAGATGAAATTATGCCAATTTCATAAGAAAATGGAAGCCAAGCAACTAGGTTCAAATTAAGATATCTCCATGTAAGGAGTTTGAAAAGAGTCATTTGGAAAGTAAGATTCTGTGTGATCACTGTTAACCCCAGTTAACTCCGATAGCATCAGAATTTAGATTTAATTTAGTTTAGTTCAGGTTGTTAGGAAAAGGTTCCAATTTTTTTGTTTGATTGGTTGGGGTTTTTTTTGGGTGGGGGGGTTTAGTAGGTTGGTTGGTTGGTTGGTTTTTTGTTGGGGTTTTGGTTTTAGTGGTTTGGGGCTTTTTTGTTTTTGGGGTTTTTTTTCCTTGCAACTATGTGCTAGAGCTGAGGAATTTGAGGGATTTCTATGTTTGCAGAGAGCTGAATATATGACAAATAAAGGTTTTTTCAGAAACTTCCAAATTGAGATGGAAGTTACAAAATGCTCCCTTGAAGTTAATAATCCCTTGTATTTCAAGTGCTGACTGAATTGGTTTTACAAAATAAGCTTTTCTTTGGTTAAGCAGTTGCACATTTAAAATATCTGCAGTCTAGAGGACAGAAAGCAGTTAAAGGATCACTTAGAAATATCAAATTATATAAAAAAGACCTTAAAATGTTAAGAAATAAGTCAGAGCCTGAGATTAAACAAATCAGAGATGTGAAAAGTTGCAGCAGAAGGTCTAACTGGAAAATTTCATATTAATTTTTTTTAAATAAAATCATTCAAATCTAGAAATCTTTCTAAGATATCTTCTTGCACTACTGAGGCTTTGGTAAGTCCTTCACTTGAAGTAACTTTGGATAATGTCATTAGAGATGCATCAGTTGATCCCAGCTGTGCCTGAGGAGGCAGAAGACAGGAAGCAATACCCTGTGCAGTACAGACAGAGCCAAGAGAAATGTTTTATTCTCCACTCAGTTGCAGTAGATGCAATCAGTCCTGAGTTCTGTATGGTTGGCTTCTCTGCTCATCACCCACCACTAAGAAAATTCCTGTGAGGTCAAAACGGGGACTGGAAGGCAAAATGACACAAGCATCATCAGAAATTACTGTGTGCTCCAAGGGCCAACATTGGACAACATTACTAAGCACCAAACATCCAATGATTGCTATTGGCTTTACCAATAAAATTCCTACTCATCACTTCCCTGATGCAGAGAAACCTTTTATTGCAGCAAGAATTAGCTGTGGAGCATTGCCACCAGAGACAGTACACAGGATAGAGCAGTGATCTACTCAAAAGCAAACCCCTGATATTTTTATCAAAACACTTTTAACCAAAGTATGTATCAAATTAGCTCTATTGCTTTGCCTCTTATATAGCATTTCTCTTGAAAGAAAATACAGTTATTAATTGAGTACTTTTTGAGGTAAATTACAGGAAGAAAAATTTACAGGGATGAAGAGATAGAGTGGTGATGGTTGCTATGTATGAGCTAAGAAGGGAGAGGATGTGAACTGGCAGAATGAGCACCCACGATCAGCTCTGTGCTGTTCCACGTGGCTGTGGTCCTGGACACAGCATTCCTACAGCCCAACCAGTCACCTAGATAATGACAATGCCATGCCCCTACCTTTTTCAAGTACACAAAGATGCATAATGCCTTGCTTTGAGGGAATAACAACAGCTACAACTCCTAAAAGGTGCTCAGAGAGACAGCAAATCTTCTCAAACTCTTGCCAGAGAGGCCTGGTGGCTGAGACATCAGTGCACAGTAATGATCTCCAGGCATGATTTTTCCCCAAATGAAGAGTACATTCTTTACATCCAGCACATCAGGACAAGGTAATAACTTCCAGCATACCCAGCAAATTGGAGAATAAATAAAATAGATGAATGACATAGAGTTTATTTTTGGTTTGGATTCTCCCATTCTATTTAGAGCATGAAGCCCAGAGGCAACAAATGAAAAAAAAACAAGTCCCATGAAAATGGTTTGCTCTGACAGCTAGGTGGGCCAGCAGAGCATACACCCTTTTGGGAGATACAGCCCACCCAGGTGATACAGTACCACACTTAGATGAATGCACAGTGTAAACACACATTCTAGCTGAAAGTGTTTCTGAAGGCAGGAACTCAGGTATGAGCTAACAGATTGCTTGTAAAAAACATGTACAAATCTTGAGAAAATTAAAGCTCGGAGCGGGCAATGACAGCAAACATTTGATGCTTCTCATGAGCCCACCCAAAATTGTGGTTTGACCCATTTAGCTCTCACTGGTCATTTTCACTTTGGTCAGAAACCTCAAATAAACTCAAACTAATACAAATTCTTCCCTGTTTGTCATATCAACAGAGCAAATATTATTTCAAATAAGGGGAAAATGGCCAGAGCAAACCTCAAACAAACTCGGCAGTTAGAAAAAAAAAAAAAAAAAAAGAAGTTAAGAAATCTGTCAACTCTGAGCAATTGTCAGAGATTGGGCATTTTCACAGCAATGTTACCAGCACTACATGATGCAATGATTCTTGTGAACATAATGTACTTTGGTAACTATGAGCAGCCATGCTAATACAGCAGTAGATGTAAAAGACATTATTATCTAGGACACGGGCCGGCATGGCAAGATGCAAGCAGTCCAAACATCACAGGCATGTCCCAGCATGAAGCTAGAGCAAAGCTTTACTGATACTTCATTTGCTGTGGGATACGCAACGTGTAGGAAGTGAAGAACACGGAGCAAGTGCTCACTTACAGCAGAAGAACTTCACATTGTTGAGTGCTGTGTCATCCTTAAGCCCCTGTGGTGGCTCTACCTTGGTCTGGAGACCGCATATCTTGCAGCTTTTGCTCCATGGGCCAAAGCTACCCCATGACAGTCCATCACCTACTAGCACGGTTTCATCTGAGCATCTGAACTGAATGTTGTTGGCTGCTGTGTCATCACTTCCTCCTTGGGACTTCTCTGTTCTCAGTGAAAAGGAGGTCAAATAGCCTCCAGTGCAAACTTGGAAGATGGTCCAGGTACCCCACCTGACAAAAAGCAAATGGAAGAATGTCTGGGCTCTGCAAACTGCTGAAAAGGGCTCCTTCTCCTTGTCATGCTACTCTGAAGCTTAAAACTTCCTTGGTCACAGCCACGATCAGCACAGCATCCTGCTGCAGTCTGGGGCCCCTTATTTTCTCCTTTTTTTTCTTGTCTTCCAAGAGTGTATTTTTTACTTCATTGATATCTCATCAGAAAAACACTGGGATAGTTTTATGATTCTGGTGGAAACTTCAAGGGCAGCCTGAGTACGTGTTTTATAATGCATCCCTGACATGTGTAACAAGTAGACACCAGACACCAGGGAGGGCAGACACTCTGCTGTCCAGAGGTGCAGTACTGTTCCCTGCAGCAGGGCCCCCCAAGCAGTTTCTAAATGTGTGATTAGAAACCCCTTTTGTCACATTTGCCCCATATGTTGTAGATTGCCAAAGAAATACTCAATGCCTGGGACCATATTTCAGGTGTTTACAGTGCTCTGCAAAAATTTCAAGAGCAAACAAAAAGCAGCAATGTGAGGTAACTGTGTTTAATTACCATAAAAATTAATGAACACAAGCCCCAACCACCTGTTTTAATTCAATATACTACAGCACTGTGCCTACAAAGCAAGTCAGAGAAGAGACTCTGTAAATGGTAACACCCGTGGGTATTTTGTGAGCTGGTGCATGACAAACAGGAGAAAAAACACAGTGTTACTTACTCCCCCACCAAGGACTCAATTATTGAGTCATCTTGACAATGCAGGCGTATGCCATTCAGAGCAGTGTCATCTCTTCCAAATTCGGCAGGCTCCACCTGCAATAGAAGTCACACAGAGGCAGAGGTAAAGGCACGGAGGAGACGACTTGGGAAAAGTCCTTGACATGCCTGTCATAAAGAGTCCCAACTCCTTTATGTAATAAGAAAGAGAAAATGTCTTGGGAAGCACATGGAAAAGATGCCTGTTACTGGGAAGCCTTGCAACATGCTCTTTGTGTTTTCTATTTCTGACCCAACAGGTAAGGCAGAGTCTCAGAGTTCCAGGAGAGACACTGGTGGAGGATGTCTCTCTCCCTGAATCCAGCAGCAGATTTTAGCACTGATGTGACTTCTCTCAGCAACATCTGCCACATGCAGACTATGGAACTGCCAGCACACTACTATCCTGACTGACAGCAAAAGAATTCTGGCAGTAGCTCTGTTTTTGCTGTATCTAATGGGAGAAATCTTGGCCTAAGAAGAGAAAAAAAATTGTATTTTTCTTTTCTGGTGTACCTACACTGGCAATATGTTCCAGAAGACTCATAGTTATATGTACAGAGTACCATAATCAAGAAGAAAAAAAACTCTACAGAAAGTCCTTAGACTCTGAAGAAGACTGTACTGTGAGGTGGAGAGCTTTAGACCTGGGTGCAGAAACAGGAGATGGTAGGAAATGGAGAGAGTTTTACCTTCAGTGCAAATCCATTGGCATAGCCATAGTGGCAAAACTGCCGACGGCCCCACTTGCCCCAGTGGCCTCCATTGGGCATGGCGAGGACAGAGGTGTATTCACGCTCCCCAGTGCCTGGGGTGCAGAGGAGGAGCAGAGTGAATGTGGTTGGCATGGGGAACTTCATCTCTTGTGCTCTGCATCTGCTGATGGAGCGTTAGTATATGGACAGGGGAATTTATACCCTGCCAAGGCAGCTTGTTTTCCCCACCAATCCATTGACAAGCACCATCAGAACAATAGTTTCTACCCGGGCAGTGACACAGCACTTGCTGACCTGCTCACAGGGCCCATGAGGAGCTCCTCTGAGAGTTCAACAGCCAATAAGCAGCAGATGCTGTGACCATAGCTGTATCCACCATCACTGAAGGGCTATACAAATACCTATGTGCTCCATGCTGTGCTCACGGTAGAAGCTTAATATTGATTTCTGCTTCTGGCTATGCAGATATTTGGCCATGGGAATGTTTGCCTTCTGAGAGTAACTGTCATAATCATTGTACCTATTGCTGGATGTCTGGAAAGGTGGGTCAAACTACATGAAGAAACACAAAGGACCTGGTCTGAAACAAAGTATAAGTAAACTCAAGCCTTGGGTTTCCCAATACCTTCTATTGAATAGGATTCCTGGTGAGCTCAACAAATGTGTCAGTAATTTATGGTTTACATGTCCTTTTTTTTCAGCTGTCATTTTAGCTCAATTACAAACAGTATGCTTTTCTTTGCAATAAGCTTAACTGAAGTCAGACATGCTGGGAAGCCCAGTGATTCTCAAGGATCACTGAGCTAAGTGCCATTGGGAGACATGGAAGGCAGGTTTTCCAGAAGAATGATGCTGAACCTGAGGGCACAGTCTTAGAGGAAGTCACAACGCGAGGAGAGGTGAATTTGGAACACTGGAGTTGAAACTCTCTTAATATAGAGTTAACCAATGTTCCCCAGGGCCCTTGGTCAGACTTGTAGCATCTGACAGAAGCTGTTTCTCTGTTCAACAGGCAAAGAGGAGAATACATTTTACAGAAGTATCTTGAGCCTCAGGATTTTACAGCAAGGAGTGGTGCCAAACTTGGAACTGTCAGAAGGCAAAGAATTTCCCTCTTCTAAGTTTCTCTTCCAACCCTCTGTTTCTGCCCCATTAAGAGGTGATGTTGCTTTTCCCACCCTCAACTTCCTTACTTTGGCAGTGCTTTGTACAGGTACATACTACATGTGCAAATTGAGATGATGGGAAGTTGGATGAGCCTTTGGTGGAAGGCACCAAAAAAAAGAGCACAGCATGTGATGGAAGCACAACCCGCTTTCTTTTTTAAACCAGAGCTTTAATTTTACTTCTCCAAAGGGGTGTCAAAATCCATTTGCAATCACATCTGTCAAACCAGGTGTGTTTGCTCAGACAGGGTCACAGTGTGGTAGCCAGGGACACTCAGACCTGCCCTTGGCTGCACATGAATGGAAAGGAGCAGGAGTCAGAAAGAAAAGGCTGGCACCTGGTTAAGACTGCAAAAGAAGATTGCCACATTCATTTCTCCTTTGCTAGCCCAAAACAGTCACCTTTGGCCACTTCACCTTTGGCAGCAATGACATAGATGCGCAGCCTAGCAGGACCCACCTCCCCTCAGACTCTGTTCAAGTCATGAGATTCCTGTCTTTTCCCAGCCCCAGAGGTAGAATCCCAGAGCACAGTGAGCCCACAGCGTACAGGGGAGTTGGATGAGGCCAGAGAGTGATGAGGCCATTTTCAGGGATTTGGCCCTAAGAAGTTATTTTTATGCACAATTCAGAGGCCCATAAGAAAACTCAAGCCTAGGACAAGAACTGTCATTCTGGGACTTGGGAAGTATAATTTTTTCCATTTGTAACAAAACAACCTGGTGACCTGGGGTGCCAAATATGAGCTGCCTTAGGTTTGATTTCACAGTACATGGCTTAAATATAGCACTTAATAAGTACAAAGCAGAGCAGATATTGATTTTTTTTCTACCATGTAATGATGTCAATTTTGCTTGGATGCCTCAACAAGTTTCCTAAGATCAGCTTACATAAACTATCAAAATCAAAAAACTGTACAATAGTAAGATCCGGATCTCTTACTGACACGTGCCCTGCTTTCTCACTCCCTCTCCAATGTTTTAATATCCTTGAAAATGTCAGAATAGCTTTAAGGAACACTGAAAAACTGTTGAATTTGATTAATGAAACATGACTATAGTAAAATGATGATGATACATGGTATTTCATCCCTTCATTATTCATGTAGTTTAATACAATTATTTTTGCAGGCAGAGGAGCATAAAAATTATGCCACTACTTTTCAGTTTTTATATACACCTCTAGATTTTTAAATAATAAGGTAAATATAATATTAAGCAGTATATTGATTTTATAAAATTATTATTTTTATACTATGGCACATTTACAGTCTATATGGAACATGGAAAATAAATTTATGTCTGTAACACACAATAACATATACTGTACACAATGTGTTTATTTTATGATGTTATTGAAAAAAATTATATTAGCGGCTTTGGAAAATTTATTAATTTCTGATTTTTATCCTTGAAAATACCACACACTTAGGAATACAAGCTTCATTTGGCACTGTTGTGTGTTGTCTTTCCAATATTCTCAGTTTCTCGTGTTCATGTATGCCTTCTGCTTCCCAAAGGACAGTGATCATTTGAGACATTGGACTGCCTAACCATTTCCTAGAGCTTTGGAAAAGCATGAAATAGACTGTGAAGACATGCAAGACCACACCTGCTTCAATTTTTTCACTCCCTTTTCAGTCCTCATGGCTCAGCTCTCCATTCACAGCCCGTGTACCTCCACCTTGCTCCTGATGGTCTGTCAGGAGCTGTGTGGACATCCTGATTATTTCAGCGTGGTACTCTTTGTCTGTGCTCAGAAGTAGGTCATGCACTAGAGCAATTTTTTTATTATTATTATTATTTCTTTAGTATTGTAAGAATTGGGCACTTTTAAAACCTAGTAATCAATATTATTTTTTGTGGTGGACAGAGAAAATCAGTTCCTACCACCTTTTCTACTATGTGTTTTGTAGAATACCCTACACAAGGTTAAATATAGTGATCTAGAAAAAGTTTGAATTTTATCAATAAAATGCAGAATTAGAAATGAGCACAAAAGAAACACGGGCATGCAGGAGAGAGTCCAATGAAAGGTAAAAAAAATAATTAAGAGACTGGTATATCTCCTCTATAAGGAAAGCCCAAGACAGCTGGGACTGTCAGCCTGGAAAAGAGAAGGTTCAGATGGGATGTCATCAATATCTGTAAATACCTGAAGTAAGGGCAGAGTCAGGCTCTTTCAGTCATGCTGAGACCTGCAGATAAAGCCAGAGCAGACAGCTCAGTCCATTTTTTCCCAGGGTACAGGGCATCAGTGGGTAAGAACAGAAACCAAGGCATTGTCTCATTTGGTATTGATACTTAACCCTTTCTAAAGGTTTAATCCCACATATGCTGTTTTATAGACCTCTCATCATTTTTGCTGATCTCTTCTGGACTGTACTGAACTAGTCAAATGTGGTTTTGAACAGCATTTCAACAGAGACCTTGCCACTGCAGCATGATGCTTGATAGGTGAAAGTTTTGTACTTGTTTATTTGATTAAAATGCCCAATTAGACAGTGAGGGTGAGACTGGCATCTCTCTTACTGTAAAAATGCTGCCTCACCAGTCACTCTATCTCAACTTTCTTTGAAGGTGTCTATTCTTATGTTAGTGTAATACTTTGCACCTGTGCTTATTTTGAATTCTATCCCCATCTTATAATGTCTTCAGCATCTCCCGGGTTGATGACATCTATAAATTTAATAAGCAAACTCTGTATTCTACTGTGCAAGTCATTAATAAAAATATTGAGTAATTTCAGACATAGAACAGTCTCCTGTGGAACATGGCTCGATATGTGTTTCTACAATTGGATCAGGCTTTCAACCTTTTTCACCATTGATTCAAATTGCTAATTAATTAAAAATAAAAAAAAAGGAGAGATAGACTCTCCTGTAGTGCAGTCTTGCTAACAGCCAGAGATCAAACTCCAATTTACATCCACTGCAAATTTTCAACTAAAGATCACTTCACATATGAAAACTTTAGCAACTTATTCTGAAAATTCACTGGGAAAATTTCTCAGGAAACCTAGCCTTAACCACAGCCACAAGGCTCTTCAGTTCCCTGAAAATGAGTGCTGTGGTGTATCCAAAGTGATCCATCCCCTGATCTATGTCAGAGTCACACTTCCCTGGCTTTATATTCTGTGTGCACACTAGTGCGTATCTGGGTTTCTGGCTTTGGTAAACCAAGTGGTTCTCTTTGTGGGGTCAGGCTGCCACCAGCTACAGCACACACTGCCTTGGTGTGCAAGCCAGTCCCCACCACTTGGCCATGGAAAGCTGTCTGGTGCTAACAGCAAAGCCATCAGGGCTATTTCAGTCCCAGAGTGTCCCTCAGACTCCCACAGTCACCTGCAGAGAGCTGGGACCTCTCAACTGCTCTTGTCACTTATGTCACTTTCCCCAAGCTCCTACTGGTGAATCTTGACCATCCTCCTCCGTTCCTTTCCCCCCTCTTTAACTGTCCTGCAGAAAATGGCAGCATGTGCTGTGGCTGGGGTTTGGCCATGCCTGCAGTGGCAGGGTAGCTATGTGTGCTGTCTCAAGAACACTAAGGCAAAGAGAGCAGACTGGAGTCTACTCAGGGTTGGGGAGGGAGGGAGGAAGGAAGAAAGGAAATAAAGAAACTGTGCAAAAACTCGGAAAATTAAACTGAATATTTGTGGATTATTTTGATAAATACCAGATCAGTCAAAGTTACCTTTATCTTCTATAAAAGGATTAATGGATCCTGAATGCAGGTGAAGAGGAGGATGAAAGGAAATGAGAGGGCATGTCTTTCTTTGTAATCAAAATGTCTAAAAGTGTTTCATATATGTAAAGGTTTTTTTCTCGTATTAAAATTTTGCATGTCCTAAGGTGATTCAGGTGTTGGTTGCAAAGATTTTAGCCATCACTGCAACATGCATGTTCATAAGCAGAGCAGATTGATCTACGCCCAGAGCCAGGCAATGTGATGGTCTGTACTATGCCACATGTTTTGGCAAAGAGTCTTGAGGCCATCACCCTAAGACAAAGATCCATGAAACAGAGTCCATGTTCTTCCAGGAAACCCACATGGGGAACTACAATCGCTTTCCAGTCCAGAGCAAGATAGAAATAATCAATGATCGCTGGGAACTACCATGTGCAATCACTGCTGACACTGCAGTCTGAATGTTTGCCCTGATGGGGCAACTAAAACAAAAGTCTTCTCTCCCTCTCAGGAACTCTTCACTGGCAGTCATGATGATCCGGAGAATTTACTGTGAAACAGACCCTGTCTACTTCACTTAGCCATCCAGCTCTGGAATTGATGCTGCAAGGTACATTGATCCAGCAAAGCCTTTAAGCATAGTATTAATCTTCCAGAGTTCATTTATATTCTTAAAGTTCAGCAGGTGCTAAAGGGCTTTGCTGTACTTGAGCTTGCAGCACCTTAAAAGCTCTTCAATTAGCAGCCTTCAAATCAAGGTTCCAAAGTCCTCACCACTGATCAGAGAACCAACAACCTGGGAGGCAGCCTTGATCCTGATACAGTTCTCCTTTGTCATGAAATTGTGTGAACCTCAATGATCTGGACCCAGTGGCCTTGCCTGGGCATCTGGACTCACCCATGTGTGAGGCTTTGGACTAACCAGAAGATAAACTATGTGATCAGCAACTTTGCTGATGCATTACTCTGGGGCCTCTGTCAGGAACAGATGACTAGGGCAAGCACTAGTTAGGCTCAGATTAACCCAAGATATTCTGTAGCTAGGAGTAGTTTGGAGTGAAAACATGAAGGCTAGTCCTTCAGAGTTATGAATAGGTATTTATTCTGTGGTTTTGAACCTGCTATATGCTTGACTTAACTGCTGCACATGCACTGACCTGAACCTCCATTTCTTGCCTCACCTCTGTCATAGACATCAAGTGCAAGAATTGGTCACCACCTGCAAACAATGGTAGCTGATCGGGGCATAACCTATTTATTATTTACACTCTGTTAAAACCCTTATCCAGAAAGGTCTAGTTTACTTGGTGAGTTTCCCTAGTGTTCTTAACTAAGGTATCCAAGGGCTCCACAACACTTTTTTGTTTCACATTTCTCCATGCAGTAGTCCAGGCACAAAAGAACCCATTGACTCTGACTGTCAGATTTCCTTGATTATATTTCAAAGTTTCAGGTATTACATAGGATATAATAATTCAAGGCAAAGCTACAACTGCTTGTAGAAAACTTCGTTCTAAAGTGGAGACCCTAGTGCCTCATCACAAACAACTCAAAAAACACCAAATGATTGGGAATCCATCTATGAATGAGTGAAATGATTCACCTTTAGCCACCAAGGAAAGCATGACAGAGGTGCCTTAGGCAGCATTCACACTCAGTCAAGGCTCAGGATCAAGTCCCCAGGCTCTGTCTTGCTGCCGGTTATCCCAGACTACTGCATCCAGACCCCAGCTCCCTGGGCAGAACCCTGGTGCTAAGATCCAGTCCCCTTTGAAACATTTTCTGCTTTGTCCCTTGCCCAAAAACTTGCAAAGGAAAAGAGGAACAATTATCCCAGCATCATTAAAATTGTAGCATTAAATAGGGTATATGTGCCACATCCCACTAATTCATGCTGTCATGGGTGATTCTGAGAGCTACAAGGAGCAGTAAAGTCCTGAGGAGGTAGAAGGAATAGTGGAGAAGGAAACAGAGGAGGCAGATGTCTTTCTCCTTGCATCCAGGTACTGACCATTAACATGGAGAGAAGCAAGCATAGGCCAGAACAGCTATGGATAGGTAGAAGGCAAGGGAGCCACTGCCAGCCCAGGGGGAGAGTATCATCCACATGCCCACAGTGCTCTGTGCAACCACAGGACTCTCTCCCACCTCTTCCCCCAACCTTGTGCATTCATGGAAACCCACCCGGAGAAGGCAGTGTTGGCTGGCACAGTGCTTGCTGGTAAAAGGAAGCTTCTCCTCCAATGGCTTGCTGTATCTCCCACGTCTCCTGACCGGGGGTACATGCTTGCAGCCAGTTTTTGGGAAGGGAGTTTAGTCCAAACCAAAGCCTGCCACTGTACCAGGGAGAGTGCCTGTAGGGTGGTCCCTGTCACCTTGAAGAAGGACTCCAAAACAGCAAAAAGAGAGAAGAAAGTAGACATCTTCTTTCTATATTTTTATGGCATTACCTGCGGGTCAAAGCCCAAATTGAAGCGATTCTCTTCACTTCTTCAGGTTTATGTGGGTTGCAGCCAAATGGCAGGTCTAGGTGTCCCTGGTTGCCACTGTGTCACCCTGCCTGAGCAAACACACCTGGCCCTTCAGCTACTCTTCGGGGTTCTTGCTTGGTTTCTTATTTCAGGCAAAAAAGAGTGCCTTGATAAAAAATATCCCCTTCTTAGCTATTTGCTGTTCTTCTGTCCCATGGCAGAGTTAAGGTGAGGTTAGGTTTAGGGTCGGGGTCCCAAGGTCCTCAGAGCTGGAAATCCCCCAGCATTGTGCTTGGTGGCAGAGCTTAAAAGAGACAAAACACTGTGGTCTAGATAACTGATACCTGGAGGGAAGATGGAATGACTATCTGCAGATATCTGAACTTATTCATAGTGGTGAATAATTAGAAGCAATATCAGAGAGGAAAGTTTGAACCTAAAAATATATTTGCCCAGAGCAAGCCTTAAGTGTCAGGCAAGGCTAGAAAATTTAGACATTGCACGTCCTTTACCAAAGCTAGGAGAGATGCTTCTGTCCTGGCAAAATGTAGGTACCATTTTAAGAGGGAAAACATGCTATCACAAGAACTTCTTGGACTTTCCTCAAAGGGAGAGAAATACAGCTATACACTGCTTGCTGTGAAACTGAGCTTGCCTTGCCTCCAGGACCTGCCTGTGTTCACTGCTTTGGCATTTGCAACCACAGAAGTATTCCTTGGTAGAAGGTTTTGTTCACCAAGCACTTAATTCTCTTTTCATTTGAGGTTAACCCAGGTTTCACCCCTCTACTCTGAACTGCAGGACCTGCCCCCTAGGGCTCCCTATTAGGGCTGCCAGACAGTGGGGTAAGCAGATGGGAGCTGCTAATGGAAAATGCTGATATGCAAACTACCCACCCTTCCACAGCCTTGTGACAGTGACAGTCAGAACAGGTCACTGAAGACCTGCTCAGACTATGTGTCAAGGAGCACTGGCTGTGCTATCACCCAGATACTCAACAGGTCACTCACCCAGAGGCTTGGTCTCCTTTTCTCCTGTTGCTTCTAAGAAGCAGGAGTACAAAAACATGTTTTTGTCCTCCTTGTTCCTCATGAGGAAGTTCTTGGGGCAACCAGGGGAATCTCCACTATCACTTTAGTGGCTACATTAGATTTGTACTATGGGTAAAAGTTTCCTCCACTCCCAGCAGTGTTCCATGCCAGCTATCCACATGTCATTAGCTCCCTCTGAAAATCCTCCTTGATTCCAGAACATGATTTTCCACTGCACAACCACCTGCAGTGACTGCAGTGGTTCACAGTTTCCCAAAAACCAAAAAGGAGACAGTTTTCTTTCCAAACTGGGGCAAGTCACTGTGGAAAAATACTAACAGCATGTGCCTTTTCTGTGGACACATCTGCACAATTTTTTCATGTAATTAGACCTTGGCTCCTGCCAATGAAGGATCTATTAGCTAAAAGCTCCTCAGACAAAGGGAAGCCTTAGTGCATAAATTAATGCAAATCAAGCCTGGGCTATTCCCTCCCATGATGCTTGGAACTGTTATGATCTCTGTGTTGCTGCAAGAAATTAATATTCTGCTGAAGCCTGGGGACAACAAGCTGATGAGAGGGGAGATAAGGACAAGGCAGCAGACAAGGTCCAGGACCTCATCTTTACAGCCCGGATGAGAAGGAAATACTCAGGAAATAGTCTGTTTTGTGGATTGGTATTGAAACCATGTGGTATGTCACTTCAGTTTTAATGAAATTTTTTTAAGAGACTCATGTAAATCAAAAGATGTACAGAATTTTATTCGACCCCTGAATAAAACTGAAGTGACTTTTTGTTGTGTTCCAGTCTTTTTTCCTGTCACTGGATCTTTGTTTCCTTCCAGATGGAGTCTGCCAAAAGCAGAGGTGATGACACAGCCCTGAAGAGCACCTGCTTTACTATACAGGTATCAAAGTCATTAAGTCATTCCCATGAGTGGCAATTGATTTTCTTCTCTCCTGCCACGCAGCAGCTCAAACACAGTCATAGGCACTTACCTGTGAGTGGTGCACATTCTGTGCAGAGGTTGACAACCCTCACCTTTCCACAGGAGGCACAAAGGTTGATTTCTTCAGGGAAACAATGGGTGGAAAAGCAGGAGGAGGGTTTGCACCGGCAAAGACACAGGCTGGGTTACCAGGAAAACAAGGACAGCATTTGGGGAAGGTGCTACTTTTAAGGAGTTCAAGAGAGAGGAAATGGGAAAATGTCCCTAGTGTAGATCTGTGTCCCTGGGCTATGTGGTGTTTGCAAGACAGAAATGCCTCTCCTTTCTTGTTTTCACCTTCAGTCCAGCAGACCTTGCTCACACTAATAGGATTTAGTCTGAGCCTTCAGCATCAATAAGACTATACCCTGTGCAGAATATTTCAAGGCATTCAGTTTCACTTGGAAGTAACACAATTCAAGTCCTAGCTCCCTGAAAAAACCTTCAGACATGTCAGGAAATGAGCAAATAAACCAAACTGGAGATAGCTCAAATCTCCTTAGCAGCATAGCAAAGTTCAACTCAGAGTCGCCAATGAGGAGGATGTAGTATGCAGTGATGGTTACCCTTGGAAAAGAAGACCAGCAGGAAGAGGCAGAACTGTGAGAGAAAGAAATGGATGAAGACCTGTTATTCTTGCTGATGCCAGGACAGAGGGACATTTGGAAGCATTGTCTGCAGCCACACTTCTCCCCACAGTAATTGTCACTTCCCCATACCCTACTGCTGGCAAAGAGGTGACAAGATTGGACAGACATGGGACAGCACAGTTCTCCAGTTGCTCCCTGCGGAGTTGGGAATGTTGGAGGCAGTGACTGCAAAAAGACATTCCCTCTGCAACAGCCACAATGTAACCATCCCAATCTTCCCTTTGCAACAACCCCAGTGTTCCCATCCTGGCTTTCCAGCCTGGGGCCACAGCCATTTTGCCCATTGTGGCTCTTGACAATGGCTTATTTTACTTT
>JAWWLV010000001.1:42324841-42334985 GCA_035041135.1 Platyrinchus mystaceus
TCCAACTGGGCTTCCTTCTGGAAGCTCAGTGCCCTCAGCTGAGCAGAGCATCCCTGCTGGGGACTCACACATGCTGAGAAGAAAAATCACTCCATTTGTCTTGTAGTCTGTAATTTGGTTCATATATCTCGGCATGGAGACGACTTGACGCCACTGACTCATGTGCTGCCTTTGATCCGTTATGACCCCCAGACCTTTTCTGTAGAGTGATGTATTTTAACTCATGCAGCTGCTTATTTCTGCATAAGGTGGGAGCACACTCCTGTCCCTGCAGAATTGCATCCTATTTTTCTCAAACTATTTCTCCAATTTGACAAGACCGTTTATCAAACTCAAGCTGTGTCCTCCAAAGCACTTGCAGCCTATTACGTCTGGTTGTGGTTTGCAAAGTTAATAAGCTTGTTATTTATTTTATAGACAAGCATTAATAATGACCTGGCCTGGCATGTCCTTGCTCCTGAACTTTTTTCCCAGAGGCCATCCTGTTAAGTCTTCATGAAGCTTTTCTGTGGAAATTGGATTTGGCCAGGCAAGAGAAAAGAGGAAACAAAGCTAAACTCAGGTTATTACTTGTTTCCCACCTGAGGGTAAAAAAGAGTAACACATAATGCATGTCACCTGCTTTATCTTAGTGGTCAGAGCCAGTAGCAAGTCATAAATATGCATCCTTATGCTGTGGTCATGTTACATAGCCACCAAATCAAGACCACCTTCCACATGCCAGCATGTCCCAAAGACAAGCTGAAAGATGGAAGAGGTTGGTGCATGCAGTGTCTGGGGCAAAGATTATCAACAAGCCTGGGGAAGCCCACAAAAGGGGACACTGCTGATGTCAGGGGTCAAAAGGAAAAAGCCATCAGTCCTGCAAATGGGGCTGTAAAAACAGAAAAGCTCCCTAACTGCACCTTTGCTTCAACAACTGAAGACCTAATTTGCATCCACTCTAATGTCTCCCATCGATGAACTTCAAAAAGTTGTCCAACTGTCCCAGCTCCTCAGTAAACATGGCCAGTTTTCCTGTCTTGCTGCTGTACTGAGTAGTGGCTCTCCTCACCCTGACAGCTGCTCTCAGATGACACAGGAGCAGATCGTAGTGGTGGTTTTAAAGGTTGCATTACCCTATGTTGCTGGAGTATAAATTCATCCATTTCCAAAGCTAGGGATTGCTCTTTCAGTAGGCTCAAGATGAACTGTTGACATGCAAACCTGCTGCAGCTGTTCTCTGCCTGCTCTGTTCCTGCATGATCAGGATGATGGAGCTCAGCAGCACAGCTCTGTCCCTGCCATGCCCATGGAGGCTCCTGGGCTAACAAAGGGAATATGTATTTTTTTCTCCTGGGGCTATACCAAGGGATTTGAAATGACATTAAAAAACCTCTCCTTTTCCATGATCTCCCTTCTACCCTTTACTTTCAGTATCCAGTCTCACAAGGTGAACTAATTTCTCATTGAAGTATTTTCCTTGTGAGGTGGTTTGTTGGAGTTCTTTCTCCCCTCTGTTTGCAATCAGCAAACAGGCCCTTGGCGTATAAAAGCTAAAGGAATACCTAAAACTCAAGTTTTAGACTGCGGGGATGTTATTAAAGAAGAATTTTGAGACTTTGCAGACAACAGTAATGGGGATTTAACTATTCAAATTTCCAAAGTTCCCAGACAACACAGAAAATATCAGAAGTAGAAAGAAAGGGCTCAAAAAAATAAATCTGTGTGGTTTACGAAAGAGAAGGGATGAGATAATGTCTGGAAATTGATTAAAGTAGAGAAGAGACTGTGTAAACTGGAAGGAAGAGCATAAATCAGGAAAGAAATGTGTTCAGAATTAACTCAGAGGACAAGAAGAATAGAAGCATTTTGCTGTCACAGTTCTGTCAGTGACACTTCCATATATCTAGTTTTATACCAGTTCAGTCCCTGACAATGTCTCAGCAGACATGGCTTTTTCACAGAACCTGAGCATCCTGATTAAAGGAGGGACAACTTCAAAGAAAAATCAAGTTTCTGAGGGTCATATCCAGTTTTGAAGGCTTTCCCCCCGCCCCCCCCCTCCCCCCCGCAAATTGTTTTGTAAAATTTGGTTATTTTCACTCTTCAAAGTGAGCAAGAGTTGGTAGCAGTACATCGTGCCAGGATAGTTATGGCTTTGCTTGGTATGAAATACCAACAAAACTGCTAATGATAAAGTCCCCATGGCTCACCACCTGTATGAAATTTCTTGTCAGAATTGATGCACAAAGAGAAGCACTTCAGTTAATTTTAGTTCACTTTTGCACCCTCCTCTTTCTTCAGATTTTCTGAAAAACCTTTCCTGTAAGCTCTTCGGGGCAGCTCTGGGACACCATCAGCCCCTCATTCCCTGCCTCAGCTGCAGCCAGGAGTCCTGCTCACTGAGCAGGTGGGAACAAGTTGGGCAGCAGACAGGCAAGATGCTTGAAAAGGCTGCTGACCTGCCTTCCAGCTTTCTTTGACAACAGCTGTAATTGGTGTGATCTTATAAAGGAAGAATGGTGTTGGCACGAGGCATCTTCACAGCTGCAGGACAACCATCTCTCTGCATCTCAGGGCTGAGGTGACGCTGCAGGTCTCTGTCAGCAAGTCCTCAGAAGAGCTCAGAGTAGCTCCTGGCTCTCTATTCCCTTTACTTACTGACAAACCATAAATGCAGACCCTGCACAGGGTCATTCTCCTTTCTTCCTGCCAAAAGACAGTCTTCAAAGGAAAACCTAGAGCTTGTGGATTGACTGACAGCAGGAGTCTGGAGGTTATGGTGCTGGAAGTACAGGAACAGGAAACACAAATTATTAACATGTACTTAAGTAAGAGTAAAAGGAAATAGGCAATGTCAAACCACAAGGCAAGAGAGGCTGCAGGGGACAGTGAGTGCTAAAATTGTGTCCAGATGGAAAAAATAGAAGTAACATATCTGGTGACAGATTGCATGTGAAAACACAGCAGACAAAAAGCACTTTGAGGAAAAAATGGCAAAGGGAATTAACACTATTAATGCTTCTTCACATCAAAGATTCAGGAGCCCGTCAGAAAATCTGTAGGACCAGCTGACAGTATAAAAGAAGATTACAGCAGATATGGCTATTTTAAATTATTTAGTTGCTCAGTGTTCATAGTGGAGGAAACTGTGTTCAGACAGTTCCAGTCATTCTTAGGGGATAAGGACCATAAGAAAGATTAGGTAGAAATCAAAATTACTTTAGAGGAGAGATGAAAAAAATCACAGAGTGAATAGCAAGGAATGACTAGAAGTAATAATAAGTACTCAAGAGGTCTAAGGTGCCTCTAAACTGGAAGACCTAAGGTCATAGCAGTAATGGATAACGTCATTTAAAATTACTGGAAAGCTATACAGTGGTCAGTTTTAAAAATTTGCTTGAAGATTCATCTGAGTAACTATAAGCCTCTTATTCCAGCATAGATACTACAGTGGGGTCTGCTGATGTGTCCCAGATTTATGTAGGAAAGTCTTTGTAGTGGGGGAACTGCAGGGGTGGTTTCTGTGAGAAGATGCCAGGAACTCCACCCATATTAGACAGGGCCAATGCCAGCTGGCTCCAAGACGGACCCACTGCTGACCAAGGCTGAGCGCATCAGTGATGCTGGTGATATCTCTGTGATAACATTTCTAAGAAAGGGTAAAAATGCTGCAGAGCAGCTGGGAGAGAGGAGTGAGACTAGTGAGAGAAACAGCCCTGCAGGCACCAAGGAAGGAGGAAGGAGGAAGAGGGGGTGTTCCGGGCACTGGAGCAGAGATTCCCCTGCAGCCCATTGTGCAGACCATGAGGCAGCTGTGCTCCTGCAGCCCATGGAGGACCACGGGAAAACAAATACCTTTTGAGCCACTGCATCTGTTTTTAAACTGACGTGACAGCAGCAGGAGTACTATGTCAGTCAGTTTCAAAGGCTGACTGACCCCCTTGGCAGCACTAAAGAATTCTTGATACTAAGTCCTTTATCAAAAAAACTATCTTTAGTTTTTAGCTGTGGGAACAATTTAACTGGCTTTATCTCCAGTGACAGTACAAGGGCCATTGCAAGAATGTTTTCAGCCCACACACAACTTAAAGTAGCTGTTTCTTACCACCATCTAAGGTTTATGTTACTAGAGAAGTTCAACTGAGAACACAGCTCCTGGAAAGCCCCATCATCTTATAAATGGGCAGTAAATAACAAAATACCTTCTGGCCTACAGAAAGTGGGAGTCACCTGTCTGCACTTAGGCATCTACAAGGTAAATATATACATGCAATGCAAGCACTTCATTCTTTAATCTTGATGTTTTGGCTCTGTGATCACCTTTGTCTATTCTGCTGATTTCTGATTATTTCGAGCACCTGCACTGTTCAAATATTTTGTCTTCATTGTAAATCACAGTTCTTTTTTATCATAGGGAGGAGGACTCAAGTTGTCCAAAAAGAAAACCAAATATTTCCTTTTAATTTATATGTTTGAAAAACACAGAACTGATCTTCGGTGTGCATTAGCCATCCTGTCTCCTATTGCTTCTATCAAGACTAATGCTATCCTGCCTTCCAAAAGTTTGATCAAAAGAAGACGGGATATGTCACCTAACATGACCCTACAACTAGCGGCCATACCTAACCAGCATAGAAGTTGCCAGACTCACTGAGTTCAAACTCCAGCTTTCCAATTTAACATAATTAAAAATCCACCCATCCTGCACTTGCAGCCTGATACTTTTCCTGCCTGATTGGAGGACCATAGGTTAACTGAAGGGAAAAACAAGGACAGGGTGAAGAGAAAGAGCTTCCCCAGATGAGAGAATGCTGACTAGCAGGGATATTAGGGACATCACTGAATATTTAGGGGAGTTCAGCCTATGAGCAGATCTACCCAAAAGTACTCATTGGCCTTGCATTTCAGCAGCACAAATTTAACTGCTGATACTGGTACCATTGTCTTCATTTCAGTCCAGTCCTTATTCCCCTCCTAGAGCTGGGAAGGTTTTCTGTAGGGAAAGGGCTGGGGTTGGATGGCAGAATGGAGGGAAAATTCTTTGACTCAATAAAAATATTCACCACTCTGGAAAGGCTAAAAATTAATGAGAGTCAGGAGAGAGAAATTTAAAGCTGAGATTGGTTCTTTATTTGTTTTCTTGCTTGTCACTGTGAAGTTATAGAAATGCATACAGTGTTTGCTTTCTCCCACAGGCAGTTAATTACTTGCGTGAATAGTTTTCACTGCTTAATGCTGGAACATCCCAGAACCACTGACCCAGTGCCACTGTCTCTGCCACCTCTTCACCAGGCAGCTGAAAAGAACAACAGAAAATCAGGAAAGATGCTGAGCAGGATCTTTTTGCAGCCAGGATCTCCGTTCTCCCACCTGCAGTGGTAGGACTGTTGGGACTGGAACTCAGACTGATTTACAGAGAGGAAACAGGAAAAGATGTGTGAAAGCGGAAGACAGAGAAAACAGGCCCTGTCAGTGAGAGGGACTCAAACAGAGCAAGATTCAGCTCTGTGGATGTAACTACAAGTGGTGAAACATCTCTACCTTTTTGGTATCAGCCAGCTCCTCCCCCACCCAGTTCCTCTCCACTGCTTCTCTTTAAGACCCTTGTACAGTGTCTCTGACGCTGCTCCACTCCAAAGCTGTAACTTTCCATGTACCCTGAAGCCTCATCATCCAGTCAACATGGTTAATGAAGAGAGTTGAAAATATCACTTATTCATAGCTCTTCACTGCACCTGGAACCTGGCAATGTCCCATTGCTCTTTCTGTGGTTGCTGCCACTCTTATGAGGAAATCCAGTCAACACCTCAAGTTTAAAAGTCCTATGTCACCAGGAGTAACAAAATATCCACAAGCTATCCATTCTCCTGACCAGGACCCTGACCACACAGCCTTTCGACACTGTTGTCTTCTTCCTGACATGTTCATGCTGTGTATGAGACACAGTGACACAGTAAGACATCTTCGTTCTCACTCTCTCCTTTGAGGTGCTGGGAGTATCTGAAGATCTTTACAATTATACCCAAGGGGTAACATTAGAGGGTTTCAGCTGAAAGCAACACTTCCTCCTTCACCTGCAGAAAACAGGTCTTATAGAAGCAGTCTATTCCATTCTTCAGTGACTGAAGCCTGGAATAACTCTTTCTCCCTATGTTGGCTATACTTATAATTCTGATATATACTGATATATATATGCTACTCATTTATTCTGATATACTGGTGATACAAACCTCACAAAACAACTCTCCAGGTGGCATCATCACTGACTCTTCAATGGACTGGGAGCAGCTCATCCTACTCTGCAACTACTCACAGAACACCCTTGAAGATTGCTGTCAATATTGCTGCTTCTCTGGCTAGTTCCTTTGGAGGAACAAGGAATGCAGCAAGAATTCACATCTGAGAGAGGCACAACAGCAGAAGTAGAGACTGCTTCTGCTGGACACTCCCACTTCTCTGGATGCTCACATCTCTCAAAGATACATGTGAGCAGCTGTGAGCTGCATCGGCACAACTCCATTGGATGATGTGCCTGCATGAAGTTTTGCTCCTATTCTCTGGTTCCCAGTACAAGAAGAATGCAGGTATAATAACCTGGATTAAATTTAGCAAAGGCTCCATGAGATGGATGGCTGCTGAAGCACTCACTGTATGAGGAGGGCTTGACACACTTAATGCCTGTCCCAGAGCAAAATGCAATGGCTTCCTGTGCAGGCATTTTCATCAACCTCAGTGGGACAGTGAGGAGAGAAGGAAAGCAAGGAGGAAACAAGTGAGGACTTCCACAAGGCAAAGGACCCTGAGACTGCTCCATCTCAAATTTTGCCTCATCCCCTTCAAACATTTCTTCCGCTTGCAGTCCACCACCACTCTTCCCACCTCCCTCCTGGCAGCATTGTCAGGACCCTCTTCCAAACCACAGCACTCCCTTGGAAAATAGTCCCAACTCTGACCCCCTTCCATTTCCTCACATCCACAAGTTTTCACAGCCCTGCAAGTTCCTTGACCAGTCCATACCAGTGACAGCCCTTCCACCTGGCGAGGGTGGCCTCACCACTGAGGGACAGGCAGTCACCAGGAGCAGTACATAGCAACAATGAGCACTCCCCATGAGCTTTGTAGACACTCCCCAAGGACTCCCACCCACTCTCCTGGCAAATAAATTCCCCTGTGCCATCATCTCCATGTAGCGAGGCACTGAGCAGGTTCCCTGCAATGCAGCTGCTCATCCCAGCCATCCTCTGCCTGCTGTGCTCCTGCTGCCTCCAGGACACAGAGGCACGACAATATGAGTCAGTGCTCATGGTGCCAAATGGAGGTCCCTGGGGTTCCTGGGGGCACATACAGTTTTGCCCCACTGGCTACGCTAAGGGATTTGAATTGAAGGTAAGATTTCACTTCTTCTTCATGGGGGGGAAAAACCTGCTGTGAAACAATGTTATTTTGTTCTGGTCTTAGCTGGGCTGGCCACAACACTTTGTCCCATCGCAGCAGTTTGCATTGTATTTGCATTGCTCATGCAGGCTTCTCAGCAGGAGTTCTCTAGTGTAGTGTAGTTCTCCAGGCTCCCTGCCAGTAAATGATTTCTTAGCAGAGGAGTCCAATGAGTAAAAAAGAGACCTGGAGTCAATTCAGCAGATCCTGTTCCTGGGTGTCTGGGACAAGTCCCACCTGACAGCATGACAGCTCTGGCTATCACAGCGCATGATGAGAGTGTGGGCATGATCTGGGACAGCAGCCACCCAGCATTCCTGTGTCCAGAGCCTCTGCCCCACCATTTGGAAAAAAACAGAGGTGGGCAACAGCAAAAAGGCCTTCCTGAGAAATGCTATGGAGCTGCCTTACAGCCCTGCTGAGCTGCACTGTCTCGCTCTGTACACAAAGCCTCCTACCACCCCTCATCACGAGGGTTCACCTCATCACTTCTTCTAAATGGAGGATGGTGCTGACCTCTCTTATTTTCTTCCCCTCTTCTAAGGTCCAGCCCTACCAGGGATTTTGGCTGTTTGCCGACGACACAGCTCTGAACGGCATCCGCCTGCTCTGCACGGATGGCACAGTCATCGAGTCCTCCGTGGGGTGGTGAGCATCTTCACTTTCTCATCCTCCTTCAGTGAAGAAGCTTCTGGGAAACATGAAGGAAAATCAGCACAGCGGTTTCTCCGTAGGCCCCCGTACCCCTGTGAAGGCGGTTCACCACCTGCTTGCATAGGTGGGTGAGTTCCCCTTGACCACAAAGTGTGAAGGTCTTACAGAAAATATCTGATCCCAGGGAAAGGAACAGTGCTGTCAAAGATGAAGGAGAGTTCAAAAAAATGCAGTTCTTAAAACTGTACTCTCTCCTTTTCCTCAAACGCTTACTTTGAAAAGGGCATCAAGTAACAGGGACAAAGCAAGCAGCTGAAATTGCCAAGGGCTTCTGCAGGAACAGAGCAGCCTGGGGTTGGTGGTGGCTGGGCATACAGGGAATGATGGGGAAGCAAAGTGAAACAGGTGCTCCTAGGAACCTGCCATCTCTGTGCAGGGGTGCAGGATTGCCCCAGGACTGCCAGGATCCCAAGCATGTTGTGGTGTTGATTGCAGCACGTCAGAGGCTGAACAAAGTCTTGGCGAGTTGTCTTCTTCTCTGGCAGGTGGGGAAACTGGACCGAGGCCCAGCTCTGCTCCAGCAACAAGCTGGTTTCCTTCTCCCTGCGTGTGGAAAAGTGGCGGTACTTTCATGACAACACAGCAGTCAACAATGTGAGGTTCACCTGCTCAAACGGGACAACGCTGGAGGGCTGGGGACTTTCAGTGGGTCACTTTGGCCCATGGAGCAGTAACTGCACCTCTGGGGCCATCTGTGGGCTCCAAACAAAGGTGGAGGGACCCCAGGGAAAGAGGGATGACACAGCTCTCAATGACCTGAGAGTCTTCTGCTGTCAGTAACCCGACTCCCCATGCCCTGGCAGCATCGACCAAGTTATACAGCATTAAACCTTGAATCTGTGCTTGCACAAGTAGCAGTACACATTTTTCTCTGTCTTGTTTTATCAAGGGTAGCCAGATCCCGTGGCTACAGCACCCTGGGGGTTTCCTCCTGCCCCCATCCAGCTGATGCAAGGTTGCTGCAGCTCCTTGCTCCAGGCCCAGCCTGCAGCAAGGCTGAGGACGTGTTACCAGGAGGTGCACACATGAGCACACACACACACACACATGGTCAGCCACTGATGAACACAGAGAGCAGTGCCTTTACACTGTGCCTACACCTGCATACACACACACACACACACACACACAGTGCTCACACACACATGAACACTACAAATGGCAGGTACTGTTCCTTTCCTGCTGATCAGCATTAGCATCCACTAGTGAAATCTGTACTCACACATGGGAAATGGGTCTCTCTGGTAGCTGGCATTAGCTACTGAATCTGCCTCAGAGCTGGCCTCAGACCCCAGTTTCCCCAGGTGCTGGTGGTGGCACTCTCCAGCCTCTGAGGTTATGATTCCATTCCAGTTGCCGGCACTCGGCTCAGGTGCTTCTGCCCACTCATCTGGCTTGAAGGTTGCTGGTGGTATCTCACATGTGCTCAGAATAGAGGGTGTGCCCACACAGAAAGTCAGTGTAGATAATGTCAGAGTAATTAGTATCAGTAGTAACAAATAGTTATTATTATGCATGAATATTTAGTAAGACCATAGGCTGTGGTAATGAGGTGCAAGTCTCGATCTTCGGCCAGAGGAACATACTGACTGGCAGATGTCACCCAGACCAGCACCTTTGATCCCCTTTTTTCTCACACTAGTTCCCGCAGCAGAACCATCTTTAATCCTTCCCCTAAATGTCCCATACTAACACTTGCACATTGCCACAACTCCCTTAAAACACTTCTTAAGAATTAGTACAACATCCCCAAATGCTATTCCCCTACAGCCCCCATGAGTCCCATGCCCCTGTGGGTGCTCACCCCCACCAGTCTGCAGGTCCTTCTGGGAATGGGGTGGCCCCTCTGACTCTTCAGTGGAGTTCACCAGGTGCCCATGGCTGATGGCTCTTCTCCAACAATCACAGGGAGCAGGTCTGGAGCACTGTAGGCGCTGCTGAGCTTACTGCTTTCTCTGCCTGGTGTTGCCACTCTGATTCCTGCTTTGCGTTCATTGTGGTTAAGCTTTGT
>JAWWLV010000001.1:42346679-42356848 GCA_035041135.1 Platyrinchus mystaceus
AAGGTGACAAGAAAATGCTGCAGGACTCCTGCCTGCCTATGGTAGTTATTAAGCATAAACTGAATGTCACAGGTTAGATTTTCTTTTTTCCCCAGCATTCATAGAGTACAGCAGAAAGAAGGAGAAAATGTTCATAAAATTGCAAAGTTATTGGAATATATCCTTTTGGAAACAGCTGTGGATTACTTGATTATAAGAAGAGAGCACGCAGACAGCTTTCTGAGTATGAACATTTTGCTTCTTGCAGCAATGTGTTTTATCTACTTCAGGAAATTTAGGACTAAAAAAGGAGCCTCATGGTCACAGGAGGGTGCAAAATTACCCAGCACAAAGAGCAGGTTTTATGCACTTCAAAACAACCTTTCTGCTATGCAAATCCCCAAGAGGATAGTGAAAATTGCACTCTCTTTTTTGGCAGTAAAGCTACATCTGAAAGAACTTTTTCATAGATGAATTTTATTTTGACTGCATAATGACAGAAAACCCGAAGTAGAATTACTGCAAGCTTTGCTTACAGGAGAAGCAACTTTTTGAGGAGGTGTGAAGATTCCCATGAAGAGAACACAAAAAAACAAATTTTCTCGGAAAGTTTGATTGCTTTATTTTATTTTTTAAAAGGTCCTTGAAAGTAGGAACAAAATTATGGGCAATAGGTCAAGGCAATTTTATACATACTATATTTGAATGTATCTGTAAGCATTTATTGGCCTGCAGTAGTAGTATTTTCACATCTCCCCCAAATATTCTACAGCATCCAGATAGTTTCTTGCTGATTTTTCAGAGATTGACATGCATGTACCTTATTGAACATTTTGTTCTACCTCTTCTTTCCTTATTCATGACAATAGTTTTCTCCTTTGAAAACTTAATTGTGTTTAGAGACTGGCCAAAATTATTCTTTTTTATAAAGTTAGAAGCCAAAATTACTTCATATCTCACTTGCACCATTATTTGGTGTTCTTCCTAACTCAGCAATGATGCCATGGTTTCATTGCCTTCCTCTTAGCACAGGTGCAGAAGGTTCTTTCCTTGTCTTTTTATGACCCTACAAGTCACTAGATCCCCTTCACATCTTAGCCCTTCTGATTTTGTCATTACACATTCCTATTATGTCCTTACATAGATCCCTAATAATTTCACTTCCCCTAATTTCGAGAGGATCATCATCCCTCCCATCAAACATTGCCCTGTGCTGACCACATCCGTGCAGGAGGGACTGCACAGTATTAAGCGGAAGCCCCCCCAGCCCTACTCTTCCTGTGGGTTGTTCCTCATTAGCAGAATGGGAGTGAAAAGTATGAGCTTTCCTCTCATTTTATGTTTGGTTGTTCAGTAGTTTGTTTGTTGTTTTTTGTTTGTTTGTTTGTTTTAACTCCTTATGACACCTGTGGCCTAATTACGTGGCTAGGCAAGAGCCAGCACAACAGCCGATTCAGTCTGTAGCATGCTGATAGCAATGCAATATTCATAAATTCTAAATTGTAATGTATTTGTTGTATTTGAGAAACAGTTTCAAAATGCCAATGCTAATACTATTCCTTTCCTATTATAATGACTTGAAAAATATATTAAACAGAGACTATGACAGTACTATTTTGTTAACAGTTCTCAGTCTGCAGGCTGCAGATACCCAACTTTTCTAATCAACCAAATCTTCTCAAGGTCAAACTCTATAAATATTTGATAACTTCAAACTTCAAGTCTAAAAAATTCTTTCCTAGCTCCAAACTCTGTCTACACATCTTTATATTCTTTGTATATTTGTTCTAAATAATAATCTGTCAGGAAGATGTACTACGTCAGGATCAACCAACCCCCTCTTCATGAGTACTTGTGGCATTGGCCTCTCATGGCTGCTAGAGTGAAATACAGTCTAACCTCTGGCCAATGCAATCAATAAGCTGGGATTTGGCCTTCAAATATAGGGAGACCAGGGATTTGTGCCCCAGCATGGCAATAAGAAGTATTTTGCCCAGAATTGTGACTGCTTACTACGTTTACCGCAAAAGAGAACTCTCCAGCTTGAAATGGTGACTACGAATCAGTGGGAAAGTCAGACTTTCACATCTCCAGACAAAATAAAACTCTGAATTAATTCATTTCTTTAATCAAAGAATTGAAAGAAATCGAAATTTTCTGCTAGGCATGCTGTCAAACTGACAAAGTGACTCAGCAAGAAGAATAATTGGCCAGTAATGTGATTATATTTGGGGATTCAGGTTGGGGTTTAGACATGCTGTTAAAGACTAAACTGAAATAACAGATTTAACACAAAGTTGTCAGGCCTGCAGCTTTAAAAGGTCCTGCTGTCAGTCATTAAACAAGTGGGAACTCAGTGCAAAAAATAATTGGCTGCTGTGTCACCATACTGGGGTTTCATTAGTAAATGTCCTTAATAAGCTGATCCAGATGTGAAACATGCTCCCTGAGAAGGCAAGTGATAGTTTTTAGACTATTCCCCAAGATCTGTCATCTTGCACAATAGTCTCCCTTCAGAAGAGAGAGATGATCAATAACCCCACCTCTAATAAACAGATCCTGGCCCCAAGACCCCTCTATTAGGAAAGAGAACTGTACAGGTCTCTGAGAAATGCCCAGGATCAGGCAGTGCCAGCCTAACTAACAGAGAAGCTAAGCACGACACCACACAGGAGAGGCACTCTTGTTGGCACCCTCATATTTGCAGACATACTGCAAGCAAAGTGTTAGAGGAGGGGAAAAAAGCAAACCAGCAACAAAGACATGCAATGAAACCTACATAGCCAGAAATCGTCTAAAACACATCACCCAGAAGTTGCACAAAGATGCATAACCCAAGTAATGTAGTGTATAGGCTAATTTAAGGAAATGAAACATCACAATTTTATTGCCCTGAATAATGCCCTGAAACGTGTGAAACACCACAGGACTGGTAGCATCAGAACTGAGGAATCACCAGATGGTAAAAGCAAAGGATATTATATGAGCAGCAGTGAAACAAAAACTTCTTTTATAAAGAGCATTTATTAGGAGGAGTTGTATTGTTATTAGCAAAATACTTGTTAATAGCACTGTCTTTTGTGCAGGGGACCTTAAGGTAGAATTTTCCAGTTAGAAAAAATTAATTTCTGGATGTTTAAGGTTGCTGACAATTTTTTTTCCAAAGCAATCACACTGATTTGGTCTCCTTTTGTGTAAAACTGATTCCTGGATTCTTTACTTGCCCCTGAAACAGCAGGACAAGGTTATAGAAAGATGGGATGTCCTGCATCTGTAAGTGAAGCTGGAAACCTGTGCAGATGCTTTTTTCCACCCACATTCATGGCTAGTAGTTGTCTGACTTCTTGCCTCTTTGTATCATGACTCATGCTCTATTCCCAAGCAGCATCCATTCTGAAAAAAAAAAAAAAAAAGACATTTTTATTTTTATTTTCGCTTACTTTTTTTTCCTGCAAAATTGCAATTGTTTATAGTTTTGTTTAGACTTGCTGTGTAATTGGCTTGTAATATGGACAGACACTTGCAGACTGGTCCTCTGGAATCGGCGACAAAAATATCACTTTTCTAATCCTACGCTCCTGTGACAAAATAACTGAACTGTCAAGCAAAGAGGTGTGCAAATTTCCTAGAAAACACAGGTCAGTGAGGGACTCTGAGGGTGACTCAGTGCACTCCATTGCTCCAAAACAGAATTACCCCACCTCTGCAATTCCCCAAAAATGCTCTTCAGCCAGTTCTCTAAAACTCTGGATCCCAGAGCTGCGGAGCCCAGAGCAAGGTATGCTACTGTACCTCAGGCACTCCATAACTGGCTGGAGAAGGTGCCACAGACATTCAGATACGCTGATATAACATTCACTAAACAAATGAAGGATCCTGCAACTATTGTTAGTGCTACCTGTCTGGGTTGTAACACGCCATGTATTTGCAACTTTGCTCATCCTTCGGCATCTTGATTCCAGACCTTTCAATTTTTATTTCCAAAGGAAAAAAATTCTATTTTTCAGAGTCTTGAATCTCCTTGGATGCAAATGTGACCCCTGATAATATCATTCTGTTTCAGCCTTTTGTGCTTTTCCCTGCAGAGCCATTGCAGGTGAAGGTGGCAGACACCAGTGGGAAGGCAACGTTGCCACTGATATCCGGCCTCCAGTGTAAATAAAGCCCAGTTCTGTCACCAGATGGCCAAACACCTCGCATATTAGCCCCTTCCTTTTAGTTTAGATGAAATCCTTTTCACTATCCTATGTTTTGACATCTCTGATACCTTAAAAAGAAGTATTAATGTTTAAATCACAGAAGATGGATGGGAAAAGTGAGCATCCTCATGGCACAGCAAATTCACATACTGTGCGACTCTTCTTTGAATCCAGAGTAAGAAAATGGTGAATTGGAATCATAGAATGGTTTAGGTTGGAAGCAACCTTAAAGATCATCTAGTTCCAACCCCTTTGCCATGAGCAGGGATGCCACCCACAAGACCATGTTGCTCGAGGCCCCATCCAACCTGGCCTTGAACGCTTTCATGGATGGGGCATTCACAACTTCCCTGGGAAACCTGTACCAGTTCCTCACCTCCCTTACAGTAAAGAATTTTGTCCTAAGAACCTAAACTCTCTTTCAGTTTCAAGCCATCCCTCCTTGTCCTGTCACTACATGTCCTTGTATAAAATCCCTCTTCAGCTCTCTCCTAAGCCCCCTTTAGGTACTTGAATATGCTATAACGTCTCCCTGGAGCCTTCTACAGGCTGAACAACAGCTCTCTCTCAGCCTGTCTTCATAGAAGAGGTACTCCAGCCCTCTGATCATCTTCGTGGCCTCCTCTGGAGCCACTTTAACAGGTCCATGTCCTTCCTGTGCTGAGGACCCCGGAGCTGGACACAGCATTCCAGGTAGGTTCTCACAAGAGTGGAGTAGAGGAGCAGAATCCCCTCCCTTTGACCTGCTGGCCACACGTTTTTGATGCAGCCCAGGACACGATTGGCTTTCTGGGCTGCAAGCACATATTGCTGGCTCATGTTCAGCCTCTGATCCACCAGCACTCCGAGTCCTTCTCCAAAGGGTTGCTCTCAGTGACTTATTTTCTCCAGTCTATGTTCATGTCTGCGATTGCCCTAACCCAGGTGCAGCACCTTGCACTTGGACTTCTTGAACTTCATGAGCTTCTCATGAGTCTACTTCTCAAGTTTGTCCAGCTCCTCTGGATGGCATTCTGTCCTTTTGTTGTGTCAGCTGCACCACCCAGCTCACGACCTTCTTGCATGTCCTCACTTCCCATCATTTAGAGACAATCTAAGCTTTCTAGCACTGCTGTTTTGTCAGACAGGGACTCACTGACCTTTTTAAATTATTTAATACACCAGAATCATATTACTGTTCTCATCTACCTGTATTCCTGCTTGATTTGTATAAAAAATATACTTAGGAAGACAACCATACTGTTTAACTGCAAGACGCTACTTGTTTTTCATTAGTGGAGAGGAAGACAACACAATTATCCCAGGCAGCAGTTCCCACCAAGATTTGATTTGGAAGCTTTGCACAGAAGCTAAAAATACAAGACTGTGCAGTCATAAATCATTTAAAACAGCATTCATAGACAAGAAACACTTCAGGGATGATGTATTCAACTGAAGCGAGTGGGATCTCAGGAGTGCATAAGGAGCTGCAATCTCAGAGGACTTTCTAGGTGCTCTAAGCAACCCAAATCCCAAGTGCTGGGTGGGCACAGGGCACGTGCAGAGGCGTGGGGGCAAATTCACTTGGTCCAAAGGGACAGCAGATTCTCAGCTGGCAGAGGGAGCTGTGTTTGTCAAAGCTTTCAGACATACAAAGTTAATGTTTGCAAAGAGCTGTGAAGATCAAAGTTCTGAGGATTAAGATTTCCTTGGAGAATGCTTTTTTTTTCTTTTTCAGTTATAACAAAATTTTTAAAAGGTTTCATATTTGGTAGGAAATATAAAATGCTATTTATCCACAGTATTCCAGACAGCTATAGAGAGAGTCAAGAACTGCTCATACAGATGTGAGATGAATTCCCTATCATCTGTTTCTGTTCTAATACTGGCCACAATATTTTTGTTTTAAAGAGAAAACAACCTAAAAGCTTCCCACAGAAGACTTACCACTTCAATAAAAGTGGGGAGCTGGTGGACAGAAATCTCTTGAGAAGTATGTACTGTTTGTAAAAAGAGATAAGAGCCAAATTCTCTGTCTACCTTCTAAAGCATATCAAGTTGTTAAGGCTGTTAAAATCCTGAATCTATGTTTTAATTATAGATAACATTTTCCTCTGAGTTTCAAGGAATGGCCAGTAGTATATACTTTAAGTTCAGCCAAACTGTCCATAAATCACTGCAAGAACTCATGGCACATAACTTCAGCTAAGTCACTCAAAACTCCTGCTGGGTGGTGGCCCTCTTGCTATCTGCCAGTAGCAAAGGGCAAAGCTTGCATGGTATCTGGGACCAACACAATGCTGATAGGACACATAAGTTTCAGACTTTGCTGAGCAGGTTCCTGATTCTCCCTCTGCCCCCCTAGTGCTGAGAGTGTGCAAAAGGTTGGAAGGGGGCACAGCCAAGGCAGATGACCTGAACTGGAATAGTATCACAGAAATGTCTGATTTTCAGCCCATTTTTTCCCCATGGAAAACCAGAGTATAATTCTGTAGTTCATTTCCATCTCACCTTTTCCAGATGATATTAGTTTCTGACTCTACTAAAGCGACCTTTCCTACTGCATTTGCTACTTGAGACGCTCACAGAACCCACAGCCACAGCAAGAATAACAGGATCAGAAGTTGAAGCAAGTCCACCAGCAACAATAAAAGCAATAGCAGGGAAACAGTTTAGCCAGTCACCACAAATACTGCAGAATGTGCACAACTTCTAGTTGCAGCAATACAGCATTGCTGTTTAATTCTGCAGATCTAAGTCCTGCAATAGCAGCCAGGAAAGAAGAGAAACTGATGGAAAGAGGTCACCATTTCTGATTCCATTTGCCCACATTAACTCTAAACTAAAAGCCTACATACTCAGTCCCAGTTGGATATGCCATCATCCATAAAGTCGCTAGGACTATTAGTCATTGTCTTCAACCTCACAGGCAAGTTCTCAGACCTACTGCACTGTGGTCAAACATCCAGAGCTGTTCTGCACTAAAAGGCAGAACTGGAAGATCTGGAAGAACAGTAATGCTTTCAAACACCTATAAAGCACACACGTGGAGTTGGCTACAAAAACCTTGTAGAGATCCGCTGGCATTCCCAAATGAAGCCCTGCAAAACTGTGACAACAGCAATGGGGAAGCTGTATGGTGGTAACCATGTATTCCATGTATGCCCCATTAAATGCTTACCAGTTGTTAGCTGCTCATATCTTGTCTTACAATTGCTGGTCCAAGACATTTTCACATAAAATATCAGAATTAAATACGATGCTAAAATCACAGCAGAAAGAGCTGGGAGAGACTTTGAAAAGTCATCTTGCCTGATCTCAAAACCAAACTGTACCTATCTCTTATTCCAGGATGGTGGGTGACCAAGAGTTGTACATCAATGGCCAGAAATCACAAAACAGAGAATCTTTAATAAAAATATTATCCTCAAAGACAGTGGTCCACAAAGAATGCCTTCAACTTTACTCTAAAAGGTTAATTATGCTTGTAGGCTTTTGCTAAAATTGGTTTTACTGCATGTATGCTCTAGGGTACTTGCTTTACAAAAGCTAGACATTTGAGAATAATGAATAGATGCATTTTCAGTTCTCATACAGAAATTAAAGCAGGCTCATCAGAGCCATTTCAGACTGCCAGCTGTCTGTCCTCAGACCACATGTGCAAGGGCATATGAAGCTTGGGCATTGAGAAATGAACTTTTTACAACCACTCACACATCAAGAGCGCAGACACTTCTTTCTCTAATGTAACCAACACTCTCATTTTGTGTTGCATGATGTGCCTCTGGGCTCTCACTGTACAGTGCTTAGGTCATACATAGGAGCCAAGACACCAGGGATGGTAAAGATGCTTGTAGGTAAAGATGTCCTGCAGTTATGCAGTCCCTTTAAAATATAGTTCTAGTACTTCACAGATTTTTATAAGTCTCAGAATAAACAGCGATAGCAGGGCAGTTGTTCAAGATGGATCACCAAGCAGTATACCGTGTCAAATGCATCACCTTTGACAATGATAGACAACTCTTTGCCAAAGATTTCCCTGGGACAATCCCGGGATTGTATTATTAGCTTTGAAATCTGGATCTCAAGGAAATCTTAAATGTTCTTTCAGAACTACCTTCCAGCGGTTCTTAACTTGGAGGGTAAAATTTACACCATCTTCCCTGTACAGGGAGTAGCAGCATGACTTACTTGAAGTATGTTATCTTCCCTTCTCACTTTTAACAACAAGTGCAACATCTAGAAAAGTAACATTACCATACAGACATATCAATGTGCACATGAGAATTATGATGTTTGCAAGACTGGATTTCTAATGTCTGTTTCCTCTTATTGGATTAGGTTGTCTTGATTTGTCAGAACTAAAGATGGCACTTTTAGATAGGATATTAAGGAACTTATTTCAAATACAGCTACACTCTAAGTAAGAGTATAACAGCCCTTGTATCCATGACTTTTCATCCACAGTCCAGTTGGGATTAGGAAGAGAAAACATGCTTTAATGATAAAAAAACAAATGCATAAAACAGGAAATGCTCAAGAAATTTCAACCAAAGACAGAACTCTTAAGGGACTCCTCAAAATTTTTCTTCTTTCATAGATTTCAAGAGATTGGTGAACTTCTGCCATGAGAGTTACTATTAATTTTAACATGTTGTTTTCCATTCAGAACTCGTGTGAAATTTAAAACAAGTTGGTTGAACTCAGTATGTAAAATCTCTCTAACTCACATTTGATTATGACTCTGAGAATAACCCACTGTTTGGGTTCATGAACAAACTGAAAATAAAATAAAATAAAAAAAATCAGCCCAAATAGACCCAAGATTGAATGTTGCTATATTGTTTTTCTAGCAAAGCAACAAAAATCCACTTTGTTCTCTCCCAGGTCTTTTAAGAAGTACAAGGCAACAATCCACCAATGTTACACTAAAACTGTGTTAAAACAGCATCTCACAGCCTTACTCCGAAAGAAAACACATAACGAGAAGTGAAAAGCAAGTGGAATATGGGCATAAATGAGAACTACCTACTTGGAAGAACACCAATAATCAGCAGAAAGTCTTGCTTTCCACCTGAGCTCCACTGAGTTCACCCAGCTCACAACAATCTCATTTTTCATTACCTCATTTTATATCAACAGATGACTTCAGGCAATCACCCTGACATCAATCAACGCTGGCTATGGATAAGAATAATGACACCACAGCAGCTTTTGCACTTCATTTTGTAGCTAATGGTGCAGTACAAATTCATGGTGCTTTCCTTCAATTTGAGCAAAAATAATAACGTCCAAATGTGGTTCCTTAACAAGAAGACATGTGCTTCAGGCAGCTTTTCTACAGCAACTACACAGGCCTGGGGAGTACCCAGGTTGAAGAGAACAGCCTGAGAAAAAGCAAAGAAAGTGAACATTTCACTGGAGCCTGTTTAGCTCTTTTACCTCAAGACAGACCAGGCAGCAAATCCTCAAGGTATCAAGGCTTGAGGGAGATCTGCCTAACTACAGCATCTGTTCTGGTTCTCTCTTAGAGAATTTTGTGGCAAATGTAAATGAATAAAGACTCTGGAGTGTGAGTTCCTGCTCAGGCCTCATCCAGTGCTTGACCAAACAGCAGTAATAGTGCTGTGCTGATGCAGCATCCTTCCCTGAAACTGCTGAAAGACCTGGAATGAAAGCAAAAGGACACAATTCCTTCAGCATGGCCAGGGAATGCAAAGGAGGGGAGTCCTCAGAGTTGGAAAAAGCTGACTTGATACCATAGCATTTTATGCCAGGCACTGTGCAGAAGAGTAGCAGCACACATCAGATGATCTCCCTGTAAGAGAGGGCAGGACACAGATATGTTCTAACACCTGTTAAATCACACACACAGATTCACTTGAAGGGAGAAGATCCTCTTCCTCCTGGTTACACAGAAGAGTACATAGACGCGCATTTACAACAATGTAAGACATCCAGCTTCCGATCCCTGTTCTCCCTGAAGACACCTGAATTTATATTTTCCACCTC
>JAWWLV010000001.1:42356948-42374254 GCA_035041135.1 Platyrinchus mystaceus
CATTTACAACAATGTAAGACATCCAGCTTCCGATCCCTGTTCTCCCTGAAGACACCTGAATTTATATTTTCCACCTCTTAGTGCCAAAGAATTTAGGTAGTGGGTGTTCTTCTGGATGAAGGAGGTTTATTTAAAATATTTTAATATTTATAAGAGTAAGGACTGAAGTCTAAGCATACCAGGCCTTCCACAAGTGCCCTAACAAGCTGTGTTGACTGTCATGGTGACTGTCATGGCCTCATGAATATTTAAAGATAATAATGAAGAGGAACAGCTTACCCTGAAGATATGCATGTCTGGTCTGTGACCAATTACAAGATATTATTCTCAGAGTATATGGTAAGCACATTCTCCCATTCTGAAAACTTCTAATAGGGTAAAAACATTTTCCTGTATCACTAGCTTGAGTTACCCTTATTCCGTATTTCCGAGGCCTTTCTGTCCAAAAAAACCCCGTAGTTTTGCTGAAACCAGAATAATAAAATATGCACAGATCATGAGTCAGAGGACTTTCCTACATACAAGTCAGATATCCATTGTGAAACACAGTGCTTCCCTTGAGGAACACAAATTCTCGGAGAAGTGATATCAGTTAGAAAAATCGCATTTCCAGCACATTACTGGATGAAGACTTTTCCATGGCCTTAAAAACAGTCACCGCTGCTGTTCCCAGCTATCCTCCCGGGGGGCAGATGAGACTGGAGGCAATATACGCTTTCAGGGAAAGATATTTTTAGTCATATTTTAGCTTTACACAACCAAAAACTACACTTTACCTAAATGTGGTTCAGCATTATCACATTCTAAGCAACTACCAGGAGCTGCTATTTCACATCCTATTTACTATGCAACCTCCCCAGTAGCCTAAGGAAGATTAAAACTTACTGAAGAACAGTTAGAACTGTCCCTCTTGTTCATGGCTTACTGGTGAACACAATATAAATAAACATTAAATCACTAAAATTATCATAAAAGCTTATTTTTAAGTTATTTTTCTTGCAGTTGTCACCAATTCACAAAGACCCTCCAGAAAATAATTCACAACACAGCAGATTTCTATCTCTACCAGACTTATTTGCCAAAATGCGGTGGCAGGTGAGGGAGGAGGGCAAGTACAAGCTCTTCAGGAAAGTTGCAAAAGACCATCAAGGGACTAGAAATGAACACTTATTCAACCCTCTAATATTTAGTGATTCCTTTATTAATCTGAGCAGCTCACAGTTCAGCACGAAAAGAACAGGAAACACACTGAGACACTTGCACAATGCTTTAACCTCTCCTATGCCAAGGGCCTTCCATCTGCTGGTTGAAGCCTTTCCCTGGAGCACTGAAGCCTTTCATTCACAAGTCTGCACTCTTTCCCTTGAGCACTGGGAGGACACTGGCAATGTTTCTGTCCATGACCTTCTGTCCTTGTCTCCTGTTCTCCTTATTCTCCCAACTCTGCACCTGCAAAGCCCAAGCCTGCTATGTTTCCACAGAAAATGGTGGACACTGATTCAAGAATCATCCTTTTTCCCCCTCACACTTCCCTACCGCCATTTCGTAACATTTACACAAAAGGAAAAAGAAAACCCAGGGAATAGAACAGTGGACAGTGGTCCTTCAACCAGTAGACAGGCATTTCCTAGTGCCATCCATGCTTAACAATCAATTAATGTGCAATTCTTGCCTCTTATCAGAGTGTGCTCCAATCAGCACTAACAGCATCACAAGCAGGAAAACCAGCAGGGAGTTCGAGCAGGTCCTGATGAAAACTATTACAGAAAAGTATTATTTCAAACCACCTGTGGCACTAGATGGGATGCCCAGGGAGAGAAGAGTCACCTGGGAAGATCCCTGTGATGGTTTTCTTTGCTGGTCAGCGCAGAGTGTTTTCCCTTAAGACTCTTCTACCCTTCTCATTCTATTTTTGGTTTTAACTGTTATCAAAAGTAACTGTTACCATTAAAGTTGTCATTTGGCACCAGCTATGGACTGTCTCATCACCCTTTGTGCTTGAAGTACGAAAAACTGCCGTAATTCTTGAGCAGGGGGGCAGCAGCAGGTTTATCAATCCCATCCTTTGTGAATGTTTATGGAACTGCAATGACTTCAACTTAAAGACCACAAGGACTCAGAATCAGAAAATCATTTTCTGTACAGCTTTCTTCTGCAACAATGTATTTGTTTTAATTAAAATGTTCTTAAAATGTACACCATTTTCTACAGAAGGTCACCAGGATAATTCAGCACTGGCTAAATACAATATAAAAAAAATATCGGTTGTTTCAAAGATTGTAAAAACTCCAAAAGCAAAAGTTACATTTTTAAGAACTCCAATGGCCACATGGATTCTATTGTCTCAGCTGAAAAAGGAAAAACTAAACCCACTGTACACTTCTGGTTTGTCAGGCTTGCAGGTTCATGGGATCCACAGCGTCCAAACCAGAAACAAATAATCAGCAATTAAACATTATCCTATGTTTTAAAATGTATTAGCAATACATAACACATTGGTGTTATTCTTAAAATATGAAGTATCCTTTAAGGTAATTTATGGCTTATATAGTCCTTGACTGCAGGGTTGTTCTCACTCTTTCTTTTTGGTAAAGTCATATGGCTTCCACCACTGTGCAAACTGCAACACCTTCTTCCTCTGTTCTTCAAAGTTCTGTCTGATTCCTTTTCTCCAAAGCCGTGGTTCCAAGTCAAGCATGCCACCAATAATTTCCTTTGCAAGTAGAAGAAAGATTGATAATGGTAAATGCAAAATTACCATATTACTTAACACTATTTTACAATAAAATAAAGAAATATGTATTTTCAAAATTCTGAAAAATATACCAATTTAAAAAATAAGACACTTTAAAAAATAGAAATGTAGCTGTTAGATGGTTGCCTCAGCAAAATTCGTTTAAGAACAGCATATTGATGTACTGCTTAAACATCCTAACATTGCAAGATTGTTAATGTATCAGTACATTTGTGACTAAGGTAAGTTCAGAAAAAGAAAGCTGCCCACTTTGCTCTTTCTGGTGTTCTATTTCTCCCCAATCACTCTTAGTGTTTTTGTCACACTGACTCTTTCCACATTACAGCCCTTTCTGTATAAATGGTACACTGTATACTATGGGGAGTAATCTTACCACATGAGGATTTTCATGGGAGTTCTCTGTGAGTCTGTATGCGTATGCATCCTAATTTATACAAGCACGAATTCAGTGCACCTATATGTGAATACTATGGCCATGAAAACTCTTAAATAGATGCAAGTATTTTCCATCTGCAAGATTATATATCTATAATGTCAAATATCAACAGTTCCTATTAATATTAAAAGAAACACAAATCTAGAATCACAATCTGAGTATCAGCTAATGAAAAAATCAACTGCTCCTTTATTCAACAAGCCAAGTTACAATGACTCATCAAGAAAAGACAGATAACAAACTGAGATAGGGTACATCAAAGTAACTGTTCTGGCAGCGTCTGTTTTAATTACTTAGATTTTCCAAAACAAAGTATAATTGATAAATTAATCTTTTACGTAACAATACCTTCCCAAAGTAATGAGGGAAATTGTGTTGATCTTCAATCACATGAGCAAATCCTCCTTGAAGGCCAAAGTCCACAGAAAAGTACGGAAATCCTTTAGGAACCTGTATGCGCAAAACCACATTTTCAGATGTTTAACAAAGTGTTGGCATTTAGCCAACCTCCCCACAACTGAACGAATTTCAACATGGTTTTGCAGCTGATAGTATAACATTTTATTTTAAACCACCTCTCAAACCAACTATATGCAGCATAAAATTGCAAGAGAGAAACAGTAAAGCAAACGGGTAAGGGGAAAGAACACACATAAACTAGATAAAGGACACAGAAGAGAGGACTACTGGGTGGCAGAAGCTCCAGAGGCCACGGTGCAGCACCAGGTAAGACACTGGGGATGGGCCAGGCAGCAGTGGGCACACTGAGCCTTCCTGACTCCACACCTCTGAGCTACATGGCTTTAGCAGAAACTTTAGGACAACCACTAGCAAGTTGCATTTATCGAAGGTAAGGTGTTGAGTGGTAACTCAACAGCAAATATTCACCCAGTGAAAACACTGACACTCAGGGAGAAGGGGAAACAGCTTTATGGAAAATACATTGGGAGAAACCCCCTCCAAATGATTGGAAGTTATCATTAACTTGCCCAATCAGGTAAGTTAATAATCCAGTCAGACTACAGAGAAGAAGCTGGATATCCTGCCACAACAAAGACCTTTCAGTCTGACAGAGAGAAGTGGATCCATTTATTGCTACAGTACAGCAAGTAATTTTTGCTGTTTCACTGCAATAACTTATTTTCCACTCTTTTAATTGTTGAGGATGTTCCTGTACTGATAAGATTTACAAAGCCTCCAATTCATAAGCATTTTCTCTGCTACAATCCAAATAGCTACACAATTTTCATGAGGCATGTTCCATACATTGCTTGAAAACTGACTCTAAAAATAATTAAGATTTAATACAGAGGAGCAATGTAGCATAGCAAAAAACATAAAACATTTTAAATGGACTTTAAAAAAATCATTAAATAAGGAAAAATGGGTTGGCAGGTGACACCTTAAGGAAAAGGTCAGCTTTACCTTATTTGTGTCTAGCAAAGCATTGGGTCTGACTGGGAAGGAGTGGATTTGCATCACAGCAGCCCATACAGTGCTGAGTTTCAGACTGGTGCCTAAACCAGTGTTGACAGCATGCCAGTGTTTTGGCTACTGCTGAACAGTGCTGACTGCTGGGTCAGCTCTCCTGGCTGTGTCCCCTCCCAGCCCACTGCCCACCCCCAGCACCCTCACTGCAAGGAGCAGAAGGAGAAGCAGAGACAGCCTTGATGCTGTGCAAGAGCTGGATGCTCCAGCTCTACCTCTGGACACAAGTTCGGCACACAATCCACCCATTATGTCTCAGCCGTGTCTGACCCTCCTTCCAGGTACCACCCTCTCCCAATACAACTCTCCAACTTCCCAAACCTCAGCTCTGTCTCTAAACTATACTCTCTGATCTTTCTGACTTTCTATTACCCTAAAATAATATTAAAATTACACAACTGTGTAACAATTTACACTCAGATACACTGTACTAATTTAAAGAACTGTCCTGACTTAATCTGAAAACTGCCTACCTTCAAATGAGTATAGAATAGTCACAAGGCTAGGAAGATTCTTCAAGAACCCTGATGTCCTAATGCCTTACCATGTGTCAAGAAAATTATACTTCACTTATAGGTGACAGATGTTGGTTTTTCCTGTTTTGATACAACAATGAGCAGAAAATATCCCAAACATACTTATTTTGTCTTCTGGTTACCTCCACCTTAAGTTTACAGTCTTCCCTAAACCCTTGCTGCAAATTAATCGCATTTCTTACTCTTCTGCTTTCCATCTCCCTTTTTGTAGTATCTGGCTTCATGTCTTGTTATTAAAACTCAACTCCTCTTTCTCCTAAACTATGATCTTTTTTTAGTGAAAAGGTGCCATGTTTACTAAAAGACGCTATTAAAAATTGAGTGTTATTACTACATAGTAGTAAACTACTTGTAGTAAAGTCTATATAACACACATCTTCCACTTTAGTATTAAAAAGATGCAACAATCTTTGAACCTAACAGATCCAGCATTGCTCCTTTAAGATTTGTTTATATAAAGATGTTTCAGCTCAGAATCCAGGAGATAGAAAGAGCACTGTTTGCTTGTTTTAGAAAGAAAGAATCATAATGGTGTTTATATTTTCACTTCACAAACTTAGCAACGCAAACAGCTGTTGTAGGTCAACGAAAAAGAAATATCATAATTTCTCCTGGAAAGTAATTTACAAATCTTTGATCTACCTTAATTCTTAATCTAGAAAATTATGCTGGTACGTGTCCTCAAAGTGTCAGCTTTGTTCTCAACAAATGCTTGCAGCTCAGTCCACCAATTGTTGAAATAAATGAGAATCTTTTCCCTAATGTCAGTTAGGAGTTCAGTCAGACTGTTAATTCTCATCATACTTATGCCATCTTCTGATGCACTAATCTAATTCTGTTCCCTTTCTTCTCTCTTTGAAACAGTTAGTAATGAAAAAAAATGAGAAGAATTTGCTGAGAAATTCAGTGTTTGATACATTTCATTACTTACAGATTTCCGAACATCTTTTGAAGAAAGATCAATTATCTTCTTGTTCATGGACCACTCTTCATCAGACTCCATTATAGCTTTCTGTAAAATCATTTTATCTAAATGTGAAAATGGTCCTACATGCAGCAAGCAAAGAACTAACTGTAGTGAAGTACATTGTACTGCAAGTAACAATTACTTCTTAAAAAGTAACTTTATTTTTGGTAACTTTTCTGATTTCCACAACTCACTTACTTTACAAAGACATCACATATCTTCAGACTAACTCAATTCACTTCCTCTATTTCTTCTTGTTTGAGATTTAACTTTTACTTTACACAAATCATCTCTAATAAGTTTCAACTACAAGGTCACATTCTCTTTTTACTCATCCCATATAAACCCTCTTATGAATTCATTACACTATATTAGCCTGTTTGGTTTTTTTAAACACTAAGAGGAGAATCCAGCTTAGAAGGCTGACTGCCCTTAAAAACCTTTAAAGCTGACTCTGTATTTTCCATAGTATGGATCTGGGTTTAGTGTAGTGTAGGTGTCTTTTAAATTTGCTGTGTATCTTAATGTAGAAACTTCCGAAAGAAAAGTTTTAAGTAAACAACATTGCATTAAATCTTGTTCTTCCTCCTTCCTTGAGTATTCAGACAAAATACAAGTTTTACCAGAACCTCACAGGGCTTGTTTTAAGATCAAGGAATATGATCAAAGAATGGATCAAGAAGTAGGATCAAAGAACACATATTTTCAAAAATAGCATTGGAATATCAAAATGTTTTCCATAAATAAGTGAATTATGATACATACATTCAAATGACTTCAGAAAAAAGCATTTTCATGTACCTTAAAGTAGATTGGAGCCATATCTCCTACTTCTTTTGGAAGAGGAATGCATTCATATACCATATGATTTCGTTTCTTCGTACTCATGTTTGTTTCTAGGAACACACAGTCCAAGTCTTTAGCTTCAAACATTTTCACCAATGCATTTCGGAACAACTGTTTAAAGAAAAAAAAAGTATAATTTACATTAACTTTTGAAAGCTTTCAGACACATTATTAAACTGATGTATTATATTTGTAATAAATTCACAATAAAATGTAAAACTGTAAAAATCATACCAGGAAAATTCTGTATTATTCAGCAATTTCATATGAACTATATTTCCTATGACACAAATATAGGAAGTCTAGAAAACTATTGTGAAATACACAATATAATGAACACTACAAACTTAGTTTTAACAAATATCACATATTATCACAGCCACAATTAAAACTATGTTAACCTTGTAACTGTAGTGCTCCAAAAAACAACATGGCTTTAACAGGAGGTCCCAAGCTTGCAATTTCTAAGAAGGTGATGTCTTGGCTTGTACTGACTATAGTTACCATTATCCTTTCACTATTTCTTCCAATTATACAGTTTAATTTATTAAAAAAAAAAAAAAAAAAGGAAGATATTTTCACTAGGCATGCTTGATCTTTAAGTAAAATATTAGCATTGCCTCAAAAGAAAGCCATGGCTGTAACCACCATCTTCACTGTATGCAAGCAAAACAAATGCAATACTTAATACATCTGGCACATGGTGAGAAGTGTGGGCCTGGCCCCTGTCATTCAGGAACTGCATTTAAGTTCAGGCCCTCACTTTTGTTCCTTGCCTGAGCTAAGTTCCAGGGATGCCTGTGCCCAGCAAGGTACCTGGCAGTTCTTGGCCCTGACTTCCCCTTGAACTTAAGTCATCACTGCAGACTTGTCTGGCCACCCCTGGGCCATGTCTGACCCTGTCTACCATCATGGGAACTGCTCTCTTCTCTTGGCCTGGGTACCATAAGACTGTCCCCTGTCAGTGAGATGACTTCCCCCACCTGCTTTGCCCATCATCCACCCCTGACTTGCCTTCCTGAAGAGCAAGCAGCTCGCTTTTGCTGCTCCAGGACTCTTGACAGTTGGTATTTGCATCCAAGATATGCAAGAGCATCATTCTATAGCTTACAATGTAGATGCTGAACTAAACTGTCAAGCACAAGGGATGATTTCTGAGAGTCATTTAGACTTATTTTCAAATGCACAAAAGATCTGACTGTCTGACAGGGTGAATGTTTCTGAAAGTTTATCAAGATCTTTAAAACTGCTTTTTAAAGACGACAATTTTTGTATCATACAGGCTCCCTATACCATTTCCACAGTGTAAGCCAAGAAACTACAGAAACTGTAGGAGCCTCATAGATCAGAGATACCATAGCTCTACAACTCACACAACTCATAGTTTGTCCTTTTTTCATTGTTTTCTTTTTCAATTAACAATGCTCAGAAATACAAACAGCATTAAAAGGTTAATCCCATCTAAAGGTTTAATATTCCTTATCTTAATGTAAATGGAGAGTTGATGAATAAGCATAAGCAAAAACATACCACCATCATCACCATACCACCATCACCAACATCAGCAAGTACTTAAGTAAAACAGAGTGAAAACAAATCACTATCAGGTTTTCAATGAAACATGTCTAGAAATTGAGCTCTCTTCTCCCCACCCCCTTGCCATCTTGCCCAATATGAATCAAACTTAAAGGCTAAGAAACTTGACCAAGTATATATCTTAACTAGGTATTTAAACTCTTCAAAGCAGGCCTAATGCCCTGAATTTTTCCTCACTAATGAGCTGCTCCATACTATGACAGGAAAACACTACCATCATTCCCCTAACACAGCTGATGAAACACAGCTAGAAGATACTGCCCAGTGTTCCATGACTGATAGAGAACTTTACAGCACAGAGCAACAGGCTACTCTGAATTAATAGCCTGTGGCCTTCTCCTCTTCGCTCTGGCCTCCAGACCTTCTGAAATACAGTGAAACAGCAACTGTGGTGAGGTAAGGGAAACACTAAACTAAAGGCTGAAAAAGACTATCACTTACTGTTGCCACACTGCAATATCAACTGAAATACAAATCCACCAAAAAGCCTAGAATATCAGCAGATGTTAGCTAACATTTCCCTAACTGTATTTTCTTGTTTTTAAATACATTGCACTTTTCCTCCAAATTCTGAGCAGGCCAAACCATCAAGGATAATTTACACTGAAAAGGAGAAAAGCATTCGTAAGGGCAAATAAGAAGGCTTGGTTTATGCTCGGATGCACACGCCATTAATACATGCAGCAGTGTGTAAAGACTTATAGCTTTTCATATTAAAAGTATTACATGCATATTTACTTTGGCAAGTGAGCACATCAGTCTAAACTACACAGTGTATTAAATTCAAGTGCTTGAAGGCATGCAGTATAAAAGGAACCCTTTTTTGCTTTACTCCAACATATCCTAAAAAAAAACCTCAGCAAAAATAGTTAGCTAAAACATGTGCTCCATTCAACATTTTTTGAATATTTTAAGTGTGATTATTTTTTTCCCTTCAATAGCAATATGAAATACATCTCTGGCATCAGAAAGTTTATCACTGACTGTCTGCTCATACTTTTGCTAAAGCCTTCCAGACTCCTCCTACTGAATTACATAGAAGCTGGGGAAAAAAATAATTCATCTGTGTCCATCACCTTCCAAAGTACTTTATTGCAAAGAAATGTTTAAGCCATCTATGAATACATTCACAGGGTCAAAGAATAATGATTTAGCAACTAGTTGCCTTTACTAGCAAGTAAAGGACTAGTGTTAAATACAGGAACTGCATTTGCTTATTTTTCCTTTATCCTATTTTCCTTCTCATACAAATTTAGAAAAATTATAATTATTTAGTTAAGAGGTTAAGATAAAGAGAAGTTCTAGGATAAACATATTTATCACTTTCCCCTGTGCTCTTTTGTTCCTCCTGATCCTATTTTTTGCACTTATTTGCTTCTTATCCAACTCTCTTAGGCATTCCTGTCATACACAAGAGAATTCCTTTGCCTTCCTCTGGGTTGAAGAGGGGGTTGGAGGGGAGCATAATTTACTAGGAAACACTGTATAAAAATTACAATCAGCCACAAGAATCAATGTGGGAGCAAATTTGGAAAATCTGCCTGCCAGGCTTGAGGTAAGACCAACGTTACTTAAACTATTTCAAACTAATGAATTATGCCAGTTTTAAATCTCAGCAACTGCAACAATGAAGCTATTCTATAGTCTGAAATAGTCTCCAATATTTCAGTATAAGAGGTTGCAAGTTGTTTTCCACTTGTAATAATCCTGATGGCAGGGAGTGGAGGATTGACAATCACAGTGAATCTCTTGGGCAGAAGCTTGTTATATCCCTTCCTTGATTTTCCATCTCCAAAGCAAACAGAACTCCAAATCTTCAAAATGTCTTTATAAGACAATTGGAAAGCACAACTCATCATGCTTGGCACTTTATTCTAATAATTTTTTTTCAAGGAAGGTAAAAAACTGCATTCTAACAGTGATTTTACGAGTAAGATTGTTCTCTTTCAATTGATATCCACCCAAGCCCCAGATTAGCTTAAAAAACTGAGGATATATGAACAATATATTTTCAGCTTGTGTTTAATTTTAAGTGATCTGCCTGTTCTGACAATCCTTTTCTTTTCCTTGGCACTCCCAATAAAATCCTATGAAGCCAGTTATTCCACCTTCTGTAAAGGATCAGCTGTACCTACTTCATCCCCAAGAGATATTCCTCTAGCATGGTTTCAAAGACCTCCAACAATGAATGTTTTGCAACATTCCAAGAAACTTCCTCTAGACCTTACGAATCGGAAATTTTCTTCAGTATTTACCCTGCCTCTCTTTTTCCGTTAATATTTGACCACTAATTTTCATCCATAATGTGAGAACGTTCTGCCCCTTAGTGGAATCAGAGAAGAGCTGCCAGACTGCAAATTATGAAAATAGGTACTTATGACAAGTTATATTATTATTCAAAACAAAATTGTTTTACAGAACTGTCAGAAGACAGGAGAGAGTTTCTCAGCTGACCTGGATTTCTTCCCAGATGTCTTCATCCAAAAGAGTGGCTGCAGTGTGGTGCTGTAGAGGGGCTATCAGGCAGTGACCTTCAGTAAGGGACTGGTTGCTTGGCAGAGACAAGTATACCTATGAAAAGCAAACAAAAACTGAGGTGCCCATTTTTCAAGTGTTAAAAACCTTCCCATTGCTGAAGCTAAGAAATTCATCATTTGCTAAATTCAAACCAATAAAAGCCATTATCCACTAATTACAGCAAGGTACTAGTAATTCTAGTGTTTTTTGAAAGATCCCATTATCCACCAGTAGCTCAAATGAACTAGTATTATCTAAAGAGTAGTTCCACCAATAAGGCAGTAATATTAGCCTTATAAACCAACTGGTACCATAACTATTATGAAATCACCCTGTTTAGTCCACTCTGATATTTTTTTAATATAGATAAATATCACCATGCATTTTCAATAAAGTATTTCATATACATATGTATATATACATGTAAAATGCATACTCTGTGTCACAATTTATCCTGGCAGCACCACCTAACTGTTCACCCACTCCCTTCCCCCAGGAGGACAGGGGAGAGAAACAATAAAAAAAAGTAAAATTTGTGGGTTGAGATAAAGAGAGTTTATAACTACAGAAAATTACATAATCATAATAACAACATCTTAGAAAGCAAGTGATGTACAATGTAATTGCTTACCACCTACCAACCAATTCCCAGCCATTTTCCAAGCAGTGGCCCCTGGCCAGCTTTCCCTCTAGTTTATACACTGAACATGGTGTCATATGGTACAGAATATTCCTTTGGTCATTTTTGGTCACCTGTCCCCAGCTGTGTCCCCTCTCAACTTCTTGTGCCCCTCCAGCCTTCTCGCTGGCAGGACAGTATGAGAAGCTGAAGAGTCCCTGACCACTACTTAACAAATCAAAACATTAGTGTGTTATCAACATTATACTCATCCTAAATCCAAAACATAGCACTGTACCGGTTATTGGGAAGAAAATTAACCATCCCAGCTAAAACCGGGACACTCTGTATACTTACCTACCTATTAGATATATAAACACATATATAAACACAGATTACATACATACAGATGCACACAGATCTGTATGAATTTATCATATCTATTAAAAACAAAAAACATAATGTACCATAATACATATCTATGCATTTAATTCCTTGGCCTACAAAGAATTGCTGATCAAATAAAAATATCAATAATAAATGGAAACTTTGGAGAAAAAAATGACAGAAAAGGCTATACGAAGGCATTTCAGATGTTATAAATACAAATATTTATGCAACTTTTAAAAGAACTTACAGAAACAGGAATGTTTCCAAACCAAACTTCTGTCTATTTCAAAGGATTTTTAGCTTAAAAATTGAATTCTGCATTTAATTTTCTTTGATAACAAGACACAATTCTTGACCAGTTCAAATTTCCTACAGTGAAGTGTGATTTAGTCTTCCACAAATCCACCTACAGTCTAATCTCTGCACTGAGATCTTTCATTATTGCTCCTGTCTTCCACAAGTTCTGATATCAAAGATTAGCTTCAAAATTCATGACAGATTTATATCTTTTTCTCCCTCACCCTTGACAAATTTTTGGAAGCAACTGGAAGGGCAAGGAAAACAAGATACAGAACCACAAATAATTCCATAGAAGCGATTTCATTCTTAATTTCAAGCCCTCTAACATAATTTCTTTTTTATTGCTACATTTTGTTAGATTGCTATTTTCTTACCTTGGTGCCAATTGCAATAATAAGATGCTTAGAAAGTGCACTGCTATCAAAGCAGTATGGGCACTTTTCCATGCGTGCAGCAAGCTGCTGGTGCTCCCGTATTGCTTTTCTTCTTTGTATTTCTTCCTCTTCCCCACTACGTGCTCTTTTGGCTGCTTTGGAAACAAACATGTCATCCAGAGTGTAGTAGTCTCTGTCAGTTTTTTCCATGAGCTGAAAGGATACAAAGAAAAATGGCAAATATATATAAACAAGTGAGAAAAAATACTTAGCTCTTTGTTACATCCTCTACTAAGAAAAGCATAAAGTATGTAAGCAGCAGCAATTCTTCCCCTCATACGGCATCTGCAGCAGATGCAATCATCAGGTGCATCTCCTTAGAGCAGTCATACACAATCTCAGGCAGCAGAGATATTAAAATGTAGATGTGTGACAGCAATGAGAACAGTGTATTACTACATGCCATTTCAAGTTAAGGGCTAGGTATTTCAATATTATCTTTACATAACTTCACCTATCTTTAAATATATGCCCAATTTTTTATATCATATATTGTCATATATCATCATATATCTTTCCCTCTCCTTTCTGCTCTCCTCTCCTATTACAACTATCATTAAATCATCTTTTGTGAAATAACTAGACCATGACTCTGCACCTCATATTCACAGTCTGTGAAAATATGCCAACAGTTTTTCTTATCAAATGAACAGTACTGAGACACTTGGTGAAGGAAACAGTCTTTCCCTTCAATACTAAGTTTTTCTGAGTGCACCTGTTTCTAAATACGAATACAAAACACAACTAGAACATCACCAGAAACAAGGCTGAATGATCTGCAGGTTTTGTGTTTGCTCATTCACTGCTGTAATTTAGTTAAATGTGCGACATGTCAAAGGAAACTCTGAAAATACCGAATTTTATGTGAAGACAGTCTTCAGGACGAGTGGTATCTTACAGGATCTTAATAGTGGAAACCCACACATACTGAGTATGTCTCACCTCTCACCTAAATGATATTTGAAAGGGATGGAGTCTGTAGACATAAACTGGAGGAAATGAAGGAGATGCAAGGAGACAGAGGACATAGTAAGAAGCAAGACAATGAATGAAAAGGAAATTATGGGAATCATGGGACTCAAACCAAAATGGCAATAGATTCACTAAGCTTCATAAATCACAGAATATTCATACATATATATGTATAAAATTAGGTTTTATAAATATTTTGGGGGGATGAGAAACGAATCTCATGACATCTTACCTAAATCAAGACTTAGCAAGTTTTGATTGCAAAGATTAACTTTTTAAATTACTTGGGAAAGTACTTTTTCATTTTCTGCTTTGACCACTCTACACAACTTTAAAATTATGTATCATTAATACCCTAAACACTCAAAACTTACAGCTAAAGCAAATGTAAAGAGCATTCAGAACAATTTTTTTCAAGGTTTTCTCTTTAAATGAAGTTATCAGTGCTGCAATACTTTTATGCTACATTTGATTTTTTACCTTGGATAGTTTCAGTCATCCACTTATCAAAATGACAGGGAGAAAAAAACCACTATGCTATACAGATTTCTTGATATTGGAGGGGCTGGTTCTTCAGTCTTGGCATAATAATGTATAAGTAGGTTTGCTCCAAGAATTGCTAAAGAAATGGTACAAGTGTCTCCACAACAAATTCAATGTAAGCTCCTAGTGCAGCCTGGATCCCACCCAAGGTATACGTATCGGCCTAGAGCAAATCAGCGGAGACTCTTAAAAAAAATTTTGGATTTTTCCTGGAAATAGTAAGATGTGTAGAAGTGTTCTGCATACAGCTAGAGGCCATGGGACCCAGACAACACTGCACTTCTGGTTTAAGATGTAATATATGTTGACCAACACACCTAGATGAAGCACAGTGGGGAAGAAAGTAAAATAAACCTGGGTTTACTTTGGAGAAGTAAAAAGAAAACAAGAAAAGGTAGGCAGAAATGTAGAATTTTGGGGAGAGAAGACATAGTAAAGGGATATTCAGAGAAGGAATATTCACAAATCAGGTTCAGATTACCTCTACCACAGGGTCTCTACCAGGAACAAAATTATAGATCCTATTGCAATATTAATGAATAACAGAAAATAATAAGGAATTTAATGCAGTTCAAGAAACCAACATCCCAGCTTCAAAGACATTAAGCAAGTGCTTGAAGCAAGCAGGGTCTTAGAAAAAAGTACAACCTACTTGTGCAATAAAAAAAGCTTAGTCATTAATAATTTAGGCCCAGTTGGATGCTCTTCAAGCACTATCCCCCTCCCCTGGTGAAGAAAAACACACAAGGACAAAGTGTAAAAACAAGTTACTTTTTTTCCCTTTTTCATACCTTTGAAGAGAAGTTTAGACTTTAATTCAGGTTGTAAGTCCAGCACATTAATTCACAGTGCCATTATATTGCAGTTCTGAGACAAAGAGACCAAGTCACAGATGGTCACCCTGCTGCTGAATCTTCATTTCTTGATGTGTTTTATCACATGCTTTAGATTAATTTAAAGGAGTGTTAAAACAAGATATATTTTCACTTTTAATAGCAGTCATGAAAGGAATAAGAATTCTTTTTTCAACTTCCCTATTACCACAGTGTCCTTCTAACATACCTCAAAACAGTTCAGAAAGCACAGAAAATGAAAACCAGGCAAAAATGTCATAAAGCAAGAATTCTGTATTTCTACAGAAATAAGATATATAAGTGGGAAAATACATTCAGAAATGTTTTCTGTCTTAAAAACAACCAACCAAACAAACACTAATGACACTTAACTCTGCAATACTGGAATAGTAGCAGTGACCATAACTAACATATTCCTGGTCAGTACCAATAAAAAAACCTAAAATTTTGAAGGCCAGAATTCCTTAAATATGATTACCCCTCAAGTCCTACAAATGCCAAATATCAGTGCCAAAAATGAAATAAATTACAATGTAGCTGCTACCATGGCAGATTACAGAGTACTCTTCAACTGCTACTCTAAATACTCTGGCCTTTTTAATAAAGTTATTCGGAAGAAAATGGAAATTCTCTTTTAAAACATTTATACTTCCATTTGAACAATAAGGCGCCCAATGTGTCAATTGCATTATTGGGCTATAAGTAAATCTCTCCAAAAAAGTTAAAGGAGAATTGAAAGAACAAGAAGAAAGTGTTTTCCAAAATGCCATTAGGAAAGCAAGTAATCATTTAAAAACCGATTTCTTTCACACATATCTTCTTCGATTCAAAAGACGGAGTTAGTACACATCCAAAGAAGGAATTATGCTGATGTATTAGAGTTGCTGGAAAGCTGCTATCCAGCACCACAGCTGCTAAACATGAAAGTCAATGCATTCTGGAAGTTGTGCATTTAGTTCCCTCACTGTGCTTATATTGCTTAGTATTGTCCTTCCTGCTCAGGTGCTGTACAGAGATCAGAAAGAAGCAGGAAGTTGCTTTCATATATCAGTTTGAAGTTGGGATGTCCTACAAAACATCACTGAATTGTCTAAAATTCCTAAAATAGGAAATTCAGGTATCTATAAAGGCAGTGCACCCGAAGTCCTTCTTTCTATCAGACACTGGCAAAAGCCGAGAGCTAAGTGAAGCTGACATGCTCATAAGACAGATCACCTCTAGAGTCCCCAGTCTTCTTTTTCCTATTTCACTTACTTTGTTCTGGGCTTATCTGCCATGTTCTTCCTTCATATGTACCCTCTTTTTTCCAACTTTCCCTTCTCTTTTGGCAAGCATTGATTAACACATAGGCAGCTTCAGGACTCTTAGCACCAGGCAAAATGACACTGCCTCCCACATCTCACAGCGTAATTGTGCAACTGTGTCCCTTCTACCATCCATCTGACAGAATCACAGAATCAACCAGGTTGGAAAACACCTCTGAGATCATGGATTCAACCTATGACCGAACACCACCTTCTCAACTAGAGCACTGCAGTGAGACTGTCTGTGTCCAGTCATTTCTTAAACACCTCCTGGGACAGTGACTCCACCACCTCTCTGGGCAGCCCATTCCAATGCCAAATCACTCTTTCGGTGAAGAAGATGTCTAACCTAAATCTCCCTGATGCAGCTTAAGACCGTGTCCTCTTGTCCTACTTTGCCTGGGAGAAGAGACTGATGCCCACCTGGCTACAACCTCCTTTCAGGGAGTTGTAGAGAGTGATGAGGTCTCCCCTGAGCCTCCTTCAGGCTAAACAACCCCAGCTCCCTCAGCCGCTCCTCATAGGACTTATGCTCCCATCCCTTCACCAGCCTCATTGCCTTTCTCTGGACACTCTCGAATACCTCAATGTCCTTCCTGAACTGAGGGGCCCAGAACTGAACACAATACTCAAGGTGTGGCCTCACCAGCGCTGAGTACAGGGGCAGAATTGCTGCCCTGGTCCTGCTGGCCACACCATTCCTGATCCAGGCCAGGATGCCATTGGCCTTCTTGGCCACCTGGGCACAC
>JAWWLV010000001.1:42374354-42399203 GCA_035041135.1 Platyrinchus mystaceus
CTGTAGCTGTTGTGTGATTGCACTCAGGATGATCTGCTCCATAACCTTGCCAGGCACTGAGGTCAGGCTGACAGGCCCGTAGTTTCCCAGATCCTCTTTCCAGCCTTTCTTGTGGATGGCCATCACATTGGCCAACTTCCAATCATCTGGGACCTCCCCAGTGAGCCAGAACTGATGATAAATGATGGAGAGCGGCTTGGTAAACTTTTTCCCCAGCTCCCTCATCACCCTAGGATGGATCCCATCTAGTCCCATATACTTGTGAGGATCCAAGTGGCTCAGGAGGACTGCTTCCTCCTGGAATACAGGGGGGCTATTCTGCTCCCTATCCCTGTCTACCAGCTCAGGAGGCCAGTTATCCTGAGGATGACCTGCCTTAGTGCTGAAAACTGAGGCAAAGAAGGTGTTAAGTACCTCAGCCTTTTCCTTATCTTTGGTAACTATATTCCCTCCGTGTCCAATAAAGAATGGTCCATTTTCCACAACCAGGATGCACTTTTGGTTTAACCAACAGAACAGCATCACAATTTTGCTTGCTCTGGCCAAGAAAGGCCTGTAATACATGAACATTTAAACAGCAGTCAGGGAAGACATCCAAACTTCTCTCAGGAGCCCTCTGGGATCTCATTTGGACAGCTCAAATACAGTGCAAATGTGGCCAAAACCCAAGAAAAGGAGAGAGATCTCTAACCATTCAGCATAGGGCTTTAGAAAGAAATCAGCACCTGAGTATGCATACAGGAAAATTATTTGAGAGAGGGAAAAATTACAATGTTGTATTTGCTGATTAAATCCTTAATATGATAATTACCATGAACAATATGATTATATTACATGAATAATTTAATTATATAATATTCTGTTTATAAAATAATTTATATCCTTTTTAATTTGTTATGTTAGTGAAGCCATCAGGCACCTTGGCATGAGGCTACTTCCTAAAGTAACTCTTGCAGCCCTGTACACAGCAGACTGCAGGATGAGCCTCATTTTTCTACCAACGTATGTTCAGATCACTGGAACTGTATCTCACAGTTTAATTTTAAACCAATTTTGCTTTTCTGATTCCACAGTTAAACCCCTGGAGTCTTAGACACTGCTGGCTGCCTACACACTACATTTGAAGTGTGCTGGGCGTTGTGTCTCTTAGCGCTCCCTCTGCTGCTTTCACTTGCTCTTTGGGTGGCCCTTTGGAAAAAAAAGCCCCAGTTAAGAATTTAATAACATTGTGATACTGAAAGGAATGCTAAGAGACAGAACTCCTAATCATCAGGGATTATACCTATATAATACCTCAAGTACAATTTCTTCCCCCTCTGCAAATTTGTGGATAAAACAGGAAATTCTATTAAACACAATTAGCACAGTAACAAAAGACACCTGCATGGTTCCAGAGTTGGCTATTTTCAGCTTTTTTTGTACAGTTATTTTTCTGCTTATTTACTTATTCCATTTTGAATACAACTATTGAACTTCTGCTTTTCCTGTCTTCTTGCTAACGCAATCATAGCTGGAGTTACTTCCATATAAGCTAATAAAAGTGCATCTGCACGGAAAATTTGTGGGGAAAAAAAGTCTATAGATTGTATAAAATGTATCAGTTTGGGTTTAAATTGTCATGGCAACACTGACGTCTTCAACTTTAAATGACAGAGTTAATATTTGTGGAATGTTGTATCATGATACATTTTGGGAAGCTGCAATAAAGGAGAATAAACTATTATTTTAAAATACAAACCTCAGTGACATAAGAATACATTTATTCAGCATGTGGCACCTATCGTTAACAACAAAATCACCTCAGAAAAGCCTTTCTAATCTCAAATAGCATTTGCTTCAGCCAAATCAAGGCAGAATATTATAATGTAAACTTTATTACAACTCTGATCTCCCTACAAGCACAGACATATAAATTTGTGGGTTTAATTCAACATATAATTAACAGGCATTTCCAACACCTATCACCCCAGGGAAATAAACAATATTTTAAATACAGAGTATCAAAAGATTTTAACATATCAATGCACGGAGTGCTTTCAAGGTCTATGTCACTGACAGGAAAAGGTTATCAGTCACGTCGATGAGCAAGGTAGTTCAGGTCTACCTTTGAGCAGCAGAGGTCAAGCAATAAAGAGACAACAGAGTACTGCTCAATGTTTGTTTCTGTTACTTGATTTTGCTATGATTAGCTAATAGGACAGATAAAACCTTATATGCAAGTCAACGAAATGAAGTGTCAACCAAACAAAATACCTTCAGACACAGAATTCTGCTATTAAAAGTGTGATTAGCATTTAACTTTACAGTTAACTGGCCATAATTTTAATGCCTAGAAAAGACTGTTCTGCACAACAGTTCATTTGCAACATATCTTGTAATTTTAACATAATTCCAGAAGAACGCTAAACGCTTATGTACTCATTTAATATGGGCTGCATCTACATAGTTCTTACTGTTCCTAGGTTTTCTTTCCTAATCTAGCTGTGACTGCTGCCGATTTGTTTCCAAATGCAGGAACACCACTCAATATTCACAGAAAACTGTTTACTGCACTGAACTGAAATGTAGCAGATCAAAGAATAAGGTGTTTGAAATTATTTTCTCTTGGGTTTTCATATTAATTTTTTTACAGCAAACCATGAACATGATTTCTAAGTAAATGTTAAAAACAACAGTGCACTAGAGCTCTATTAGAGTTTTATCATGTCTATTAAATACTGTACTAGAATGGCTTCACCATGTGAAGAAAGAGGAGAAAAAGGTTTATTACATAACAGTAGCAGCAGCAAGCATTCTGCATTTTTCACTTCAGCTTCTAAGTTTTTTTTCTAGACTATTATTTTGGTTTATGGTGATGGAAATGCAAAGCCGTGCAACAGGTAGGTTTGCACAGCACGTAAAAATTATAAGGCTGAATGCAATTTTCCATTTTACAGAACCAATGAAAGGCAACATGCAAACCCTTTTTGCAAACCTGTAATACCAGCATATCTCTTGGCTAAATCCATAAAGGAAAGTCAGCATTACTAATAAAGTTTTGTATTTTTCACTGCTAAAATTCATGTTAGGGATTACTGTAGAGACTTCTAAATAAAAGGAGTTTATGGCCAAAATTAAAATGGCCTGATGAGCAACACAAAATAATCACTCTCACTTTCTTTTAGTAAAACAATCAAAAAGAACAGAAATGCCTTAGTAGAATTTACACATACAAATAGAAGGTAATTTCTATTGAGGTTATGTTCTGGAAATCAGTCTCTATACACCCACAAGCATCTACTGACATAAGTGAAAGAATTATATAAGTCTTAACAGCATGAATTTGGGAAAATTGAGCTACTTACAACAGTCAAGAACTGAAGGAACTACAGGGTACTTAAAGCTATCAGTAGTGAAAACCTAAGACTTCACACATATTCTAAAACTGTACTCTAAAACTGTAATGTAAAAATAAATAAACCAACCCACAACAGTTTTCAAATGTTTTGCTGACTTTTTTAATCCTATAGTCATGCTTCTATAACAGTGAGAACCCAAACCACTTTCCAAGCTGAATAAAGTTAAAAGTAAAAACACAGTAACTTCAAACAGGTCTTATTTTTCCTTTAGACATAACAGTGAAACATGAAAGAATCAAACTTTAAGGCCTGTTTTTTTCCATTTATCAAAAACATTAGTGTTGGCGTTTAAATTTTTGTTTAAAGAAAGCTTTTTTCACCACTGTAAATTAAAGATCTGGGCCTGTGGGATAGAGTTAAACCTAGAGGGATTCAGAATTTTAAGGTAAAAAGCAGCTGCAGCTCCCTGGATGGACTGAGGTCAACATGCTCCCAAGTACAACGATAAACATCTGTTCACAGAAACAGAACGGAGTGCTGAACGAAGTGAAGACTATGTGGCCCCCCTCCATTCTAATCCCAACATATTGGGAGAACCTTGTGGTACTAAGACCATACAGTACTTGTTTGATAAGGGAGAATCAAGATGTTCTGCTGCTGAAAGCAACAACCAGGTCAAATCCCCTCCTCAGGTGCCAAACTACAACCACCGCTCCCCCCACTAAATACACCAATCAGAAATAAAAGGTATTTATGACTAGAGCCACTCAAACTCCTCCCAAACCTAAAGAAAATAGTAAAAAAATAAGTTGGGGATAAGGGGAAAGTGGGAGAAGACCTCCACCAAAACTGCTGGGATCAGTCAACGGGCTGAGTCTACCTTCTCCCTCCCAGAGGGATGCCTTGGATGAGAAATATACTCTACGCATGCTAAATGCTGCTTTTAGGAGTAGAGCTTTTGCTTGTGCTTACCCCATAGCATATTAGTAGATTTGTTCATATCAGAGCTTGTGCTTGCTTAATATATTTATCAGTAGATTGCTTTAAAACATATTTTTGCTGTAGACACTATCACCAACAACCTTTGAACCTTATTAATCTGTCACAATTTGCATTAATAAAAACTGTTATTCCATAAACTGTTAAAGTGAGTCCTTGCAGTTCCTGGCAGCGGAAAATACCTTGGCAGGAGCCACTGAGGTGTCCTGGCTCTGCTGAGTTCCCTGTAACAAGGGAGGTTGAGGTACCCTCCAATCTTATGAATCTGTTGGTGAAGCGTCTCCTTACAAGATGCTGACAGACTGTCAGACACCAGGGCCTCAACTTTCCTGGGGGACCAATGATAAAAATCTCAACTCCCACCTTTCAAGTGACAAGGCCTTTTCCATTAGATTAATAAATGTGACATAATAGCATGCATGGGATGGCTGTGGAAGAGGCTGTATTTCAAACTGTCTGAGGTACCTGATGTCTACATCAGCCTCCACTGAACAGAAGCCAAAATGAAACAGGAGGTAATAGCCTCAAGCACAACAAGGCCGTATTAGAACCATGACTAGAAAAAGAAGAATGGACAAGAGGGGAATCATAAATCGGAACATAAATTTAAAACGAAGACTCAACAGGTAAACAAATAGCAAGGAGATGCCATATTCTCTCCATCTGATCTTGTGAAGCTCTTGAAAAAAGAAAACTTTACAGGCAGGAAAAAGACTTAATGAGAATGAATACGGCTTGACCACAACAGATGCCTAGTCTGTGAATCTGAATGGGAGTCAGGTATGAGATAACATTATATAGACCTTCACATGCCAATGGGATTAGACAGGTTTTATGAATAGAGATTTTAGGTTTATGTACTGACATTTCTTCCGAGTCCCATCTAAGAAAGTCAATCCTTTCATGAATTATATCTTAACATTCCCAACTCCCTTTATAAAACTGCAGTTATATCATTATCTTCAGAGATTCATAACAACTAACTTGTATCTCATTTGAAATACCATTAAAACACTAAATATCAGAAAAGTAACATTCATCTAGAGCAGAGCATGTGTAAAAGCCATAAAACATGCCGGTCTGTCTTTCGTATTCCACTCCCATTTTTGGAAGCAGTGCCTATTTCCTCCACACTCAACAGCCATGTGGCTGGAATTTTCTTTTTGGCACAGTCTGGGAAAGTGGTAAAAGCCCTGTGAAAATCCATGAAGGAAATAATATTGCTGCAGTCAGTTCAGACTGAGAAGATAAATGGAGTTACTGAACAGAATTTAAGGGACAGGATCTCCCTTCTCTCATCCTAGATAGGATCTCTTCTATAGACTTGCAGTAGGTTCCTCCCACCGGTCTTCTGAAACATGAAAGATTAATTTTTGTGGATTTTTCCACTTCTCAGATGAAGGCACAAAGAGCAATTAATTCAAAGTGTCAAATTTGTGTACTATGTTATCAAACTAAAGCTGACAGAAGAGGTTTGGTAGCTAGACTTCCTGCTGGACATAAAACACCTTGCTGAAAACACTAAGTAGAGATGGAAGAATTTTGAAGACTACCTCACTGAGCCCCAGATCTCAATGCAGATGCTCTATGTAGTAAAGGCTTATAAAGTACATGAATCTACATGTAGAATATTTGTGATCACACTCAAATTTTTCAGACTGCTGCCAACACTTCAATGCTAACACTGATCTTGTTATGCCGTGAACAAGAATGCATTCTACAGACATGGAAAGACAAGGAAATCTCAGGATGCCTAGGAACCTGTTTCTTAATTTAGGATCAAGAAACAATCACCATCTGTGGAAGACCATCATATTTTGTGGTGACAAGAGCTGGGAATCACCTGTACAGAAACTACCAGAAGCATTTCAGCTCTTAACAGAGAAGAACAAGTGGCATCTATGATGCCTCCTAATGAAAGCCACACAAAAATACCTTCAAAAACTAAATGTGACATTGCATGGGACTGAAGGACTACAGTACCATGAATTAAATTTGGACATTGCAACAGTAATTGACAAAACATCTACTCTGAGCACATTCTCCAGTAGACTTAGCTAGTAAATAAGTAATACAGCTCAATCTTAAAAGATTATTTGAGACCTTAGGTTTTCTTCAAATGGGCCCATTCTGTGCGTCTGACCACAGCCTATGCTTACCAGAGTGGGTAGCATTCAAGATATGGGTGCACCATGGGTGCACTACAGTAGCCTTATACACTTTAAATCGGTCCTAAATTCCCCCTTTTCACAACCTCCAAAATTCTGTTTCTCATTTTAATCACACCAGCATGGAGATGATGTTTGCAGACTCACAATGACTCTCAAATCAAGCATCAACAGCCTCTTGTGGTATATGCACAGTCATGGCTTCACGCAGCTTCAACAATTACCATAATTTTGCATTCATCAACCCTGACTTTCATCTGAATGTATTGCCTCAATACCTATGATAGAATCTCTTTCTGTTTATTTGAGAGGTCTATAGCATAATCTCCTGTGTCTGAGCTAGACATTTTAATTCTTTTTATACCCATAATGTCCTTCAGACATCATTTTAAATAGAACAGATAATTCACATCACTGAAACACATACGTCTCTCAAGAAACTCTCTGAAGTGAATCTTAAGAATCAGTTCAGGTATGTTTCACAATGGTAGAAAAATTCCAGCTTTATAGTTTGAAATTCTACAATTTACAGTGACCTCTATTTTTGACAGTCGTGCATATTTACATAACCATAACCAATTCTCAGATCATAAAGTATCTCTTCCTCTAGATGGTTTGTGTATTTGTTGAACAGAAGAAATTAATGACGAATCCACCGGTAACTTCCTTTTATAAAAAATAATTACCATTTACTCCTGCCCTCTGTTTTCTTTTCAAAGATTGCCATTATACTTGCAATCTTCTGTTCCTCAGGATGAACAAAGATTACAAAGTTCACAGCTGAGCATGTCACACCTGACTTCTCTCACTTCCTTACTTAAGTGAGGATAATTCAGTTTTAGTCATTGGTTATTATTCATCTCAAATTCAACTTTCATTTTAAAATAATGGATTTCTATAAATTTGAACTAAAATTCGTTTTACTGACACTATTAACTTGAGACAGTTTTTCCATTTATTCCATGTAAATAATAGTTCATGCAAACCAACCTCTCTGACCTCATTTATAGAGAGTATTAATGCAAAAAGTTTGTTAGTCTTTCTAGCATGCACTTATCCTTCCTAAATGCTCTAATTATCTCTTGATCAGGATTTTCAACACCACATTCCTGCTGGTTTCTTCCTTTCAATGAATCTAACTCTTAGTTTTTTACATTTTAGCAAACTCAAAATAATTACTTAAATTCCCTCAAGATAATTTTTTGCTCATTCTCATCAAAGCTGCCTTCTAAGCCTGCTAGGCTCACTTTTTCATTCTCCTTACTCGGACATGAGAAGTACTTTTTAAATAATGGTTGGGTTCTGATTTTGACTTTTCTTTCAACCTCCAGAAGCTCTTTCTTCTTCTGCTCTCCCACCTCTGAATTTATTTTTAAATAAAAATAATCAAACAAAGTTTTATCCTGATTTGGGAGGGTGTTCACCCCCTTAGAATGTTTTTACCAGTGACATACATCTATCTGCAAGCATTTTCCCTTTATGTAGTCATTTTAAAGTCCCACTAAAGAGACTCCACGTTTCTTCATAATTGCTTCTTTATAGAAGTTAAATGCTACATTTCATTTTATTCTACTACACGGATACAGAAGTTCCGTTCCCGAAGTTCACCCTCATTTGTACAGAATTTGTATTTTTAAAACAGCTACATACTGTACCAGGCCATTTCTGTACCAATCCTAGACTGATCAAGTTTTACCACAGCCCCAGAAATCCTTACAGTGCAAGTAACTACAATCCTTGAGGAACTGGCTACAGGTACAAGAATGCTAATCCAAGATGTTACACATACAGGATTTGGTTTTCTGTTTTCTTCAAATTCAGTAATTATAGCTCATGCCTTTTAACAGGTACAGATGATAAAATGGAAGGAGCCACAGAAAGGAAGTAACCACCCATAAACCAGAGAGAGATACCAGGTAAGGAGGTAGCATTAAAACCTCCAAATTACTAAATGCCAGAAAAGTACAAGCTGCATCACTGGAAGTGTGACCTGTTCTTATTCTCTTTCTCCTATGCAGTCACTGTTGGACAGAGAACACTGGGCTGAGTGAATCTCTCATACAGCTGCTCTTGCATTACGTGTCTCAGTCATCATGAACTTGGAAAATGATCAGCATTTCAAAATTGAATAGAAAAAAAAAAGAACAGAACAAAAAATTACAAAGAAAAATTATGAGAGCTTTTGCCTTTGAAGACTCACAAAACTAATTAATACAGAAATCTTTGATCTCCCTTCAAGTTTGCTAGTCTTTCTTGCATTAGTAATGTCAAAATTACCAAAACTAAACCAAAGGCAGCTGAACAACAGTTCAGGGCTCTAAGAGTCCAAAGTTATTTTCCATTTTGAAGTGAAGAAACTTGGAATCAATAAATACATCAATAAATAAACAATATTTTTCACTAAGTTTAGAAAGTCCAGAGGCAAGACAAGCAAATTACTGTATAAATACACACATTTCTCAGAAAAAAAAAGTCCGAATTCTCTTTTATTTGCATTTGAAAAAATGCATGCATGCAAAAAAAAAATCTTTTTAAAAGCACTTCCTACTATGCAAACATTCCTACTGCAAACATTTGCTATTACCAAAACTCAGGAAGCTCAAATTAGCCTGGTTTTATTTACACATCCCTGAAAAGAGTCAAGAGCACAAAAAGCAACCCTCCAAACTGTTCAGTGGAAGCAGCCACATGAAAGCACTAAACACAGAAGAAATTGAGCACGTTAATAGTAATTTCAGAACAACATGCTGATATGCATTTACAAACTCACCTTCAATGCCCATATGTGAGTTATTTTTTTAAAATCCATTCTACTTGTGTTTTAATATAGACATTATACACACACACTCCAACACCATTTATCATGAAAGTTCTCTCTCATAATGAGAATACTTAATGGAGACAAAACAACACAAGATGAATAAGGTCCTTGAGAAAATGGCATTTCCCTCTGTTATGCTTTTTATCATATGATGTGGACAGTACAAAGTTTGATTGTGTCCTTAAACTTTTGTTTACTTTTAAGTGTTTGCATGATAGATATGTTAGTTAATTATAGTTAATGGTTTGCACCACTGCACAACTTCTGAAGAAAATTTTTGTGTGTTTGGGGTTTTTTTTCAACAAGACGGTAAAGAAAGAAATTAAATACTGGCAACAAGTCATGTCTGTTTAACTGGACCCCAAGGGTATCATTTGTCTTGAGTATGTCAGTGAGAAAGAATGAGAAATTCTACCAGAGGCAGTTGAATGAGAAGATGCATAAACCACACTAAGTTCAGATAATCTCTCCAGAAGAACTTCCTTCCAGAAGGTTTATGGCATCAGGCTAAATATTTTCTACTGGGCACTTGTCTTTTACAATTATTTTAAGCTCCATCTGAAGAAGCCTAATTTTGAAAAAAAAAAAATAAACCAAACCAACAAACCAAAACCTACTCTCCAGGATCTTGCCTGCCACTAGATAAATGGAAAAATAAAATTTTGTCTGTGATGATACTTAAATGCCATGCAAACAAACTGTTTCAGAACCTGCTCAGTGGTGCATAAAATATTGGGGCAGTAACCTAGTAAAAATTGAAGCATGCTAGAGAAACCGTATGTCGTAGCTATTGGAAATCATCTCTGTCAAATACTCCCATACCAAGTGCAAAAAGTATGCCTTATTACTCATTTTGGATGACAGAAAACAATCATTCCATTTGGGCTGCAGTATCTGTCTGTAAGCTGGCTGCTCTTAAAAGCGGACTCACTCGTGGAACCACATTGTATAAATCTGTGTGGCCTGTAAGCATGAATTATCTCATTATCCAAGACATCCTGATGGAAATTCAGGTAGTTTGCTTCAAATCTCATTGACTCTTGTAACTTCTAGATGAAAGTGACATTCTAAACACAAGGAAAACGGTGCTTTTCTCCATCACTAATCTGGGGAATACCTGCTTTGTTGGGCATAAGTAACCTATTAATATACAATGCACTTTAAAAGTGTTCACCTCAACCATGTCAAATTCTACAGGCAAAGGAACGGCACAAACACATCTGTGAAGGAACTGAACACACCACACTTCCTGCATGTGTGCAGGTTTCCATCACTTTGATGACATCTACAAGGACCATACTACAACACACTTGATTACTACTCAAGACAATAAGAACTCTCAACCAAAAGCAACATACCTAGAGCACTCAAGCCTCATATCCTCCTTGATATTTCTAATAATGACATCTTTAATTAGAAATACACACACACATCACGCTACCTTTGATGCCATACGCATGAACAGCGAGTTTTGATCCTCTGCTGTTCTCATCTTCTCATTTTTGACCAAATCCTTCAGGTCCATATTATCATCATCCTGAAAATACCGTACTCTCTCTTTATCTACATGAGTAGGGACCTGGAAACAAACATATTAAAAATAAATATTTATGTAATGAGAATGATCAGCTATAAAATTCAGATCCTAATAATTTCAACAAGTTTAAAGAATCACGAATCAAGCTCAGCACATCTGAAACAACTGGGCTGACTACTTCATTTTATCTAAGGAAAATAATATCTTCCTCTTTCTTCAACTGCATCAGTATGTCTAAATAAAAATGTAGCCTCTTTCCACCATCACTATATCCTTTGCATCCTTAAGGTATCAGAGCTACAACATTATTAGTCAGGGAAGATGCAGAGTAATTCACTGAAACACTTAATAAGGTAGTAAAAATGAAATATTCTAAAAAGTAATTTTCATTATTGACAATTCAAAAGTTTTTGTAAAGTCACAGACACTACTGAAACACAGTAATCACAGACTGTACTGAAAACGTGTATGAATATGGTACCTCTGCTGGGAAATGTTGTGCCATCTTAGACAGAGTGCACGAGAGAACAGAGGGAATGGTCATTAACATACAGCAAGATGGCATTTTCTAAAATGGAAACAACAGGAGGATGACAACAAACTCCTCACTCTCTTATGCCTTTCGCTCCTCCACAGCAGTGCTGTGAAATGATCTGTCCTGCTAATCAAGAACACGTTTGCTAGAAACATGAGGTACTGTCATCTCCTCTTATCTCAAAAAAATCAAAATAGTACTTTATTTACTGTGGCAAGCAATTATCCTAAGAATAAAACACTGCTCCAGCCTCCAAGCTTCCTGTTCCCCAAAGCACTTTCTTACAAAGATTAGGTCATAATTATTATTACCAGCAGTAACCATATTTTTTATTAGAAGAAAAGTAAAATTAGCCTGAGACCTGAGTATCTTGGTAAAATCTTTCTTAATATGGAAATATTCATCTCCGCGAATCTTCATTATTTACATAACTTTATGGAATATAAACTACTTGGCTAAGAGACTGTGACAACTTGAAAAACCAACTTTTCCATGAATGTGCATTTAAATAAGCTGTAAAGTGATCCCTAGGGAAATACAATCTGAAAATAAACTTAATATATTCTTAATAAATATGTACTCTAACACTTAATTACAATCATCCTCTGAAAGGAACATTTTAGCTACCTACCAACATTCTGATAAGACACTCGTTAATTATGGCATCATCAAAGTAAAACTACAAAATCATGTAATAATTACACTTTAATACTCACATTTGTAAAACTTACCATCTGTCGCTTTCTCCGTCCTCCTCTTGCCTCTTGTGGTTCAGCTGGTCCGGTCACAGGCCATGCCATCCCACTTTCATCCGTTCTGACAAGGACCACTTGTTCATCTTCTTGACGGCTTGAAGCCTGCGTCAGGTTTTAAGGCATATTTTAAAACAGATGGCACAGACAAACCACATTAAATAAATGTTTAAAATAATAATTATTAAATAACAGATTCTTCACATTTTGTGTGTCCGCTATAATTCAAAGCAGACAGCATTACCTTAACAAGGTACTCTTTTTCACATTCAAAACGTACAGAATATTAAAAATCTATTCAGTTAGTTAAGTGCAGAGTTAATAAATACTTTCCAAAGAACCAAGTTTGTATTCTTTTTTTCTCTTAAACTTCATCCCCAGAAGAAATACAATGCATATGAAGACTGAAACAGATAATACTGAATTTATACCATACCATCTTTATAACAGTGTATTCCCGAAAACCATCTGAAAAGGAGTTTTTCTGTGTTTAATGGATTTTTTTCATTTCAAAACTTGGCTAACAAACTAGTCAAAACATTAGCTATTGTTTTCCAACATATTCCATCAGATCAGACTTTTGTTTTCTGTCATTTTTAACACACTATAATACTAACATTTTTTAAATCTTGATTGTAGGATATGCAAAATAGGAAACACATAATGCTCAACACAAGTGTCTGTCTCTATGGTGATGAAGAAACAGATAAATAGATGTCCATTTATTATTTAGGTGAAGTTAAATTGTAGGCTGAGGCAGAAATGACAACATTTAAATCATCTGTTTGTGTGCCAAAATATATGAACACAATAACAAGCATTTACCTGACATATGTCAAATAAGTCATTTGCCTTTGGATGATAAACTCATTCAATCTCACATAAACTGTAGGCATTTAATTACAGCTTCTACATACCAAAAGAAACCTGGAAATCATGAGCAGGGTATCTTCTAAACCTAAACCAAGCTACTGAGGTGCTGGAGATATGAGGTGAGAGGCACACACAAGACAGGGCAACAAGGAAAGCTTTCACACACTTACCCTCAGTCCTCAGGGTGGAATAGCACTACCAGTTCATCTGCTGGAAGAGCAACTCAGTAGGACACAAGCAGTACAGATTTCAAAAGCACTGAGGACAAATGCCGAACAAACTAACTAGGAGTGCTCTACTGAATTTTCTACTAATAAATTAAAAAAAAATAGCCTAATCAGGGATGTGGAAGTCAGTCGCTCCCTTGGCTACAGCAACAAGACAGTGGAGCTTAAGTTTCTAAGGGAAGTGAGGAGGGCAAGAAACAGAAAAAAGGAAAAATCCTGGATTATAGAAAAATGGACTTCAGTTTATTCAGGGATCTGCTTGGCTAGATTTCACAGGCGATGGTTATGAATGACAAGGTGCCAAAGAAAGCTGGTTGATCTTCAAGGAAAACCCCCACAGAGGATGAGAAGGGACCATCTGATCTGCCATCCCCACTTGGCTAAAAGGGGAACTTCAAACAAAGCTCAGAAAGCAATAAGGAAGCTTACAGAAAGTGAAATCTGAGAAGTTACCCAGGAGGGCCCCAGAAGCACTTTCCAGGCATACAGGCATAGAATTAGGGAAACCACAGCAGAAGATGAAACTAGCAAGAGATGCAAAAAACCAAAAAGGGATTCTATGAGCATACCGGATATTCACCTACAAGCAAGGACAACAGGGGTCTACTGTCAAAAGAGAGGAAAGGCCATGAAAGAGGCTGAGATGCTCAATATCTTTGCCGGTCCTTACCAGCAAAGTCTGCCCTTGGGCTTCTCAGGCCCCACTGCCTACCAGCAGAGCTTGGAGGACAGAAGTATACCTGATAAAAGGATCAACTTGAGGCCCAGTTAAGCAACTTGAAATATGCCTGCTTATGGAGCTAGGTGGGATGCATATATCACATGGGAAAAGAGGTCTCTCCTAATCACATTTGAGGAGTAGCAGTGGATGCTCTGGGAAAAAGGTCACTGTATACAGTCATCTTCAAAAAGGTAAAGAAGGAACACCTGGGGAACAGAATGACCACCTTCACCTCAGTCCCACAAAAAATAGAGAACCAATTCTCATGGAAGGCCCTTCATAGGGCCCCCACTTCACAGGGGTGTTCTCAAACTTACCTAAAGATATATACACATACACACACATATGAAAAAAAGGCAGAAATTCTGCACCACAAAAGTATTTAATTTTCTAAAATATTAAGAATAATTAAAAAAATAATTTTAAAGCCTGAGAACTTCCTGATTACTCTCCAAAGATGTTTATGTAAATCGGATGATCAAATTAGAGCACATAATGGGGTCACTACTAAATCTGATGATATTAAGACAGCCTTTGTCAAATCTTATAAACAACTTCATTAATCTCAATTTGAAGCTATTTTCTACCTGCTTTAACCTGCCATCTTTGACTAAACAAAGCTTGTCCCAGAAACCCAAATAAAGTCTCAAAATCTGTCGATACTGAAGTATGCTAGCTTCAATGGCTTAATTACATTTTCCAAGAAAAATCTACCTTTCCAAGCTGAAGAAGGTGGAAGTTAAGGATCAAAAAGCTGTCTAGGTAAGCCAAAGTTCTCTCTTCAGCTTGGAAGCTGAAGACATAACCACAGATATTGCATGGAAAACTCAAAAATCCTGAGCGTTGCTAATTCGTTTGAAATGAAACAGATCTTTGTAGAGGAAAAACACCACCTTGTCCCAAACCTACTATGCCCATGTAGCCAAACAGGGATCCAGCAGCTCTCCCAAGAGGTCTGGTCAAATCCACACAGGGGCAGCAGGTAACAGGAGTTGAATGAGTGGAAAGACATGCCTGAGTGAGGATTTCACACAAACAGGACCCCTCAGAAACGGTTGCTTGTTAGATTATTCACCAATAGACATTACGACAGCAGTGCTTCAACAACTGCAAAGAACAGCAGATTCTTAAGTCAACTTACAAGCATCTAATTCCTTTTAAAGACATCCACCCCAAGATTTGTCTTCACTAAAATTCTTAGAATACAGGCATTTCAAAAAGGAAATGTGCAGGTTGTTATTTTCAAAAAATCAATGGAATTCACAAGGTGTTCTACATGTCATCTGCCTTTGAAGACGGGCTCCAAAATGTTAGATCCTAACAATATCTGATTTTCTTTTATTCTTCTCATTTCTACATGCCAACACACTAACATAAAGGCAGAAGAATAGTATTTTCTGGTTCTGAACCACAGAATGAGTGGGGACAGAGACGGGTAGGGTTGGGGGCAGTAGATACAATACATACTGAATTCTTTGTGTCGTAACTCTGCAGCTGGCAAGGTATTTTGTGTTTTATGGGGGTTTGGGGTTTTTTCCCCCTAATTTCAAAGACTTCTGAGTCCTGACACAAGGCATGCAATACTGACCATAACATATTTAGATTTAATTTTCCAGAGAAAAGGAAAAAAAATTAATTTTTAGCTTTAGAATACCAAGTACAAAGAAATAGAAGTTGTCCATCAAATAGAAATTAAAAGGAGCCGACAAAAGGATAAACTAATTATGGACAGAATGAAAACTAATGCGCAGTCTTATTAGAGACTAATAGTAAATGCATACTAGGAACTGAGATGAATCCAATGGATCCATGACAGGCATGATTATTCAGAAAATTAAAGATGTTATTAGAGATAAAGACATCCTTCAGAAGTCATAACCCTGTCTAAACAGAACTGAATTAAACCCCAACATAACAACAGAAATTAATTATATTAACACAAAGAGGCAAGACAAAAGTTGATTTTTAAGAGGATCTTACAACAATTACTAAAGCAATTTCTAAACACATCAGAAGCAGAAAGCTTTCTGGTAGAAAAAAAAGACAGTCAAATAGTTATAGCATGATCAGATGAAATTTGAATAATAAATTAATTATTTGCATCCTAAATAAGTATTTTTATTCAACAACCTTAAATAAAAAAGAGAAAAAACAGAATAAACTTTATAAATCATCTTTAAACTGAAATACCAGTAAAAGGAGTTTTCAAGCAAGCTGCCATGAAGTAATGATTTTCACTAGGGCTCTCATAAATGAATTCCAATATATAATGTCCACATCCTTCCACATGCATCATATCCTTTAAATAGGTCTCAGTACAAAAATAACGGAAAGTGGCAAATACGATATAAACCCTTAAAAATATGCCACAGACTGATTCTGGCAATTCCAGGGCAATGTATCTAACATTTGTAACGGACAAGTTCACGCAAGTATCATAAAAACCCAAATTCCTCTACACTTGAACAAATATGGCATACTGTGACAGAGCCTTTGCAGGAAAAAGCCATGACTCAGAGAAGTAATGGACTTTTCTGAAGGATTTAAAGGAGTGTGGATCCTAACCTAACTGCAAAAGTTACTTAATGCTCTCATTTTATCTGTTGATATTTTCTTTACATATTTATATATTTGCATTCCTATCAGTATATGACATGGCATATGGTAACTAACACCTATATGGTGATTGGGATACAATAATTAGTCATTAATAATTATCATCAGATAAATAATACTTCTATTAATACAAATGCAACATAGGTTTAAAAATATATATTAAAGTACTTGAAATACGATACATATTGTTAAATGTTAAAGTTGAAACTGGAGAAGAGGCTCAGTCACTATCCCTGAATTTTGTGATGACTGCTAAACTAACAATATAATTTACAGTCTGAAATGAACAAAAATAGTGCATATTTCCAGAGTGAGTGAGGAATTGTTTGTTGCCATTAATTAAAGAACACAAATTTTTACTTCAGGCCAATTAAATACGCAAAGTACACAGTTGTTCTCATCAAACGTACAAACCACTATAGAACGATTAACACCCAACTGAACAAAACAAAGACGGTAAGTCTGGTTTTGAAAGATAAAAGCTTTAAATTAAATACATAAATAAATAAAATGCAGTTGTGAAAAACATTTTTGAACTCTCCAGAGATGTTGCCTGTTCCATAATCCATCAGGAGGAAGAGGAAAAGCTTTGCCACACCAGGTGCATAGCCTAATTTGAGACACTGGAGTAGATGAATGAAAGGAGTAATCAGGCCAAACATCTCAGATAGGATCTACTCAATTAGAACTGCTTTTTAATGCTATTAGCTAAAGGGAATAAAATACATTTTAAGAGTCAGTATATTGTGGAGTAGGGAAGAGCTAGAGCCAGAAAAAAAACAAACTTTTTTTTTTTAATAACTGAGACAACAGCTGTATGCTGCATGAACTGAGAGCTGTCTGCAAACGTTTACCAAGAGCTACACTCAAGTGGTACAAGCACAGTGTAATGAAGGAATTAGAAAGCTCAGCAATAACCTTCAGCAAGGAACAAACCTCCACAACCGAATACTTTATACAGATGAATCAGATGCTGCACTAAGTACGTCACCTGTCTCCTTTCTCTTACAGTCTATGGCCATTGGAAATGGGTTGGATATTGTCTTATTCCTCTTTTGAAAAGTCTGTCCTTATGTTATAATATTAACCAAGTGTCTAGAAGACATCTAGCACTTCTCAGAGTAATGGATGCAGCTATATCTTCCATCCACTGTTTCCTGTTCTTTTCCATTGCTCCTTCCTCTCCCATTTCAGTTACCCCTCTGTTAGGTTCTCGGGTTGTGTTCACACATGATCACCACAGTTATCAGAAGGATGAGTCAGTCCATCCAGAAGGAGCAGTCTGCCTTCTTCAGTGCTGGCTATTTGTAAGGGCACCATGTCTCATCACCGAGGAGTTGATGTAGTCACTACCTGGAATCCCCATGTACCAGGTTTCAAAACATTTAAGCTACCCTTCGGGCTCTGACATTTGTTGTGAATAACGGCACTGTAACCTTCAAGGTAATGCTTATAAAAACAGTAGGTAGACCATTATCCATAGCAAGATCAAGGTTTGAATCTCACAGCAAGATGAAATTAAAATGATCAGAAGTCTTTAACAGCGGTCCATTGTATAAAAGTTGTGTCTTTCATCTGAGTTTCTTTAGCAGAAAAAAAGCTATAAGAGGAAGGAAAGCAAGTGCAAACTTCTAACTAGGTTAAAAATTTAGTATTTCAAGAAAGACTCAGTGAACATATTAATAAGAATCACTCTTACAACTTCAAAAGGTATTAAGCTAATATAAAAAAGGGATTTTAAAAAGGTTTTACAAGATCAGGAAGTCCGTCTGCTATATTCAGGATCTTGTGCTTAATACAGTGGAGAGAAGCATTAGAAAATCTAATGCAGGCTGTAACACAGAATTGAACTAGTCTACAGAAGAGTATCTTTATCAGGTAGTGCTTCATTTTGTGTATAAAACATATGACTAAAAAAAGTCCAAAAACTCAAAGCCATGGAAAAGGATTAGGTCTCTATCCTTTCTTTCCCCCAGTCAGTGAGTGACACATGTTAATAACACATTATGCAAAAAACTTAATTTGTTCTTACTGATATAAAATCAGTTGCCCATCAATTCTTTGTTCTTATGTTAGGAAAAGGGTATTTTAGCAAAATTGTGTATTACTCAAAATAACCAACCTGACCTTCTTAATAATCTCTTCTTTATAAAATGTCTCCAATCATCCCTGCATGCAAAAATCTTTCTATTTACACTCAGTATTTTCCTAGAGCATCTCTACGGTAGGATGATCAAAATAATATCTTGTGAGTAGAATGGACACACACACAAATCTCAAATCAAAGTCAGTAAGACTCATCTTGCCAGCCTGAGGAAGTAAGGCTGGAACTAGTAATATGTAACTTGTAATGAGTCTCTCCAGTGATGGGGAAAACTAAAGCAATTAAGTTTAACTTAACAGTAATAGTGGATATCAGGAAGCAACATAACCTTGCAAATACAACTTCAAAAAAAAAAATCTAAAGATGAAGTTTGATATTTTAAATTGTTAGCTACACTTTGAAATGGTTAGTCACTTAGCCATACCATCAATGAGCTACTGTAGGCATGAGATGTAGGAAAACTTGGAAAAAAAAAAGTAATGACTAGATGCCTCTAGACAGCAGTAAAAATATGCAGAATTTTAACATAGTGTTATGGGAAAAACAGAGCCAGAAAAAATGACACCATCAGCTACCAGTGCTGAATGGCACCTGGATCCGGCTGCTGCCTCCGGTGTCAAAGCATACTTCCAAGCTTTTCTATTGTCAGTTTGAACTCTACAAAGTTTTATCCACTCTGCCCTTTCATAGTTTTTATGTGTACTGAAACCATAAGCTATTTTACATCATTTACTGATACAATTTCTCCAGTACTTTTTAATTGCAAAAGCCAATTTCCTATAAATTACATTCAGGAAGCTAAACCACTTTGTCTTAATATGTTTTTGTCTTATGAATAATTGTGTAATCTTCTCTTACTGACATCAACAAGAGTGTCCAGGAAATACACTCACCAATAACTGCATATACCTACTATTTTTAAAAAGTATGTACTAATGATATTAAAGCTGTTCTGCAGCAGCATACCCACTCCATTATTCCTTGTTCCAGTTAGAGCTACTCAACTCCGCACAGAAAACACAAACTTTTGCTGAAGAAAGAATGGCACAGCCACTCATAAGATTCAAATGTGACAGAACACCAGGAATCAGAAATTATGATGAGCTGAAAACATCTGAGAATAAACAGGCCATGAGCCATCTGTTGCTGTGTCTCCCCATCATCTGAAGTTCCAAACAAAATCAGAGATTTTTACTGTGCATTTAGTGAGGATCATTAATCCCCATCTTTCTAGGTTTTATACAACAGTCTAACTATACATTTCTGTAAAGCAGTTTGAAATAGTTTTTTAAAGGATTCTTTATATATTGTAAGACTATAACATTACTTCAACTGTATTTAAGTTTTGCATTGGTTAAGTCAGAATGAAAGGCCACTCAACCATGTGTTATTAAAATATATTACAGGTAAATTCTGACAACCAAATATTTTTATAGCAGAAAAACATCTGTGTTTATAGTCACAATTCCCAAACCTAAAATTAAACATCCTGGCACACTTGCAATTTTGAATGTTAATTTTCAGGGTGATTTGGTTTTCCTTTTTTTGGTGTTTGTTTAGCATTGGTTTGGGATTTTTTAAAATAAAAAAAAACCTCACATCAAAAGCACTGATTAGTTTCCTTCTTTCTTTCACTTCCTATTCCAAAATATTAATCACTATTTAAATTTTAGATGTATACACACATATATACAAACATGTACACTCACACCCCACTGTACTTATAGATAACTCTCTCTTTTTCCAAGGAATCATTGTCACCTTTAAGCTATTTATGAAAAGGTTATTCTTGAAAACAAGGATATTAACTGCACTGCAAACAGCTTCTCTGCATAAAGATTCAGCATGTTCCATCCTATGTCTCCTAATGAAGAACTATACGTAATGGTATGCAATAGAGGCAATTTTTATAATAAATAGGATTTGAGATACAAGACAAACTGTTGCATTCAGTTTCCTTTTTGAAAAACAGTGTTAGCTCTTCAAAAACAATTTTTAAAAAATCATTTATACTGAGCTAGCTTCCTTAGAATTCTCCCTCAGTCTGGACTCTAATGCATCTCAGGGATCCAAATTAAATGTCAGACCTTCAATACATCAAAATTTGTGTTCAGATAGAACATGTTGGAAAGCTAATCATATTTATATCCAAAAAGCATAACTAAACCAAAATAGCAGAAGCATTAGAAGTACATGAAGCTCTTATATTATGAAGGCTTTCACTAAAAGACAAGTCCTACTTATGCCATAAAACTTGCTAAATTAACTTTTCCTTGCACTATTAATCTTCTCCACCTGAGATGCACAAGCAATGGACTGGAGACCGTTACTCTTAGAGACACAACAGGTAGCCTAGAAAAGGTTTTCTGTTTTAAAGAAGCATCATATCAGTGAGATGCCTACTGCAAAGTGAAATGCTGTGCCTGCCAAAATTCAAGACTATTGCCCTACAGATCTCTTCCATGCCCAAGAGGCATGACAGAAGCACTACATACTCTTCAGTAGAAAAATTTTAGATTTTTTTCTGATTTTTTTTCTCTCCTGAGGAATACATTTGAGAGAGAGAAGGAGTATATACATATATATATATCTCAATCACTGTTATATTCCCTAGGCTTTAAGTATATTTATTAAATCAATCAGACTAGACCAATGGCTGATGGACTTCCATAGAAAGCTCAGTTATTCAATCGAAGACTTGCTATGCTGAAATAATTCATATTTTCCCTATATATTCTCGAAAGCATGACAGAAAAGCCAGTATTTGTTTTTATTTTTCAGAATTCTCTTCTTTTAAATACTCCATGATAGCATATCCTCTACCAAGCTATTTTGCATAAAGTACAACCTTCTAGCTTTCATTCAATTTTTTATTGATTTTGTATTTTGAATGCAATTCATCATTATTGAGAGCTGTCTCTAGCATTTGCTGAGCAGAGACTGCTTTCTGTTTCCTGCATACTAATTAAGTGCTAAGGAACACAGAAACAGACTTAGGGTTGAGAAGCTTTTCTCTAAACCATACTTCATTTGGGACTGAAAACAGTTTTCAGAGATGCATACTCTTATATACTGTATTCATTCACCATCATGTTGTTGGACTAGGTGATCACTGTAAGTCCCTTCCAACTGATATATTCTTCCTCATTTAAATTTTTACCTCCCAATTTTTGTATTACCAAAAACCACTGCAAATTATGTGTCTTGAAGGAGTGCTAATGTTTCAGATATATTTTGTTAAACAAAAAGACTGAATAAAAGCAAAAATTACCTCAGTTGTGATTGGTACTGACACATGGCAGAGGTGGCATCCTTATAACTAATGTACTCAAACTTAGAGTTGTGTAGCACTCTCAGGTAACAGAAATATAAACTGTACTTGAGAGGTAAACTATGAACATGTGAAAGTTATTTTCTAAATGCAGAAGTCTCCACAATTTTCTGCTGCGTCTTTACATTCAATAAGTACTCATTCTCATCTATCCTAACTCAGAAACACAGCAGTCTTCTCTTTACACAATTTCTCTAGGGCTCAAACTGCAGCCTTGCTTTTCTCAAAATGTCCATGATAAAACAGACATAAACATCAGAAAATAAGTATCATTCAAATGAAGTCAAAAGTTTTTTCTTTTCCATAGACTCTACAGGTTACCTCCTGGTCCAACTTAAAGACAAAACAAACACAATCTACATTTTAATTGATCATTTTAGAATTATCTTTGCCTGTGCATTCATTGTAGTTGTATACATGTGACTGAAGTATTTAAGCACAATACCCATTAAGACCCAAAATTTCATTAACAGATACTTTATTTTTGAAAACTGTACTTCAAAACCATTTTTTTTTGGGTTGCTTGGGGAAAAATTCCCATCTAAGTAAAAAAACCTACAAAACTAGTCACTAAGTCACACTGTAAAAGCTAGATTTGCCTTTAGTTTCACTTACAAATAAGAAAAAGTAAATAAAACCAGGATTTAAGCTAATACTTTACAGTCCCTCAAGTCTGTCGTCTCTTGATCACTTTGAGGCAGAAGAAACCAGCACCACTGCCAAAAGAATTGATCCTGTCCTCTGTATCAACCCCAGCCACTCATACATCCCCCTACATGAGTCTTCACTCAGTCACACAGTGAACTGAATTGGGAAATTGATCCATGTCCAATTAATCAAAAAGAAAAAACCTTCCTAGGGAGATGCATTCAAAACTACCTTCACTGCTTCCTGATTTATCTTCCCAGTTCTCTCAACAGAAATTAAAATAAGGCAAAGCCACATTTCAGGACCTCCCAGCATGACACTGGCCATGCAGCTCCAAGGAAGCAGAGAGAGACCTGCCTGAAACATGTTTGTTATTGGTAGTGGAGGCAAAGCTATCAGACTTTGGGATCAATGGGACATCCATTTGGAAAACCATTTCTGTGAAAACTGCTTCAGGTACCCCACATCTGTCTGAACTGGGTGCTCAATGCTATGGAAAAGCTGATTCAAACAGAATCAAACACTCCTTCACAAATCAGCTTCTCTTCTGTCATGAGATGGTTTCTGAACATCTGGGCTGTTTAGACATACAGTGTGATATAGCTGGCCGTTGACACACAGGAGTGCCAAGCACATTCTGCTTGTGACCCAGCAGTCCAGAAGTTGGAAGCTGTAAAACCAGTAAGACTACCCTGGCACTATCACAAAGACAGGACTTAGGACAGAGTAACTGACAGCTCTGCTGGACTGCTCATCCTCAAAAGCCACTTAATGTAGGCCAGAAGAAGCCAGGAAACAGGCACAGGCAAGGCATATTCATAAATATTTATATTTGGTACTTTTGCAATGACTACATACTATTAGTTTTAAAAATGCTTTAATTTAATTAGGATGAAAATCAGACTGTGGTTAAGACCAAGGCTGACCAAAATTGTTATTCTTGACTCAGTTTATGAGAAACAGATGTCCACCAACATTTTTGAGGACCACCCATAACACCCTCTCTACTTTCCAATTTTAAAATCTGAATGGATTTTTCCTCTGTAATTACACAACTCCAATCTGCTTTATTCAGGGGGGTTTTTTTATATAAATACATGAAAAACATACCCAAGAACTGCACTGCAATGAAGCAGTCTACCTACACAGAGCTTTTGGAACTTTAAATTCTTGTGAATTCGAAGTCTGAGACTTTACTACTATTGCCACAAGGTAGTCCAGCAAGAGGCCACACATTACCTTCCAGTTCAGTTTGTCTTCTAAAGACTGGAGAAATACTAGTCAATGTATGAGGTCTGACATGAAGCCTTTTAGCAAAGAAAAAAGTGAGTGGCTTTTCAAACTCAGCTCACTTGCAGACGAATTTTCACCATGGGATTGGGGTCAAATTAAACAAGAACATTAGTTCTTGCCTAAAGTTTCCTCTCCATCATGAGGACAGAACTCATAACCTGACATATCAACCATGTTTCCTTGTAGCTGTATCAGTGTTGGTATGGAAGATGCTTACTATCCTTTTCTTGAATACCACCCTTCAAAAGGAGTAACATGTAAAATGCCAGCATCTGCAGAGACATTAGAGTTATTTAACAGCCAGCACAGTCAACAACACAACACATAGCAGTTTCACTTTTAATGGAAGATGCATACCCTTGCTGAGAAAATTATTACCAGTAAAAAAAATTCCGTGGAAGTGGCTAAGATATTATGGAGATAGTTTTGTTTACCAACAAAAAGCACTATTCCATTTGAACAGTAACTCACCTTAAGTCACATTTTCTAATTTATCTAAGTACATTTGATGTTCTCTAATTCAATTGCTACCTGTATCATAACATTGGGTTAGTACAAAAAAAAAGAAAAATATTTTCCCCCCCTTACCTCTTTGCCAGCTTTTGCTGGAATTGGTCCTTGAATCTCTCTCAACTTGCGAGCATTGTCAAGTTCTGCTTGAAGTTCTGAAGCCAGTTCCTTCAAAGGAAGTGATTAGACTCCATTAGTTTAACCATTTTAAACTTTTAAGAGACCTTTATATCAGAATTAACTATTTATTCCATTTTTTTGTGTTTTGAAATAATTTTTTAATCTCTAATGACACAAAGACTAAATAAGACATGTCAACAGAATTTATACAATTCTTTACTGGATATAAAATTGAAAAAAAATGTTCAGAATAGAA
>JAWWLV010000001.1:42399303-42416821 GCA_035041135.1 Platyrinchus mystaceus
ACTAAATAAGACATGTCAACAGAATTTATACAATTCTTTACTGGATATAAAATTGAAAAAAAATGTTCAGAATAGAAGCATCTGAAGTATAGAAACATGAATTGCCATAAAAAGAGCAGAAAAAGTATCCTTAAACATTATTACTTTATATTAATAAACGCTTTTTCTTACTAATAAATGCTAAGCATAAATACTACTTTATGTATAGGAAGGTAAATATGGAAGCCCAAACACATCAGGTGTATAAACTTTCCAGGTTATCTTACATGTCTTTTTATTTTTTTTATATATACACACATACACATTTACACACATACATGCAAGCAGTGGGTCTAGGGAAATATCTCTCAGACGTTTTTGCTATGCAGTTTCACATCTCCCCACACTGCATGTGCAACTTTTGCACTTAAGACCTTATTTTGAGTATTAAAATGTAAAAAGATGGAAAATGAGAACTGTTTACAGTCTTGTGTAAATTCTTTCTGATGGTCCTGCTCTCTCAACCATTAAATAAATACAAGCATTATTAAATAAATATTATTAAATAAATACAAGTATTTTAGAATATCTTGGACTGCTAAGAATTGCCAGGTGGCAACCTATCAACCTACATGAAATAGAACCACTTATACTCTGACCCCTTTACCAGTTCCATTGACTGGACTCCCAACAAGCATGCCCATGCTTGCCGCCCCAAAATTAAGTAATTTGGTCAACACCAAGCAGCAAGTCAGTACAAAAATAGATTCAGAATTCATTTGTCCCACATGGCCAACCTTGAGCTCCAGCCATGCTATTACATAACCATCTGTTCTGGTGTGTGGGGATGAACTTGTTTAAACAAGCTGCATTTTCAATCTGATCAGAGGAAGACCAGGAACAATATTTAAAACAAAACAAGGCAAGGATTATTTTTTTTATTATTTATACTGTTGTTATACTCTCCCTGCAGAACACCTGTATATTTTTTGTCAAATTACTCATATTCAGTTACTGTTAGGTGGGGGAAAAAAAAAAACAAAACAAACACATCTGCATCCAAACTTCTGTTTGGGCAATGCTATTGAAGCTAAGCAGCAGGAGAAGAAAAAAAGTCTATAAATTTTGCTGGTCTCCATGAAGGTCTTTGGAAAACTTTCCCCTCCCCTGCACTTTTGCAACTAGCTTCAACCATTTTTCCTGGTAGGAAAATGTCTTAAACAATAAAGTAATATCTTAAGTGACTACACCAGTCCCTTACAAACCTATCATACAATTGCATTCATAAATATATTTTTCTTCACTTGTGTATTTTTTTAATATTAACTAGGAAAACTACAGATTAAAACATGGAGACATCTATTTAAATCATTAACACTCATTATATCTTAGTATGAAATACATTGTTTGAAGTTACTTTTAATTCATATTTGAAGCTAATAAGATTTTAAATGGACAGGATTTCTAGAAAAGGTATAGTGTTGAAATATTGTAAAGCTACATACATACATCTATGTCTAAAGTCTGTGGGAAAAAGAATTCATAATACAAAACTGGTTTGAAAAGAAAATGCTTTTAAAATATGTACAGCATGTCCTAATCCAGCAATAATGCCAAAACATCCTAAAATTTCCCACAAATCAAAGAATCAATAGCTCTCAGGGAATACTAATTTAGCAGTTGAAGTCATTTATTACTTCGTGATGCAGATTTTGGTGCAAATACTGTGTCACAACTAAACAGGTGCAGTAAAAATTAATCTTAAAAAAAAGATGCAAAAACCCACAGTGATAGGATTCACTTCTAAAAACTCAGCTATTCAGAGCAACACTTAAAAACATAGCTTAAAAACTAACAGACTACGACCTTTTTATAACTGAATTCCAGACAGCACTACTGAATGGAATTAACTCATTATAGCCATGCTTAGTTTAATAAAAAATATATATTTCCAGAGTTTAGAGTGTTCCAAAAGAATGAAATTCTTGATCCTTCAGGATCAGCTTGGTGAATGAAACAAGCCTCCTAAAGCAACATTAAACATGCAGCTGTTTCTCTCAGCTCCATTGACTCAGTCTCATTCAGGGCAGGCATTTTGTGGAGCTGACCACAAAGCACTGTTTGAACAACCACAGTTGTTCTCAGTGCTGAGCTGGATGCAATGGCCTATGCAGTTCCTTTCAGTTTTATATCTCCATACCAATAATTAATAAGCATGCTTACACAGCAGAGCCATGGACCACATGCACCTACTTGTGACAAAGCTGATGAAAGAAAAAAAGCTCCAGAAACTGTCTACCTTTTAACACAGTCAGGGAGCTCTGTAGTTTTCACCTGCTCCCTTTTTAATAAAAAGATATTAAATACTATAAAAAAAGGCAGAGAACAACTGGTTCTGGGTATGCTGCTTATCCTACAAAGCCTGGGGATCTGAATCCTCTACTCTAGTCTAGTGGTATCCTCAAACCCTACCAAATTCTGTAGGTCTTTATTTGCTTGAATCAATACCCTCTAAAAAAAAAAAAAAGAAACTAAAACTATTAAATCACTGTGAACTCTGAAAGAAAAAATGCAGTAAATCATGACAGTTTTTCAAAGACATTACCATGTCTCCCATGAGTTCTGCTTTCACAATCTTTGCTCCCAGTCTGTTCATCTCCTCTTCACTGAGGACTCGAGGCGGCTCATCCTTTGATGATCTGTAAAACACCAGCTGTGCTAAACCCATGGAAAAACCCTGCAGTATTCACCTGTGTAATTAAGTATTATTTGCCTGCTATACTGGCACATATGCTCCTAAGGTCAAAATAATTGACAATGACATATAAAAATGTATTTGCAGTCAGAAGTTGCCAGGGACTCTGAAGCCAAAGAGCTTGAATACAATTTTTATGAAGCTTGTTTCCTTTTACTTTTGAGATCAATTAAAATGAAAAGAACTATCTATGAACATTTTCCCAGCATGAAAAAACAGTCAAGAGACAGAAACAGGTATAAGCAGGCAAAAAGCAAGGGAAAGAGGAACAGAAAGTTATTTCAACCCATTCTAATTCTCTTTTCTGGCTTTGGCCATTCTTTTACTTCTCAGTAAAATCACCCTTTTCTGAGTTGTTCTCCTGTTAGCCAAAATGGCTTTCCTTCTCTTGAAAAGTACTTATTTTCCCATATTTATCTGCTCTCAGTACAATCTCTGCTTCTGAACATGTTATGGCTGATACAGCAGAGTTTTCATGGAAAACTAACTGGTAGCATTTTAAAAATACGAAGTCTCTCTAGGGAAGCCACAGCTAGTAATAAACAGTATTGTATCTTAATTTTAATATTAAAAGGTCAGCATAGGAGTTCTTATGATTATAAATAAGGTCTCTAAGAAATATTGCAAAGAGGCATCAAATAAGTTTGGATCTTGTTCTCTAACCCCAGGAAAGACTAAAGCCAACTAATCCTAAAAGTAAAATATCTAACACAAAAGAGATGTAAGAATACAGTTATGATATTTGTTCCTGGTATTACAGAGAGAATTCACCCACTACTTGATATGGTTAAACCCTGTCAGATTTGAAGAATAGGAAAACTTAAAGATGGTGTCATCTTTAACTGCCAGGTCTCCCCAGTCCCAAAATAATTACCAAAATTGTTTTTGTTTGTTTTCAAGAGGCCTAATTCAAAACCCCAAAATTCAGAAAAATTTACCTCAACTTCAACAGAAACAAAACCCTCAAAGATTGCCTTCTCACTTTTCCTTAACTTATATTTTTCAAAACAAGGGAGACTATTTAAATAAAGGGAAGAACAGGTGTTTATTACTTCATATATACTTTTTTAAAGTGGTGCTAGTGCTTGAATCATCATCTGAACTTTTTGAGACTTGAGAAATTGTTTTGATTTGCCTTTTATCTTGTCTCAAATTAAACTCTGAAGTAGTCCCATTATTAAGTGTGACTTCCAGCAAACACTAGCTGATGGACTTTTCCTCTGGGGAGATCCCTTCGACATCCAATCAGCACTTTTAATTAACCTGTGTCATACTACTGTCCAAAACACTTTGATTTATAGGCTGAAGAAACTTCCTCTGTGCTTTAGAAGGGATAAAACTTAAGAGCTATATTTTCAGCATGAGAGATAAAGAACTGAACCAGCAACACCTTTTAATTCAAGCCTTCACCTGAAAGAAGATTTACTTCTTGTAACTGACTGACAACACCACTGAAAGAGGACGTGTATTACAAGTCTTGAAACTATAGAAAGAAAAAGAAAGCAGCAGCTTATAAATTATTCCCAACAGATAACTACTGCACATATCAAAACCTGAAGTGTTCCAAAAGCCAGAATTTTCTACAAAATTCTACAAAAAAAAAAAAAAAAGACAATTCTCACTGAATGGAATAGGAAGACGGATCATTTGGTATTTCAAATGCACTAAATCCCTGAAGTTAAGAGTCAGCTTAAAGGAACTTGGAAATAAGTCAATAAGCAAGGGCTATATGTTTTCCAAGCCTAAGTAATCTCCACTTTACTAATAAATCAGTTCAGTAACTGCATTGGCTAAGAAATACAAATAAAATATCAAAGATGATGTGCAATTAGGTTTAATAGTACTAAACCAGAAAACACAGGCAAAAGAAAATATCAGCTAAACAGTTCCTATGCTTCTTCCTCTTTTGTGAGGAAAAGAATTATCACTTCTATCTTAATAATTGAATTTTTGAACTTGAATAAGCAAACCACTTCCGTACACAATTTCATTTCCCAAAATCTCCAGCTCTGTTCAGTTAAAATTAGCATTGCACTCACTGCATGTGGCAACCAAAAGCTAAAAGGTACAGTTTTCTGTACTTGCAATTAAAAAAAAAGTGAATCACCATGACTGAACACAGGGAAAAAAAAAAAGACTAATAATGCAGCTGCTTCTTTGAAGAAAACAATACTGAGGCAATGGTATCAATAATTACATGTTCTACTAGGTCTGGGTGGGATGGAATTAACATTTTCCATAGCATTGTGGTGATGAACTTGCCAACTCCCCAATTTGCAAAGCTTGGAGGGTCATGGTGGAAAGCTGACAAGGAGGCCTGGGATGAAATCCTCCCCTCTTTGAGACCCAACTCTTGCCCATTGAGAAATTCAAGATGTGAAGTATTTCACTGAACTCGAGGAACCCTTAAAAGACATTCTTTCATACATTTATATACATATATCTTTATACATTTATACACATATATCCCTATAAAATATCTCTCTGTGTCTATGTGTATGTGTGTGAATTGAATTAAATACCCTACAGCAAGTATAGTATGAATGTTGTCATCTCAGATCTGTAACTAAGTCACTGACTGTTGTGATTGTAGCAAATCATATTGACTCACTTCATAAATGTTAAATCAGTCAATGATTAAGTACTGTTAAAATCTTCTCATCCATCTTAAAACTGTGAACAAAGCTCATATTGCTGCTGTATCAGAAGTCATGTAAAAATTTCATCTTGGTGAACCGATACTTCTACATCGCACTAAGATCACCTTTTGCTGAAATCTTGGACAGTGGTTCTTTAGGTGATCCTAACTGATTACAGATGTAATCCTTTAGATATAAACCATTCATCAACTCTGAGACTAAGACTGGACCTAGACACATCTAATCTCCATTAGGAGTTTAGAAGGCAAGGGGGGGTTCACTCAAAACCTCATGACACAATTTTCTGTCTTCAGTCTTCGTGTAAATCATTCTAAATCAATTTTCTCTCAATTTTCCTTTGTATGTTTCACTCATGTAGTAAATAATAGAGTGAACCTTATCACCAAACTTTGTTAAGTTACCTTTTTTGTAGATTCATAATAAAACCATTTTTGCTAATACCTTTGATGGTCATTCTTTGAGCAACCCCAAACCACTCATTCATGACCAGCAGCCTGTACGGTGCTGTGGTATGGACTAACCTGGTGACAGTGTTGGTAACACACCTCTCTTTTGGCTGTTGCTGAACAGTGCTGACTCAGCCTCATGGCTTTCTCTGCGTTTCACTGTGCACCCCCAGCAAGCAGGATGGAGTGAGCAAAAGCCTGAGAGGGTCACAGCCAAGACAGCCAACCCAAACTGGCCAAAGGGCTATTCCATGCCACGTACCATCACGCTCAGGAAAAAGGCGCCTGGAGAGTGCAGTCTCTACAAAATAGCTGCTCTTCAAAGACTGGCTGGGCATCAGTCTGCTCATGGGAGGTGGTGAGTGACTGACTGCCTTTGCATCACATGTTGCTGCCCCTATCCTTCACTTGTTACACTGCCTTTATCCAATAAGGAGTTTTTCTCCTTTTTGCTCTTCTGATTCCCTCTGCAGGATGGAGAACAAGGAAGCAGCTGGGTATGTGCTTAGCTGCTTTCTGGGGCCAACATACCACACACCCAAAGCAACACCCAGCTCCACACCTTTGCCCTCACCCCCCACTCCTGTCCCTATCCCTCAGGATAAAACAGGTGGAAAACAACTGTGGATTGTGGAGACCTTGTACCTGAACAAAGTCATACACAAACCAGGACTCAAGAGCAGAGGAGGTCTCATAAGCTTCAGCTCAGATGCACCATGAATTGTTCTAATGAGAAGTTTACAAAGTACATTTAACTGGTAAAACCCAGACATTTCAGGGCAGTAACTATTTGGGCAATATATAGGAAAAAAAAGGGGATCACTAAATTTGAATGTCTAATAACATCTCATACATCACAGGTTTAATGCTACAAGACCTTTTTTTCCGAGTACCTAAAACAGGTAAAAATTTTTTTTCTCATTTTACAGCAAAATAACACCTAGGCAAACACCAAAATAAACAATTAAACAACAGATGACAAACATTTATGAATGGGATTTCCCATAGTGTGCAAAAATTCATGCCAGAATTTGGAAGTACTCCTGCCATGACATATATTCAAGCTCAGGCTTTAAAATAAAATTAGATTACGTGAACATGATGTGAGTAATTCATATTCTTGCTATTAATGAAAATTTAAATTTCATTGGCTTCTATCAAAGTATAGCAAGCTAAATCTGGAAAAAATACCCAATATATATAAATAAAGAACTGTATAGACTAGGATGCCTGCTGCTGATGTCATGCAGTAACTCATTCATGTACATTTTTTCTTTGGAAATACACAATGAGGTATCTGCAAGTATTACACATAGGAACAATTATAAATAAAATAAATAATTTTAAGGTATCTTCTTATTAGAATCCAACAAGTAATTAAATTGAATTCATAACCCCACTATAAGAAGTTTTCTGCACATACCTGACAAAAGCATACAAGAAAGAAGGAATTACATTTGATCGTATTTCATCAAATGTTGTTTTGAACCAAATCATACCATTCTTCTTACATACTCCAACCAAGAATATTTACTTGTCCAGCTTCCCCAAACAATTAAATAAAACCACCCTGACACTAAAATACTTTTGCACATGCCTACATATTATTGGAAAGATCTGAAGGAAAGCATTCACAGTAATAACCACACTAGACAAATCACTGGGAGAACCAGCAAGCTGCTAATACTGGAGAACAGGAGGTCTTGAGCAGAGCAAAAGGTCAGTTCTCTACAACTTACTTTTTTAACCACTTCTCCTTACTACTCTCTGCTGTCTTTCACTAGAGCAAGTCAGGAAAAATTAAATTCCTGCTGCGTATTAGTTTATGTTTCCCTTCCCACTCCTATTAATCCTTCCTCTTCTCCACACAAAATGCATGTTTTAATCAATACTTTCTACTGTTTTTCTCTACTTAAGCATATAAACTCATCTCACAGGTGGAAGACTATCCCTGCTGTATTAATTACTTCGGGTTTTAGTCAGTATTTTCTAACATTTCAAGTTTGTCTTTTATAAATTCAATGACAGTTAAGATACTGTTTTGCAGGTTTTTTGCCTAAGAGGCCAATTTTACTGCAGTGTGAACTGACATTAGAAACAAGCAGAAAATAATCTAGCATTAGCAATTCTCAAATATGCTGAAGAGACAGGACAAGTAAGGGGTGTTCTTTACTTCTGCAGTGGTCTGTTGTAGCTGCCCTGAGCTGAGGGCTAGACTCCTCCAAACTAAAGAGATCTGATAGGATCAGTTCTGATACTGCCACAAAGGAGATAAGAGTTTCTGGTATACTTTGCCATGAAAAATACAGAAAATAAAAGATAAGTAAAGAAGTTCATAAAATACCTAGAGCATGATGTTTTACTGTCAGATAACGTCTGTTTCTTCTCATAAATATCGCTTGGGTACTCCTGTCGCAACTTCTCCTTTTCATCACTTGGAGTTCTTTCCCAGCTATTGCCATCAGTTTGTTCCTCTGTACCTGATGATTTTTGATCAGATAGTAATTTCTCATTGTTATCTTCTCTGTGTGTTTCGGTCCACAGGGCAGTATCCTCTCCAGGTTTCTGGAAACGGCTGCTCAAAGAGCTACGAACAGGCAGTTTGGAAGAGGACTGCTCTGACTTGTAGTCTCTAGGTGCACTGTAAGATGATGAATCATCTTCAGAGGGTTTCAAAAATTTGTGTTTCATATTGCTTAAAGATGAACTCTTTTCCTGATTTCGTTTTTCACTGCAGTATTTTTCTCCTTTGGAGCTGTAGTCCCTTAATAGGGAGTCCATGCTACTGTGTCCACATTCTTGGTCTCTTCTTGACTTACCTCTTTTGTACTCTGTGTCCTCTTGTGCCCATCCCTTGCCAGATCTCTCCCTAGTATGGCCCCCAAACATGTTCCTGCTTCTATCATCTTCATCTCGTGTCGCCTTTTCAATATGCTGTTCTTTCTTCTCTCTCTCATTTTCTGAATAGTCAGTTTTCCTCCATCTTCCACTTCTATGATAATTTTCCTTTCTGGATGCAGCTTTTTCAGCTTCTTCTAATCGTGACTGGAATACCTCCACTGACTATAAAAAAGAATAAAAAAAGTCATGCCACTTTTAAGACCATGGGGTATTGTGTAAGTATTTTAAATCTGCTGTAGAATCCCACATACTAAAAAAAAAATTAACAAAACAAAATACATAAAAGGCTGGGTAGCTTTAAACTCTTTGTCACTAGAGAGAAGCTTCAGAGGCTGTTTTTTCCTGCTCCTTTCCTTAGGTCTTATACTACACATTAAGTACATCTACTAGTATGAAGAAAATTTAATTGAAGATCCTCACCCCATATCTCTCAGCTACAATTTCCTCAAAATTTCGTTTCTCTCTCTCAGCCTGCTCTTTCATCCTTTGGTATGATTTTCGCAGCCAACTTAATCCAGCATCTTCTACCACTGTAACTAAAGTAGAAAACAATGAGAGGTCATAATTTTAAATCTCAAGTAATTATTCCTATTTAACCTTAACTCTGTATGTGACATCAAACCTTCACCTAAACTTAGTGTAAAAATTCAAGAGGGCAAATGAAAAACAGAATTAATATAATAACACAGTTACATGTTTTCATAAGCTAATGCTGGTTATATCTCAGCAATACCACAGATTTAATTTAAGCTTCTCTGCTTTATCACAGAACACAACATGCAGTTTCCAAGACAGGACTAGTATATGAGAAGTTCTGGGTTTTTTTAATGACATTAAGGAACTTTCTCATTGTTTCCACTTTCAGTGTCCATTCTTTGGCATACCCCTTACACACAAACAAGTGGATTCCCCTTCCCTGAAAAGGAATGAGTAACCAATTGCTTTCCATGTGAGAAGCTAGCACAGATCTTAACATTCTGAACACACACTCACTGATGCCTGTCACCTCTTACAGGTCGCAGATCTCTGTGACTCCTAAAGTGGGCATGAGGCTTATGGTTTGCAGGACAGACTGTCTACAGGGGAAGGCTCTCAAAAAGCCACAGACCCCACTCTTCCCTGTTGATAGAATACAAGGACCCCTTCTTATCACATAACACATGCTTAATGACATCATGAAAAATGTTTTTCTAACTGCACTTGCTGGAAATAGCCAGGATAACCCTGGGGTAAGGAAAGCAGTGAAAAGGTTACAGAAGTCGTATTTTTCACAAACTGCATCTGTAATGTATTTCATTCTAATGTGACTCAGTCTTCTGTGGGTGAATATTTTAAAACAGTAATTTGTGTAATGGAATGAAAGGAACCAAATGAGTCAACATCAATTTATCTTGTCTTGGTTAAATCATGCTTTCCTTTAATTAGTTCAAAATTGCGAATTTCTGTAAAGATTCTGAAGGTCAAAGCACTCAAGATTAAAAACCAGCAAAGAGAAATTCTGCAAAACAGCATACTATGATATGAACCCAATATTCACTACTGAGTTTCCATCCAAATTTTACTTTATTACATTATTATTATTATTAATAATATATATATTATTCATAATGCATTTACAAAAACATTAGCAGTAATTTGTTAGCAACAGAGACCAGAATCTGCAGCAGAAATCTAAGAATATTACCAAAAGTTGCTGTTTACCTTTCTTAACTGTAACTTCTTCATCCTTCTCTGGTGGCAAACCTGTACCACCGTCTTTCCAATAGGGATTAAGTTCTCTCTCAGACAGCATGGCCTAAAACAGAAATAATTTTAATTCATGCTCAGCATATATGCATCTGTTATACACACTATTTTGGGTATCAGAGAAAGAACACTCTGGTGCAGAAAACAAAAGAGTATAAACCTGCATGGACAGCAAGGGGTAGGGTGGGAGAGTCTGTAAGAATCATAGTCTTCCAGGATTAAGCACACATATAAATTGTCATTAACCATATATAATACATGCTGACATTCTGATGATTTAAGATCTCCACATTAAATGGTCCTTCAACTGCTCAGAAATAATGTTCAGTAAAAAAATTATGTGGAGAAAAAAAAACCAAAAAAGATTAATCCCTTCTCAAAAGACAATAACCAAAGCACCACATACTACAAAAGAACAGCACTCCAGGTCAATCTGGCTCCCAGACACAACTAACTGGAAAACCTAACAGCAACAAAGGACTTACTGTAAAATGTGAGGACAAGTAAATATTAGATGGTGATCAGTAACTGTGCTTTCAGATCAGACTAAATTGCATTTAAGGTTGTGAATGAAACAGCCATCAACTGTATGTAAAGAGAATGAATTTAATGACAGAAACCCCTTCTGCAGCAAGAGTAAGCTTTTATCACACAAACCAATGGTGCTCCTGTCACACACACCATGGAGAAGATGGCCAAACCAACAATCTGTCATTGTCATTAAGTAAAAAATCTCAGGAGCCCTTCAAATATTACAGAACTCAGAATTAACAAAACTGTTCTCCTTACCTAAAATATAGTTTAAAGGCCTTTCTCCACAAGATAAGCTTGGATGTATGAAGCCTTCCCAAAAAGACCAATTTAATTAAAATAACTATCACTTCATGCATCAGGCATTAGATAAATAACAATAAAGACTTATATGTTTGAACCAAATAGTAAAATGCAGAAAAAATTTAATATATTAATTCCTCCTACCTGCTCAAGTTCTTGAGCTTTCTGTCGTTCCAATACTTTTTCTTTGTGTCTTTCACCTTTGACAGCTGCTACTGACGTTGTTTTCAGTGACATGAAGTCTAAATTCATCCATTCTTCTCTCTTTAAAATAAAAACAGAGAAACAGCGTTCATAATTCCAACAAAAAAAAGGCTTATGTACAAACCAAACTAGTGCAACTACTGACAAATGTTTCTGACAATAAACAGTACAGGCTTTACAAACACATACAAAATACTTCAATGAAAAGGAAATACAATTTTAGGAACCCCAATCTTTCAATTTTTTAATACACAAGTAAATTGCATAAATGCCTTTCCATAATTTGAAATATATCTTCACAAAATACTTAACACAGTAGTAAACGTGCAGATTCTACATACTGCTAATTATTTGCTTCAAGAAACACTGTACATCTCATCTTGTTAATTTTGACCTCCTCACCTTTTGTATCTCTTCTAGTGCATACAAAATCTGCAATCAGTAACTGAGCATAGTTTATACCTCAGATATCTAGGCACTAACTGAACCCTCAAATTCAACAATTATACATTTAAAGCCTGTAAACTGTACCCAAGATATCAGGTAGAAAACTGCATTTACAAAACCTAAGCCAGACTAAGGAGATTTTAAAATTGAGGACTACTCTACAGAGAAGTGGCATATAAAAAGTCTAGATATAACTACTACATTTATACACAAAACCTGAAGCCTCAAAAGAAGGCAGTGACATATACATTATAAGTAATTACTCTATAAAAAGAAGTATTTGGAGCAATTCTATGATTCGAGCACAGAATCCAAAATGACAAGATTATATCTATTTTGAAACATCTCCTTGCAGAAGAGTCTTGCTATCTTCCACAGGGTTCAAGTCTGAGCTGTAAATCTGAACAGATGCTACATGTTACACTATCACTGTTATTTAAAAATTATATTAGGCAACACACCAGGGAGTTTCAGGGGTGAAACCCAACATTCCACTTCTCAGATCTCCTCTAAGAGAAAGAACTGAAAAATAATCTATCATCTTCAAGTGATTCAAAAATACCTATGCCCACATTAGCCAGCAACATGCATCAACAAACATGGATGTGCATGGGACCTCTGGAGGTCACCTGGTCTAAACCCCTGCTCAAGCAAGGACACGCAGGGACAGTTGCCCAGGATCATGTCCAGATGGTCTGTAAATATATCCAGGCATGGAGATTCCACAATCTCTCCAGGTAATCTGTGCCAGTGTCTGGACACCCTCACAGTAAAACGAAGTTTTCTGATGTTCAGAAGGAACCTCCTGTGTTTCAGTTTGTGCTCATTGCCTCTGGTCCTGCCTCTGGCCACCACTAAAAAATGCCTGACTGACTCTATATAGGCTTCAGATTTGTGGTTTGGGGATTTTTATTTTAATTTTTCTTTCTGTCTTTTTTTTTTTTTTTAAGCAAGCACTCTGGACTAGGATAAGACTGGTCACATCAAGCACCTTAGGTGCACTTTGAGAACACATCTTCTAATTTAGTTTAATCCATATGTGTTTCAAGACTTCTTCATAACATAAGCTAAAATAAAAAAGTAGGGATGACTAGAAAATTCCTGTCAAAAGCACACTCTTCATCCAAAACCAAACAAGCCTAGACCATACACTATACAAAAAAATGCTTTTAAAAAAAGGGAGCTGAAGTATAAATTATCAAGACACACACACTGCATTACTTTATACTTTTCCAAGAAGATACATATGATCCAGAGTCCCTTTTTATTTCTCTTAACAAGATGCACCAACTCAGAATGAGAAACACGGACTTTTTTCAGGAGAAAAAAATTTAGACATTAAATTAAAAATCATTTTTACACAACTGAGGATGTTGTGGTATGTGACTACACTTGTTACTAAAATCACTGCAGTCCATTTCAGTATTACTCCATTTTCCAGAACGATGGGCACAGAATTCACTCAGGAAAATCAGAAGAGACATTGATGCCATAAATATTACTGCTGAAAAGTTCTACACCTCTCTTCCTTATATCTGTTTAAGCACCATAGAAGCAAAAATTCATTCAATTGTAGAACACCCACCAAAATTATGAAGAAAAAATAGCATATCTACTCAAGGCTGTTAAGCTGACCTCTTCAAGAATATCAAGTTGTTAGATGATGAAAATAAATGATGCTGAAAGAAATTGATGCTGAGCAACATTAAGAGCAGTGCTTTCTTAAACACTAAGAACTATTAGGTAGAGAAGTCTTCCAATGAATGAAAAGTAGCAATCACCTAGCTAAGCAAAGACTGTAAAAGTCTGTAAAATATTCAACACACTGCAAAAGAACTGTCAAGAAACTTAAATATGTTTCACAGTTGGTCATGCTGAATTTATCTCTGGACTAGTTATCAGCCTGCTCACCTGCAGTGAGGGTTCTTTCACAGCATCTGGCTGCTTCTTGACCTTCCAAGCCTTTTCTGTGTCATCTGACTGTGACACATTTGACTCAACCCATTCAACTGAAGAATCCTAAAAAGGGAGTTTAATGTAAAGAATAATAATAACACCTTAACACATTAGTTGATAAAATGCAATACTAACCAAGTATATTGGTAATAAAAAATCCCGAATTGATAATCAAAAATTGTCATTAGCATTACTAATACTGTTTAATATTTAAAAATACTGATAACAGAAACAGAATATTGATATTCCCATAGAAGATGATTCTTTCATGATCAAAAGACTCCATTATACTTCATGAGCACATCACATTATGTAGCACTACTTCATACTGGTATTTGCATAACACTGCTAAAGCTAAAACTGTCATAATAAAAACAAAACCAAAATCAATTGGGATTATGACATTACAAAAACTAAATAAAAAATGCATTATTTCATTACCAGGTATGTTTTACATTAAAAAAAATCAGTTACACAGTACAATATAAAGCACTGTACATGCTATTGCCTCCTCTTTTCATATCCAGCTTCCTACACTTGCACTTTTGCACTTGAAGTAAACAGGACTCCATTGACAGTTGCTTTTCTATTTACATGAACCTGTCATAGGATTAACAGACTTTGGATCAAAGTTGCAGCCAGGACTGTGCTGCATCCTAGGAGTCACTGTTGTGGTCTGAAGGGTTTTGGTGACTCCCATGTGAAATGCAGGACATTTGTGTCTTAGGTGACTTCCCACACTGATATCATAGTTCGTCTCTGGTATCAGTCCCTAAAAAATAAATCTCATCATGCTGCACATTCCTTCACTCAACAAAAGAGACTCTCTGACTATCTGAAAATTAAAAATCACAGTGCCAGCTGACTCACAACAAAATGCTGGTAGGACGTGTTCCACAATGTGGAAAAACACACTGAAAACAGTCCCAGATTTCTAATGCAATCTCTGTGCTCTTTTGCCAGAGTGCCCCTAAATGTGAAGGCATCTGCTTCCAGACTCAAATGCACTTGACTCATGTACAATTCCCATGTTGCTGGAGGTGTCCATGGTTGAACATCCATGGAAAAAGGCAGAAGTAACTCATGCTTAAAATCAAAGTACATTTGCAATTTCAGACACATGATTCTACCACATACCAGGGACAACAGGGTACCTACGAATTTTTCCTCTCTATTCCAAAATAAGGATTTTTTATAAATCCCTTAGTTCCTAATGAGTGAATTCAATGTTATAAAATTCACAAGCATTCACAAAACAGCCTATGTTAAATTGATTAAATACTCAGTATATTAAAATTGACAAATTTTGCCACAGTATTTTCCAACAGGAAATGGTAAGAATGAGTCTAAATTTTACTAACCATGTCTACTCACAGTGACTAAAATGATTCAAGTTTTAAGAATGTAATTTGAAGTATTTTAAAATTCCTTACTTACCGAAGAACTATCAGATAAGTCATCCTTCTTTTCAGATTTTTGTTTCTTACTTTTCTTCTTTTCTTTCTTAGCTTTTTTTGAATGCTTATCCTTTTTCTTTTTTTTTTGCACAGAGTGTTCCTACACGTAAATGTTTGTAAATGAGATCCAGTAAACCAAATCACACACATAGAAATAATCACAACCCACTTACCAAACCACACTGAAAAAAGGTAAACCACACATAGCTATGTTTTACTTTTACTAACCTTTCTCTCTTCTGTGGTGGGAGAGATGGGCTGGGGTGTGGAGGTAGAGACATGGAGGGCATGCCTCACATCCATAATGGGTTTTTCTTCCCCCTCTCAATATGTTTTTCCCTGGAACTAAGGCACTATAACTATACATAGAATATCTACTACACTATATTTATTTTGGTCAAATCTATTTCTTCAGATATCACTACATCATTAATACACATCTTTCCTTTGCTGAAATATCTGCACAGATTGCTACACTAAAAGGATGTGATATTCAGAGGCTCCATTAAGATATCTCCTGTGAACGACCGCAAACAAGACTGCTATGAAGCCCTGGATCCCCTAGATTCCTTCCCATGGGATTATGCTTGTCTGGCAGCACTTGCTCTTCTGCATTTGGTAGAAATTAAAGCTGGAATTGAATGACAGAAATTTTTCGCCTTTGCGAGTAAAAGGTTATTTCCACGTTAAAAAAAAGCTAATATCAAAGCATAAAGAAATCAGAAATTAGAAAGTTTTTAAAGATCATCTTAAAGTCCTCAAAGCCTTCTGTTCACACAAACATGCTGTAAAGCTAACAATCCAATTCAATGATTTACAGTTCTATCACCTTTTCCAGTTGTTCCACACGGTCATTCACGTCAGTAAGCATCCACGTATCTTCACCTTGTGGATGCTTTAGCAGCTTGCACCTCTCCTTTTCATAATTAATTTTGGCCTAAGATGAACAGAGAAGAAAAATAACAAGTGGGAGTTCAGTAGCATTTCCTTACAAACACACCTCTGCAAGCCACACTGACACAACCATACATAGTGTAAAAATACTTTTGTATTACATGTCAAAGGGGACATTCAGCTAGAACATATTACACACTCGTCTTCTCAGGCTACAGCCTTGCAGGTCCTCTATCACTGATTTCATCCCATCATACTAAATAAGAGTGACACAAAGACATTCAGCTCCTATTCTTCATTCTGAGAAGTCTTCTCTTATTTCAACCTTCATGAACTGATACAGTGGACTTCTGAGTTTCTAATTCAAAAAACTCTCTGGGCAATTACTCCACTGCAAAGCACAGCTCACCATCTGTTAGCAAGCCTATCTCTGTGCACATTCAACTCTGAAAACATCTCAGCCAGATGCAAAACTTGGAACTGCAGAAATCCACACAAATATTCTGAAGGAGTATACAAGTATAAAAGGATTAGCATTTTGGGCTGCAGAATGTTCCTCCCTTTCTGGTTAAGGAGATAAAACTAGAAATACTTTCACAATTGCTTCTGAAAAAAATAACCATCTCTGCAGACAGTTTCAATTCCTGGAAAGGATTTTTATAAGCCACATAAATAAAAGAATTATTTTTTTCAGCTTCTGATGTCCCTCTATTACTTTCAGAAGAAACTTTCAGAAGCAAATTTACTTAATACAGCCTGTCATTAGGAAACTCTTTGCCCCAAAGTGCAATACAGCACACCCTAATTAAACAGGAGAAAAGTTATTTTATATTATTACACTCCTAATTTTGTGTTAGATAAGTCTTGCAAGTTTGAGCGTGTTTTTGGTTTTTTGTTAGTTAGAGGGTTTTCTTTTAAAATAATTAAAATCACAACAAAAACAGAAGGCGGAGTTTGGAATTTTTATCCTGAAACAACAAGTTCCACCAGAAAGTGTGGTCAAACCTAAGCCAAAAGAACACACACAAGTTTTAAAAAGACCAATACTTAAAACAAACAAACAAAAAATCTCAGGAGATTACACAGCTAGTTGAAGTTGCTCCTCTTGGTCAGCTATTAGCTCTCTACCCGGTTAAGATGCTGGTCTCTCAGCGCCAAGGCTGCAGGTTCAAATCCCGGTCCTGCTTCAGGGTCCCCCGGGCAGATGGAGCTCGTCAGCCCCTAAGGCCATCCATCTAA
>JAWWLV010000001.1:42426957-42481166 GCA_035041135.1 Platyrinchus mystaceus
GCTCCCGGCTCCGCTCGCTCTCCAGCCCGGACGCCATCAGCACCGCCGCCGGAAACCGTGCGGCAGCCGTACGGCAGCACCGCCGCGACACTGTCGTGAACGGCGTCCCGGGCAACGGCGGGCGGGGACAGCGGGGACAGCGGGGACAGCGCCCGGCCTGTCCCGTCTAACCAACCTTCCTCCAATATCCAACCTAAACCTCCCTGAGACAACTTCGGGCCATTCCCTCGGGTCCTGTCACTGCTCACCACAGAGAAAAGATCAGTGCCTGCCCCTGCTCTCCCCCTGTCTGCCCTTTGTAGACAACGATGAGGTCTCTCCTCAAACTCTCCTCCAGGCTGAACAGACCGAGTGACCTCAGCCACTCTTCATACCCTCAGCCACTCCTCAAGCCCCCTCAAGGCTCTTCACCATCTTTGTTGCCCTCCTTTGGACACTTTCTAAGAGCTTAATATCTTTTTTATATTGTGGTGCTCAAAACTGCACACAATATTCAAGGTGAGGTTGCCCCAGCACAGAGCAGAGCGGGACAATCCCCTCCCTCGACCCGCTGGCGATGCTTTGCCTGATGCCCCCCAGGACACGGTTGGCCCTCCTGTCTGCCAGGGCACTGCTGACTCATGTTCAACTTGCCATTGACCAGGACCCCCAGGTCCCTTTTCACGGCACTGCTTTCCAGCATCTCATTCCCTAATGCGTAAGAACATCCAGGACCACTCTGTCCCAAGTGCCCAGGTGGATTCCCCCCACTTCACTCAGAGCTCACTGAAGGCTTCCCACAGCCTCTCAGGTCTCAGCAAGCACCGTGTTCTGGCACAGCACCTTAGCAGAACCCTGTGCTGCTTGACCGACAGGACCACACAGTCACGGGATGGGTGTTAAGGAAACTTCCCTGCCTGACCATTCAGGAGCCAATCCAGCAGGTTTCCCATAGCAGAACCTCAGACGTCTCAATCCTTATTGTAATTTAATCATGGTACAAAACCAGCTCGAGCTGGTACACCCAAGGAGGGACCCCAAAGAAAGGAGCCCTTGGGCTTTTACACTGTCACAGTCCAAGTGCAGTGAAGTCTGGAGTCCTTGTCTCCTGCCATGCCCCTGAGTGTCCACAGTACCCTTTGACAGCTCACAGCCTCTTGCTTTGGGCTCAGGCTCACACCCCCCAGGAGCTCAACCTGCAGCTCACACTGCAGCTGAGCCGTCTGCACTGAATGTATTCCTCCACCATGGCGATACTGACCTCCAGGTTCATCCCTCCCGCTGGACCAAAATTACCTCGTGCAGAGCCCAGCCTGCTCTCCTGGACCAGCATTAATGAGAGTGAACAAGTGAAACGTGGCCCAAGTGACGCTCAGCATTCCAGTGCCACGCAGCACCCAGTGCCCTCCATTGCCATGACCCACCTCCAGACCCAGCTCCAGGCAGCCTCTCAGCCTCTTTCTGGCCTCTTTGCTGCCGGTTCGGTGCATCCGTGCTGGCGTGTGGGCTCTGTAATGCCAGGGTGGCACAGCTTGGGATGTGCCTGCGTGAGCACAAGGAAGTTAAAAAATAGGCACGTTCAAGCACTTACAAGTTGCAATTCACCAACAGTGTTCGACAAGGCTGCTATACCTCTGGTGAAGCAAATGTTTAACTGAGACATAATTTCTTTGGGATGAGATCAGAGCATTATTAATGTGTCTGACACCAAATGTGTTCACAGTTGCCAAGTAATAACATTATTTAGGCAAAGGTCTGAGCAAAGTGCTTGGGTAATTTGTTAGCTATTTGCATGGGACAGTATGTTTTCAAAGTGATAACGGTAATTTAATCATCATCTCCACAGTGGTATTAAATGTGTAAATTGCATTTGCATATTTGTTCAATTTATGCTGACAGTTAACAACATCTCAAGAAAAACCTGTTGTAGATCACCACTAGGTATGGAATGATGACTGATAGAGTTTCATAGGCACCATTTGGAAAAGCAGCATGTGAACCCCTTTGGGGAGCCATTTACAAAGCAAACAGATGGATACAGAAGACGTTCCAGCAGGATTGACTGATGCTGCTCTCATTCTTTAGCTAGATGCAGCAAAGTACACTAGTTGAGAGAGGAGAAGCAATAAAAGCACATGTTCAGCCCAGTAAGGAAAGCCTCTTTTTTGAGTGTGATGTGCTCTTCTCACCAACAAACTGGTTTCTTTCCATTACCACTTGTTCTAGGCAGCCAGCAGAGTATCTCAAGTGGGTACTCCCTAATTCACTCAGCACACAGCAGGCATATGGGCTTAATAGATTTATATTCAATCTAAACAGCAAATTGATAGTCCATGAGCTGAGCCGACTACTTGTGACTGAATCAGTTTACGAAGTATTTGGAAATAAGAACAGAAAGCCTGGCAACCGTGGCAAGGCGTGGATAGCGACAGCTGTGGACAATTTTTTCCCTCCAATATGGAAGTGAGGTGAGGGAATGTGTTTTCAACAACAGAAAATTACAGGCAAAGAAGAGAACACAAAGCATGGGGTGAGCTCTTGCAGTATTTGGTGTTATTCTTTATATCTGTAACCCCACACATCATTAATGAGGTGGTACTCTAAATTTTAATTTAGAAACACTTTAATACTCCTGTTTTTAGGAAAGGATGATATAATTTAATCTCATTTCCTCTCCTCATCCAAAGAAAAGCATTTTTTCAGAGGAAGCAGGTAAAATGAAAATTTAGTCTTATTTCTTTAAAGATATTATCACGTCTGAGAGCTCCTCACATGCTTGGAAATCTCCAATGAGCCTAGGGATGAAGTCCTTGGTATGTGACTTTTAATGGTCATCTGGGCACCTCTGTTCAGTCTTCTCATTCTCAGGGCCAAAATTAAACATGCTAATAAAATAATAATGCGTTGGAGATAGTGATCTTTGCTGAACTCCTACAGGGAGGAACTGACCTTGCTGAGTGAATTATTATTTTCCATTTCATGGCACATTTTACACTTTCTCTGAAAGAAGTTGATGACTCTCCACCTGATCTGTGTTATAAACCTCCACGCTGCTAACCTTCACTGCTTGCCTTCAGCTCTCAGCTTGATGTTTTATTTTTATATGAAAAAGGTTAGGAAAAAAACTCTCCACTCAGTGTGATCCTGTGCAGTTTTCTTTAAGCAAGAGGCAACATTTTACTAGGATAAAGGGATTCTTTTACTCTGAGAATATGAAATGTTTTTCCATAGTGCTACTGGAGAGAGCTTCTTACCTCAGTTATAACAACACATTCTGAAGTCTTCATACTAAGAACAGTATCCAGTAGGATGCTGGTAAGAGGATACCCCAGTCAAAATATACTTAGTTCCAGTTAGTCCTCATCCTGTCCATTTTTAAAACCACCTAGTTTTCAGTTGCCATTGGTATTGCTGAGCAGTCATTTACATTCAATTCTGAGGGATTACATAGACTGTGATGGGAATTTTCATTGTCTTTTCTAAGAAGTAAAATGTCAGTACTTGAAGAAATTGCAGGGGGGAAAAAAACAACAGAGAATGATGCAATTATGGGGAAAAGTGTATTTCTTTCATAGAAATTTCATTATGTTTCCTTGGGAGAAAATTAAGCAACTGTGTCTAAATTCTATGCCATAAAATGATAGAACACCTTGCCCAAAAATCAATGCAGCAGCAATGCCTGGGTTATTAGTTGCTCTTGCCTGAATTGTGTAGTGAGCACCTGAATTGAAAAACCAGATGATTTTCTACTGTCCATCAAAAGAAGTGCTCCTGGCAGCAACAAAAGAGCCCCGGTGACATTGAGGATCCTGACAGCCTGCCTTGGAAAGAAGAGCTCAGCTTACAATGAAAACAAATGAGGAGACTGTGGTGGATCGAAGAATGATTCACCCGTTGTTCCATATTCAATAGCAAATTGCGTGTTGTCTGCCCCTGAGCAATAGTTATTTTGTTAATTTCTTGGAAAACAGGCGATAACTTCAGCTGTAATTCAGCAGACCAGGAGAATGGGGTTTAGAAACATCCATTTATCCTCCCCCCGCCCAAGTTTCATGACTGTAATAAAGTGAATCCTTCATCTGGGAAATTCTCTAGTGACAACTTGGCAGTTCTGGGTTAGTGGTTGGACTTGATGATTTTAGAGGTCTTTTCTAAACTAAATGTTTCTATTATTCTACTAGTAAATATTTTGTGAGGAAGCTATTGTACGTGTGAAATGATAACTCGTTCAGTTAATTTCTTGTGGGACTTTTATGTGGTCAGGGTTGGGGTTTTTTTCCTTCGAGAAATTGAAAATATTTTTCTCAGACAGGAAGCTCAAAGCAGGGATTTGCTGAGTCTGGTAACACACCTTTAAAGAGAAATGGCTAAGTCTTTTTATGATACCTGCTCACCTCGGAGAGGTCCAGAGCTGCACATGTCAGGGAGCTTCAGATCAAGTGCTTTGAAAAATATTTGAAAAAATACTGACTCAGATCACCCAGCTGGGGCAGGAATTAAAATCCTGGGGCTTTAGTTTATCAGTCCCTGTGCATCAGACCAGTGCAATAGTAACTAAAATATTCTTAGAGTTTCAATGCAGTGCAAAGGGATTGGGTTTGGGTTTAAATGAGATTAAAGCATAATTTTGCCTTTTAAATGTAGGTTAGCTCCAGAAGCCAGGTTGTAGGGTAGTCCCACAGACAGCTGTATCAGCCTATTCATTGCAAGAGCAGAAATATCTTAAACTGATATTGCAGACATTGTACAGAGTAACCACAGCCTATGGATCCAAAGATCTTGGGGCTGTCTTTGCCCTTTTTCCCTGCAGTGCCATAGCTCAGTCCAGTGCACACTCACATGGGCAGCACCCAGCTAACTAAAGGGAGCTGCAGTAACACTCCCAGCTGGACACTACATATCTCCACATGTATTGTAGGAGAGTCTCCTCCTTTCAGCGCAATAGAGAATTAAAAAAATAATAAGAAAAAAAAAAAACAACACCACACACTGAGTGGGGAGTATGTCTGGCACTACAGTGCTATAATAATAATTGTACAGAGAACTTGACTGCCACTGAGAGTGTCCATAATTGTCTCTTTTGGCAGCAACTTGAACAATTTACTCCTCTCCAATTTTCAGCCCACAATTCCTGAAATTGCTTTTCATTTTTCTTTATATTATACTACTGTGTTAAGAGGGAAGGATTATTTCATATCCAATCCTTGTCTCAGCCCTTGACCCAGAAATAGCTGTATATACTGAGTAATATGCCTGACATCCCAAGTCTCCATCTTCATCACTGTTCTTGACAGCAAACCCTCTCAGGAGTGTGGCACTACCAGCTTGTCTTGCTGCTCACGTCATTTCGAAGCATTAATGCCCCTCCAGGCCCTTGTTGTTGCTACCACACAGGCAACACCAAGCAAGCTTATCTTCGAGCTTATGTCAACGTGCGAGATAACACCAAGCCAGAAAACAAACCATACCATGGGAGGGCATTGGATTTCTTTTAGTGTGTTCTTTGGGATCTTCTGCCTGAGTCATTTCAAAATGGGAGAGATCAAGCATAAGATCCACTTAATATATGTGGTTTTGAGCCCTCACCTTGCCTGTCAGAAGCATCTTAGGGAGTTGCTGACACAGGCAAGATATACACACATCCTGCAGGGTGTCCTGCAAGATGGTGGATTCAGAAAGCAATTGGTCACACAGTAATAATGTCTTATTATAAGGTCTTTATGTCTTATAAAGCCTAGCACTTTTTAGATAGGGTAGATTTGTGACAAGTGATTTGTGACCCTATATTTCCCCCTGTCTGTTTTCCCAGGAGACTACTTGGCATGTCAGCCTGAACAAGTGGATTGACTCAACTGAGAGGGTTATTTGGGAAGAGCAAAGGCGAGGCAAAAGCTCTGGCCAGACTAACAAGTCTCCTATTAGGGATCTTGGAGCAATAAATCTAACTGTGGTCTGCAAGCTGGCTCCATGTCTTTCAGGTTTTGTAACAGAAATCAGAAAGAACAGGAACAGGGCCAAAGATTACAGAATTGGGTTTATTTAATCTGCAAGATATCAACAAAAAGAGTCAGATCAATCTCAATTCCTCTAACTCAAACTATACAGATAAGTTATTTCCATAATTAGCATTGCTTCATTAAAAGGAATTGATGCAAATGTTTTTCACTGCAGAATATCTTCTAATTTACATCCTTGCCACAGACAGCCAGAGACCCAAGAAAAGTGCATGATAAATAAAAAAGGCTGGGGAGGGAGACAGTGTATTCTTAATACCAATGCCTTAGAAAGAGGGGTTAGAGATAATTTCTGATAAAAAACAATAAACAAAACTCGAACCCATGTTCAAAAATGTGCTTCCGATACACTGACCTACAAACCATTCAGGTGAGGAAAAGTTCAGCTTTAATGAATGGTGTGGTAAATCACTGCTTCCACTGAATATGTTTGCAATGCTGAATAAGGTGATATCTCATCAGGCATTTCAGTTTCTTTTCTTTTAAGGGAATACAGATAATGGGATACACTGGAACTGTTTCTTTGTCTGAGGCTTAAGTTAGTCTCGATAAGGAGACTATGTTACGTTGTGAGGAAGCAGAGGGGAAAGTACTGTAACAGTGTACCTCTGGTCTGCACAACTGTGAAACAAGGTCGAGTCCAAAGGCAGGATTCCTGAATCCCTCTGTCATCTTAGGTACCATGAGAAGTGCTTGTTTAGACAGACAGGAACCTCATAGGATGACCAGGCTTCCTCCAGCCTCCACCACGGAGGCTTGTAATAGACACTTGCCCTTAGGACCACACACAGTGTTACCAGCCACAAATGATAGGCCTCTCTTGCTAGTGGCACAGAAGGGCTTAAACCAAACCACCTCCCAGAAACAGATGCCTCTATTAAAAATTCTGTCTGAGGCCCCCTCTGCAAATCCCGGTTCACGAAGGCCAGAGTAGAGAGTGCTGATGCTAGAGCAGAGCCCACTTTATTTCTCATTGATTAAAAAAGATACTGAACTGTCTGGAGGACTCAAAAATATTTCATAAGATACTGATCTGTTTGGAGGACTCACAAATATTTCTTATGCTCTGAATATGGATGCTAGTTTCCAGTGTCTTTGCAGTAATTTAACTGCAAGACAATTTAAGAGGAAGCAATCTGAAGGAAGATGGGGAACTCAACGGTTGGGCCAGATGAAATATATCCTCGCATTCTGGTAGCCTGGTGAGGAGGCAATGATGAATTCTAAATAAAACATACTCTGAGCCTTCCTCAGAATATGGGATGAAAATTGAGGAAAGTGAGATGTGAAGTGAGAAATCAGATGCAGCAGATATCATTACAGTGGCAATAAAAAAAAAAAAAATAGGAAGCATTCCTCAAAGAAACTGTTCTCTCTTGAAGGGCATAACCCCTCAATAAAAGGGTCATGACAGAAACTACTAGAAACTGGTTCTTATGATAAATTAAAACCAGCATCAGGCTAGATACTAGATGGGCTGTTTACTAAAGACCTATATGTCAAAATTACCTAGCTTGAGATGCCTGTACAGGTTCAGAGGAAAATAATCTGAGGAAATTATTTGAATGGGAAGTATAAGGTGTTAGGATTTCCAAGGGACTCAAGCATGGACTTACTTGTGAGTCAAGGGATTCTTTCTGTATTGGTACATTAGGAAATCTGATGTGGATGAGAATTTAGAGGTCATGAGACCAGAGAGAGGGAGTATGTACATAAATAAAGGTGAAAGGCTGGATGGCACACAAAAACAAGTCCTCAGAAAGGGATGTTGCGCACAGAACATTGACTTGGAAAGGAAGAAGGGCAAAAAAACAGCAGATTTGTGTTGCTAGATTTAGAGAGAACAGAAGAATGTATCAAGATTATACTGTACAAATCACTTTTGGAAACTAAGCAAGAGGCAAGTAGAAAAAAAGAATGAAGAACCTCTTCTCTGTTTCTTATCCTTGACATCTTTAACTAGAAGAATAAGGCAGTGAGAAAGGCTGGGGAGCTTTGAAATTGGAAATGAAAGCAAGATTTGCTTTCCAATAGCAGGAGTGCGGGATTCTCTGTCATTGTTCTAACAGAGCTTTAGATATTGCCAGATTGTAATTCGAATGATTGCCAAAGAGACCTGCAGCATATTGTAAAGGACTCGGCCTCCCTGAGACAGATGCTTTTTAGCAGTTCCTTGGTCACACATTTATACTTTGAACTCATCCAAGTGTATGAAGAGCCTACCATAAGGGACTGATGGCTGTTTTAGCAGTCAAATATGATGAGAAATGTGTTGTTTCATCTTCTACTCTGCACAAAGCATCAAAGATGAACTATCTGAGGAGACAGGATGGCTCAGCAACAGACTATTAACTATTTTTATTGTTAATAATTTCTAAATTCTCTCTGGGCCTTGAAATCACAGTTTCAGTTTTGATCTAGAGTCTGAATAAGACATCACATGAGGAAGCACAAAATCATTTACAAAAATACATATTCCACATTAATTTATTCTACTTTTGTTCTATAGTTTTCCTTTTAATTTACGTTTCAGTAGGCATATAAGACAAAGACATAGCTAAAAATAAATACATCTATATAGTTGATTAGTGTGAGAGAAGATTGATTTTCTTTTTCAGATAAAGGGCATTAGTTTTACAACATAAGTAAGCTTGTCATCCTGTTGAAGTGATAATACAGAGCATTGCTGAATTGAAAGGAGAAAATCAATTACTGATACGGCAATGACACATCTCTCCACCTTATTCACTTGTGAATTGCATATTTCCTGCCTTTGCTTTCATAAAATCAGAGGCAAAAGTACTGCTCTCATTGAGGTTGCTGTTTTGTAATGGTAAAGCACAGGCATAGCCTGCTTAAGGGGGAGACACAATTTTCACGTCAGAGTACTTGCTCTGTGTCCCTGATCCAGTCAGTGCCCAGATGTACCTCCATAGAGCTGCCTATATGGAGGGGCTGCCTATGGGGAGGTCCTTATGCCCACAGACCTACAAGCACCTCCACTCCTCTCTCATGCTACATCAGGCCTGGTGTATCCAGCCTGCTAAGCCACCTACCTCAGAGCCTGATCCAGAGCTCACAAAAGGCAGAGGGGCTACTGTCCCTCAGTTCCCAGGAGGCTTTAAGTAAAGTCCTAAAGTAAAATGCCTAGACCATCTTATTTACTGAAAATGAAGAGAAAAAAACACAGACAGGACAAGGAATCCCACTGGATTGCCTCTGGCAATCCTTTTGTGTTATCCTTCAAATCCACAACACCATATATTTGATATTATGGCAAAGTCACGGGTTAGACTAATTTAAACAAGGCCACCTTTAAAATAGCTTAAAATCATTGCAAAGTTTCTAATATTACAGTATTTGCACACCAGCGGTGGCTTGCTGCAAATGCAGAAGGGATACTATGCAAAATGAAGTCAGCCAGATAAAAAAATACCCAGAGTTTTGCTGTTGACCTGAGATATAGGCATCAACATAGATATCTTTTACAGTTAGGTGAGGTGGCTCAGCCTAGAAATTTATATCTTGTGGACAAGAGCACCATCAGGCACAGGAACAAGCTGTGTGCATTCAACAAGCATCTCTGTAGCAAATATCTGGTGAGAAGGCAGGCAAGAGAAGGAAAATGATTCATTTGTGGCCATTTGAGATGTCAGGTATGGCCTTTCAGAGAGTTTGGACAAAGCAGTGCAATTCTGATTCTGCCCCAAGAGGACATATATTAGTTAAGGCAGAGCAAGTTATTTGCATAAGAAATATGCAATACTGATGTTGTCAGTGTAATCACTTCATATAAAGTACATTAAAACACATACAAGAGATGCGCAATGATGAATGAAATGTCTTTCCCTCTTTTCTTCCCAATAAATTATAGAAAACCATAGTGACACACAGAAAGTGATAATGACAAGAAATCCTTAATTGTAACAGCAAGAAGAATACACAAAACAAAGCAAACTGGAGAAAGTAGCTATTAATCTTCTTTAGTGTTCCTAAACAAATCTTTACCATTTTCACTTTGCAAACGGAAACTGTTTCTGTGATATTTACAGGCATAACAGAACTGGAGTTCTGAAACTGAAACTTTTTATATCCTGGTAAACCTGAAGATTCTGTAATGTATGGAAAATGCTATCACTCTAAATCTCTCATAATCTAAGTGATTGGGATGGCTCTCCATCCACCCAGTACTGTCAGGGGAATAGTTTGTAAAATTCAGAACATTTGCTGTATGCAATGACAGCTGCGTGACATTTATTCCTGGCACACAGTTCCCCAAACACGCTCATTGCCGTTCAGTTTATATGGAAAATGTCTCAGCTCTGCTCAGGAGAGACTTACCTACACAGCTGACTTGCCATGTAGTTTTCAGAAGTTCTCTTCATCCTGTATGCACACCAGCAGCTCACTATCACTCAGACTGCTGTTTTTCTAGCCTATATTTAATATTTCTGATAGACATTTAATTGTTCCAATAGGATCATAGCATTTAACTGATCACTATTAGTCTCCACTTTCTGCTGTCGTGCTCTAAGTTGTAGTTTCTATTCACCATGCTCTTCCCTATAACCTCTTTTATAATCTCCCTGCTTTTCATGTCTTAGTACATTAAAGCAACTTTCTGACTTCCTACACTGCCTTATAACTCTTAGAGACTGAAATATGATTTAGTTACCTTATATCCAGTATCAGCATGAGTGTGATGGAAAGCAAATCTCTCAACCAAAAGCCAGTAGTAGCAAGACGTACACTTTAATCTTACTAGTGCATATAAAGCACATCTGTATTTGTATTTATACGGACTAGAAGTTTCTTATTCATAATGCTTCTGAGGGGCAGAAGAGGCCTAATCCTGGCATAAGAACAGGACATCACTGTTTCCCCAACCATGAATACGGAGGAACAAATATTAAAAGTCAGGAAAATCAAAAAGATAAAAGTGCACTGACTAATGGGAGGGAGATTATTTCAGAAAGAGGAGATTATTTCAAAGCAAGTCCCAAATAAGATTTGGGGCATAAAAGTTAGCGCTGTTCTTCATGGTTCTTTCCTCAAAAGGAAAACTTTTGTACTCAAGTGGTCCATAGCTATGTGGGTGAGGTAAATACTTCTAAGTTAAGAGTACATAAATCTTTCAGGTTTGAGTTTGGGAAAGTACATCAAACATGATTCCTGATCTGAGACTGAGTTGTGCTCAATATCAGGTGGGATGGGGCTTTGAGCAACCTGATCTAGTGAAGGATGTCCCTGTCCATGACAGGGGGTTGGACTAGATGGTCTTTGAAGGTCCCTTCCAACCCAAACCTTTCTATGATTAGTTTCTCCCATTACAACTGGATTTTGCTCCCAGGGCAACTCTGGTATTCCTGTCCCGCTGCTAGAAAGCTGAAACAAAATTGTTTTGCCTCTGTTTTATCCCATTTGCCTGGGTCTGGCTCTGTGTGCCAGCCGATGGCCATCAGTTAATGCCTCCCTTAAATAGAAACAGTGGTTCTGTTTGCATAAAGAGTAGTGCTGCCAGGACAATGCAACCAGTTTGTAAAGAGATTAGAATCCATGTAGTGTCATGTTCCCCAGACCCTCCCTGCTATTACCAGAATAAATGAGGAGACAACAAAGAACTCAGCATTTACCTTGTCTAATACAGACTAGTTTGCAGACTATGGTAAAAGCAAGCTTTCAGAGGGTGTTTGTGTCCAAATCTTAAGTGATTACAGGGATGTAATTCGTCCATCACAGCAGGCTGGTTCTGTCTGCACAGTAGCATACATGTCTCTATAGAGCAGAAAACCTTGCAAACATTTCCTGCCACAGGACAGGAGAATATTCTAGAAAAATCAAGACACAATTCTGCAAGCAAGTCCTTCTGACTCAGAGTCTCTCTCTCAGACCACTGAGCTAACAGACTGTGTATGGAACCCCTGTCTAAAAGCTGTTTCATTTACAAGGAATTCTGCAAGTCCTGCCCTTTCTGTCTGTATTGGTTTTGCCTGGCAAGGTTTTGGTAGCAGGGGGCTACAGGGGCGACTTCTCTGAGAAGATGTTAGAAGTTCCCCCCATGTCCAACAGAACCAATGCCAGCTGGATCCAAGAAGGACTCTCAGCAATTGTAGCAGGGCCTCTGGGATAACACAGTCAAGAAGAAAAAAAAAGTTATTGCACAGAAGCAAATTGCAGGTAGAGAAGACAGGAGTGAGAATATGTGTAAGGAACAGCCCTGCAGACACCAAAGTCAGTGAAGCAGGAGGAGGAGAAGGTGCTCCAGGCACTGGAGCTGAGGTTCCCCTGCAGTCCACGTGCAGCCCATGGTGCGGCAGCTGTGCCCCTGCAGCACACAGAGGTCCACAGGGGAGCAGAGACCCACCTGCAGTCTCTGGAGGATCCCATGCTGGAGCAGGTAGATGTCCAAAGGAGGATGTTACCCCCATGGGTAGTTCACTCTGGAGCAGGCTCCTGGCAGGACCTGTGGCTCCATGAAGTGAGGAGCACACACTGGAGCAGGTTTTCTGGCAGGACTTGTGGCCCTGCAGGGGACCCACACTAGACCAGTTTGTGAAGAACTGTAGCCTGTGGGAAGGACTTACAGTGAGAGAATTCTGTGGAGGACTGTATCTTGTGGGAGGGACCCCATGTTGGAACGTGGAAGGACTCTGACGAGTTCTCCCCTAAGCAGGAAGAAGCAGCAGAAACAACATGTGATAATCTGACTGTCACCTTCATTCCCTGTCCCCCTGTGCCACTGGGGAGAGGAGGCAGAGGATCGGGAATAAACACAGAAAGAAGGGAGGGGTGGCGGGAAGGTGTTTTTAAGATTTAGTGTTACTTTTCATTTTTCTATTCTGTTTTGCCCATGATGGTAATTGGTGAGTGACCTCTCCCTGATGTTATCTTAACCCATGAGCCTTTAATTGTATTTTCTCTCCTCTGTCCAGTTGAGGAGGGGTACAATAGAACAGCTTTGGAGGGCACTGGGCATCCACCACACTGTCGTATTGCAACCCTGCACAGCTGAGAGAGCAAATGTCTCTCTCAATCACCCAATCCCAAACGGAAACAGAAGCACTGCAAGAATAACAGCTATATGTCTGTAATCCTGTCTGTGCATGCACTGGCAGAGTGATTTTCCTCATGGCACCACGTACACCGGGCAGCTCCCTGGTGAGCTCAGAAGAGCTCAGCTCTCCATGCACATTCCTGTGGGTCCTTCTTCATGTCACTGCTTAAACAGAAAACATCAAAGCAAAGCAACTCCACAGAGCCCTCATACCCATGCCCTTCCCTGCTGATAATTTTGAATATGATGTGCTCTTTCTTCCAAAACCTTTACTTCCCAGCTTCTCCAGAGCATGGGGCCTCATATTTGACCACCTCTGACTCTGAAATAAAACAAAAGCTGGTCCTAGGGAAGGGGACTTGATGCTGAAAGGAGCAGGCTGTCCTGGTAGCAAGTACACGCTGCACCTTGATTCCTAGCACCACGGAAATAGGGAAGATGGAAATTCAAAAATAACGCACATCTAAAACTGCAATGAGCAATAGCCTTATAGTTCTGCTTTGTGTATGGCTATCACTAAGCAGCTCTTCACCTACCTCCTATCCAAATGTCAAAGCTGTGTCCAAGCCTCAGGAGGCAGCCCTTTCTCAAGGCATCCTCATCACAGACTCACAGAACCAAGCTCCTCCTGTGAAGCGTGATCCACTTCTGTTTTCACCATGTGTGATGCTGTAGAATTATATACCAGGATTCAGGAGACCACCCTTCTATGTCAAGAGTTTCTCAGAGCTTTTGGCCTCAAATACTGATCGTTATCTAAAAGTATGCTCTGCCCCTTGTGTTGAAATCATGCCTCTGAGTCTGAGGGTGCAGAGAAGGATATGCAGGACTGTAAATTCAGCTCTTGAGCTCAGTGACCTACAAGTTTGGCACAGAAGAATTTTAGGAGAATCTGACTTTCTATGATTTGCCTGAGATGCAGAAAGCTGAGGGCATGGCTGTCCTGCTAAGGGCAAATAACCCAACACCAAAGCTGGTATCTTCAGCCTCCTTGAAGCTCTGAGATTGTCTTGAGCTTTTCTGCATCAAATCATGACTCAGTCATAGCATGAAGAGGTGAGAGACCTGGCTCTGTTTAGGCTAGAGAGAAGCACACCGTATCAACAGCCAGGCCTCATTTGGACTGGTACTTTTACTGCAGGTCTGTAGGAGTACCCTTGTGTTCTTCAAACCCTTACTTAAACATCGCCCCTTTGAAGAAGTCCGCAGTATACCTCAGACAAGGGTGAATTATCCTCAGCTCCAGATATTTTTTTCCTGTACCTCTCAAACTACTGTGAATACATAAATTGGTAGAAAAGACCTTGACCTAAACATCTGCATCTCTTTTTCAGATTAACGGTTTTGTCTGCTAAGAACAGACTGATGGACCGCAGGATTAAGGGCTGAATACCTGGCAGATTCCTCTGAACAGCACATTGTTCTAAGTCTTCATCCTGCTTCAACATTTCCTACCATGCAATAGCTTTTCCAGAAGAAGGAAACTGGAATGCTGTTTTCTAGCACAGCAATGTGTGAATTCTCTGTCTTGATGGTTTATAATTCAGCTGTTGCTTCTTAAAAAAGCTTATTATAAACATTTCAATATACCTGGCAAAAAATTAGGAGAGACTAGGCAAAGCAAAAGCTTAGGAGGGGGTCAAATACCATCTCCTGTCACCTGGACCCTCAGTACATATCTGCATGTGCCCATGGGATAACCCTGAGCTGGGGCGATCTTACCTGTCTCAGGCCTCTTTCCTCCTACAAATTGTGTCTAATGTAATTTTTCTCCTTGAAGACATCTCAAACAGAATTTTCAGCATAGCTAAGAGATGGGATCTGCAGTTTAAGACAAGTGTCAATCTGCCTCTGCTGGTGAGGAACAAGCCTATGGAACCAAATCCTATGTGAAATACAGCATCAGAGGAGCAGCCAGCTGCACTCGCACTGTGCAAACACAAACAGCACATGCCTCAGAGAACGTACAAGATAAGGTAGAAAGAAATAAGGGGAGCAAGGATCACACAGCTGTGGGACAGGCTATTGGTAGCACACTGCTCCAGTATTTTCTAGGCACCACTGCAAAGCAGAGACATAAGGGGCCAAGATAGTACGTACTATTAACTATAGAGAAGGCAAAGCAGAAAAGTTAATGTAATCCCAGTTGTGAAATTTGCAGAAATATGGACCCGGTAAAAAAAAAGAAGAAAGGAAATCTGTGGTCTGCACATTGAAGCCCCTTCCAGATTGACATAACACAGACTTAACCAGTCAGTCCAATGGCTGAAGCATGGCTTGCCATAGGGAAGAGTACTTGAAATTTTTCCATATTGGCTTTTTTCAATGTTTTACTTAAAGTATAAAGCTTTTTGTATTGTTCTGTGCACGTGGAAATGTCTTTTTTTTCCACATGCAGAACTTCACTACAGACATCCAGAATTTCTTCACCACAGATTTCCATAAAATCATGCTGGAAATTGTTGTGCACAGAAAAATAAAGATCTTGACAAACTTCGCTAAAAATAAACAATTCTGAAATACTAACAAACATTAAACAGAAAAAAACCAAACACACCATCAAAACAGGCAAATAGCAAACTTAAGACTCCTGTTGCTCAGAAAAGACCTAAATATTATCTCAGAATGATCATTTGGAAGCTTCACTAGAAATAGGTTCTCAAGTAGATTTTGATGTTTTGATCAAAGACTGACATATAAATCTATCAAGAATTCTTTCATCATATTAAAACTTTTGGAGAAGTTCAAAAACAGGGCAAATTACCTTTCCCACTGCATTCTCCTCTATGCTGCCTTCATATAGCCTTGGGGAGCAGTACAAGAACTCATCTTCTGCTCACTGTGCCAAGGCTAATCCGTCAAGCTCTCTGAAGAGAAGCTGTGGTCCCTGTGCAGCTTCTTGTGGTTCTCAGTGAGCAAAGATATGCAGTCAGCATGTTGTCCTGTGCCATCTGCTGCTCTAAACCTCTCCCTGCTAAAGTTGAGCACTTCAAGGGAAATCTCTGAGGTCTGAAGGAGTTTTTGTCACTGGTGTGGCTGCACCAGGACATCACTCTTTTAACTCTACGAAGTTAAAAGAAGTCCACCGTGCTTTGCAGGTTTCATTTTCTGTCTGCCCCTGGGACAACAAATCACATCACTGTTTCAGTAGTTTTAAGCCCAGGGATGCTCTGAAGCGCTTGCTTTGTCAGGACAGGACAGTGCAATACTTGGCTCAGTGCAGGGCCAGGGGTACCTGACCTGGGGTAGCCTTGGCGGTCTCTGGAACAGGAGGCTGGGAATAAAGGGTACAGAGAACCCCAAAACAGCCACCTCTGGTCACACCAGACATTTGTCTGCATGTGCCCGGAGCCAAACCAAGGGTCATATTTGGGCCAGAGCAGAAACTCCCACCTCCCTACTTCTGGGTGCACTGAGGCACTTTGAGGATGTTTGGGACATCAGGAAGGACTGCCAAAGGAGGAGTATTTGCATTCACAGCACAGGTCATACCCACATGGAGCTTTGCTTTCCTTTTATCTTCTAGACTGCAAATGAATAAGCATTTGAGCACATTTGTTATTTAAATAAGGCCAAAAAAGGAACATAATTACTATGAAAACCACTGCACTGTGAAACCTCTAACATTTAAATCCAACTGTTCACCTTAAAGAGTTTCGTCTCATTATACTTCCAGGAGTTAAAAAAGGGGAAGTGAGTACTGCAGAGGGCAGCTGTCGTGGCACATAATTCTGTGTTGGAAGAACTCCTCAGTAATCCTCTGCAATACCTTTGTTAACACCTACGTGCCATCGTCCCTTGTCATTTTCTCCTTCACTACTTGATTCCTCTTCAAGCATCTGAAGAGGCTGCCTGACTTTAATCAAAGAAATGTTTCGTAACATTTCCAGAGGATGTCGGAGTACTTTTAACTCCTTTAGCATCTTTCAAGAGCAGACGTGCTGCTGTGACCATCCTCCAGCTCGCAGCCCTCAGAAAAGCCAGGAAAACCCTCTTTGGTAAGGAGTTATGTATTGCATGTTCAACCCAGTGTGCCTGTTCAACCAGCATTGCCTAAGCTGGTGTTCTCCATGCCAGAACCTCCTTCCAGAACCAATATCTGCTGAGACCCATCACCATCGGGCTGCCTGGGACAGGGAGAGTAACACTTTCTGATCTGAGCTAGGGTGAAGTGGATTAGAAATGCTGCTGTGACTTAGCTAAAAGTAATACCTCACAGAAAGACAGGTGGTATTCAAAGGCTGGTAGCAAAATCTGACTCTTCTCTCAGACACTCCAGGTGCTTCACTGCAGAACTGGTGAAAGAGGGAATCTGACCTCTTCATATATATGGCAGTCAACAAATGATGTTAATCAGCCTGGCAGTCAAGAAATGCTGAATGCCACTCTGGATATTGCCTAATGCTGCCTCTGCCAGGGAAGCAGAGGGAAGCAGCAGCGTTCTGGAGGAGCCACAGGGACTGTGAAAAATAGATCACTCTGTTACATAAAGCCTACATTCGACTGTTCAAGGTTTACATCTATTTGATGCATTCAAGCCCCAGGTTAGAACACTGCTTAACCCTGTGCCCAGCTCAGAGCCAGCAGTGAATTTGGAGGCAGCACCTCTGAGCTATCCCCAGTCAGAACAGGAGTGCACTGAGTAATGGAGCACAGCTGCAGAGCCTATTCCTAATTTGTCACACAAGGTCAAGATAAGGCAACACTTCAGACTGTTTCAAGCAATGCTTGTGTTTCTTGCCAGCACACTGTATATTCTTACAGAAAACGCACCTACAGGCAAATGCACAAACAACAGCTGCTGTGTGCTCAGCAGGAGTCCAGGCACCAGCAAACACAGGGCCGTGCAGACACAGAGCTTGAGAGATGTGGTCCGTGGTCCTCCTACTTTATTCTACATCAATGTAACTCACATAATCAGAAATAATAGGCAGCTCAATTTAGTGAGTGAGTCACTGCACAGACACCCAGCAGAAGTTGTCCCTGCCGTCTCTCACCAGGGACACGTTGACATTGTGTGGCACTGTGTCCTAGCTCTGGTCCCACAGTCCAGCTGGGAACTGGGTGCATTGCTGCACTCAGACACGGTGTCCCAGTACTGAAGCCAGCTCAGAGACCCTGATGCAAAACATGCTTCCAGCTGTGTGATATTCCTTGACTGCATGCAAATGACTCCTGAATGTGCCCAAGCAGGCTCATAGCCACAGACATGCTTCCATGTAGCCCAAAGGAAAGAAATCAGTTAGGACAGGGCTACATGGACAACATGTGCAGCTCAGGAATGAGATCTTCCCCAAGGGCTCCTTGGAAGCAGATAGTGAGCAAGACACACACCAGGTTGAATTGTGGTAGCAGTAAAATCCTCTCTCACCACTGTCATTCCCATCAGGCTTTCTCCATTATAAGACAGGAGCCCAGGAGAAATGGTGACTGTGAGCAAACTGCCAGCACAGCAGCCTTTAATCTGCACATGTGAGGCAGTCAGGAGTAGGCCAAGGGCACACAGCTGATCTCCAAGTTCCCACGTGATTTAGGATGGGCACCTTGGTTTAGATGCCATCAGTTGCAGCACCATGATCTGCCTATACCATAGGTCTTGCTACAACTACAGGTGATAAAGCAACATAACAGGCAGCTTAGCAGCCCTGATTTCCAGAAGCACCAATAGCCATTCACCCTGCAAAAGCCAGCCCAGTATATTTTAATTCTAGAAGTGCATTGCAGGTGGCTATCGCCCTTTGGATAGCACAAGAGTTGTGTTAAATAAATTGTGCTAGTCATTGCAGGCCACAGCCAAAAGGGCTGCTGAGTCAGCCAGTCCACCATCAGTTCCTCTCTACTCCAGTTCTTTGCTCTTCTGAAGTGCAGTAAATAAAACTTGATCCACTGCCAACTTTTAGAGGTTGAAAGTACCCTGCAGAAAATCTGCACCAATATTGCTTTCACTTTAATATATTTCCTGTTTTTTCCCCAAGGGGATCTGAGGGTCACCCCACACCACGAGTCCTGGTGCTACTGGCACAGAGACCTGTGCTCACAGGAACGCAGGCATTTACGCAGAGCTGGTCAGGGTATTCCAGCTGGGCAACTCACAACTTAGAGGAACTTTGAAACAACACTACAATGAAGAGCTATGGAAATCTGGGGAGCGACAGCAGGAATGGTGGGTGTTTGAGAGTCAAGGAAGAGAAAAATGGTTGTGGTATCCCCACTGACTTTCCAGTTCCCTTTGAGGAAACCATTATTACCACAACCAAAAGAGTAAATTCTAAACTGAAAGAGACCTGTGACCCCTCACGGACACAAAAACAGGCAGGATCAAGTTTGAGGCAATGTCTTCAGCTAAACTACTTCACATGCAATTCATTCCCTCCTCCCTGGCCCACAGTTTTACACAGCAAACAGCTCTGCTTTTCCTGCTCAGAGCTCCATTCTAATTAGCTGTGGGCTACAATTAATTGTGGGCTACAGGGAGACCACTACAGCTACACCACCATAAATTGGTGTAAGAGAAGGAAGAACCAGGCCCTTTGTCCTTAAAAGCTCAACACTGGCCTTACTATTTGCATGGCCAGTATTTTCCCACTTAATCCTCTCCACTGTAATTCACAGAAGTAAACACTCTGCAGATGTAGTATTCGAATTTGGCCATTATTTTGTTAAAATATGCACACAGTGCTAGTCACCGTTATTAATTCAAATAGTTTTTATTCTGCTATTTTTAAAGAGGCAATGGCTGCAGCCTGCATTAAAAATACCTTTCACACTGTAAAAAAACAAAGAAAACACTACAGATAGTGGAGGAAACACCACAGGTTACAACTTTTCTAGAATCATACACCAGTTTCCCTGATCATAGTAACTCTTTTGAACCCTCACACAATCCAGGGATCTGCACACTGCTTCCAGTTCCCCCTCACAGAACACATGGTAATAGCGGTGGAAAACAGGACTGCGTTCTTGTGATTCCTTGGAGTCAGCTGCAACCAACACTGTATCATCAACACTTTCCTCTTTCTTTTTAGTACCACCTTTCAGGTGCCAGGGAACCAACAAATCTTGAGACTGAAAGGAGGTTCGGTTAGTGTGAACAGGCAGTCTGGAGTCTGCTCCCACTGGCCTTGCATCGCAGCCTTCGTCCTTCAAGTCATTAATGAGTTGGTCAGAACATGCTGAGTCTTGGTTGCTGCTTCCAGGCACTTGATCAGTAAGCAGTCTCTGCGTTGTGCTACTATTGATTTCCTTTTCTTTGCCTTTACTACCATTCTTTTCCTTAAGGTATTTAGACTTCTGGTTTTTGTATTCTTGTTCCATTGCCCAGACATAAATGAGTGCCATTCCACCAGGTCTTAGAAGCCGGGCTAGTTCACGGATAGTAGCCAGTCTCCGCTCCTGGAAAGGAAAAGCAGAAATGTGAAGCTAGTATATAAACAAAGAGTAAGGAGAATGGCAGCAGCTCCTCCTTACTGCTCCCCCAAGATACAATCAAAATTAAAAGTAAGGGATTTTTTCACTACTCATTTTCATTCATTATACAGTCCATCACTTTGTGCAAGCCAAAACATTTTTCTAAACACAGTTCTCACTGAAGCCCAACTTCTTCACCAAAAGGGTGGTCAAGCATTGGAACAGGGTGCCCAGGGCAGTGGTGGAGTCACCATCCTTGGAGGTATTTGAAAGACATGTAGATGTGGCACTTAGTGACATAGTCTAGTGCTGGACTTGGCAGTGCTGGACTAGATGATCTAAAGGTCTTTTCCAACTTGAATGACTTTATTATTCTCTTTCCATTTGAAAATAGTCCTGTGCTGAGCGTCACAGTCCATCTGAAAATGACACATGCCTCTTCAATAAGGTTATTCATTATTAAAATCCCAGATTCAAATCTACCAAACTTGATGATGCACACCCTAAGTTTGCAGCTGAAGAAGTCAGATTTACAGCTTAAACACAGGTCCTCTGACCACCCAAACAAACATATGTCAGCCTTCTCCAAAACAGATTTCTTTCTACTTTTCTATACTGGATTTAGAAACATTTGCTGCATTTCTGGTATTGAGAGACCTGTGGGGCCCCATAAAATTGCTTCATGGTCTAGAAGCTTGTTACCATCACGCAGTTCCTGCCAGGAGAATTTTACATAGCCCAGAAATAAAGCAGACCAGTGAGTAGTGTCCCTTTCATTCAGAGATGGAAAATAAATGCACAGAGGGAAAAAACCCAAAACTACAAGATCCACTCAAGAGCCAAAGATCTGAGCCAGGAAGAAATATAGCTCCTGACTCCCAAAGCAGAGCCCCCTTCTCCTATGTCATTAATTGTAAGCAGACAAAAATGAAACACACAAGAATTTAGACCAAAGCACCAGGAGGAGCAAGGGCATCTGACAAGGAGAGAGAGAATGTGAACAGAAAAGTCTAAGAGGAAGCAGTAGCATAGCAGCTTAACTCTGCTCTGACAGCTGCTACACTGAATGCAAACCTTCAACTTCTTCCCATTTTAGTCTTCCCTTTTGCTCTCATTGTAGTATTAGCAGCTCTGCACAGCAGTACAGCAGCACAGTGGAGCACAGGGAGGGGTGACTTACTGCTGTTGAGAAATGGTGTATTACAGCAATAGAGATGCAGGCATCACAGGAACCACTGCGCATTGGCACCGACAGGGCATCACAGACAAAAGCCTGGAAATGCTTTTCTCCACAAATATCCACCAGGTTTTTGCTGCGATCACAGCCAACCTAGAAAAAAAGTGTTGCATTAAGCTTTTCATAAGAGGATAATTACAAGACTGGAAAATGATTTTTACTTGATGCTTACAGTAATAGAGTCATCACAGTCTCCTACTGAGGGAACACATTTTAGTTTGAAATCAAAACAAGAGCAAGAGTGAGAAAATAGCCTTAAGAGGAATATATGGCTCCCAGGTACAGACAAGAAGAAAACAACCCTGATGCTTACTTAAAACAAAGCTGGAAGACTGGATAGTAGACAGCTCATTATACCACCCTGATTTTGAACCAGCTTAACATGGACCAGGTTTCAACCTAACTTTTCTTCAAAACTAATTCAAGGTATCTTGAAATCAGCAAAACAAGAGGTGACCGAACCTCAGTATTTTCTTTCAATTTCAATTGTCATTTGTTAACTTGACAACATTTGAAGCACCAAAGTACTGAACTGACAAAAGCTGATCTACAAGTGCAAATGACCATCTGGTGACTCTGGAGGCATCACTAAAGTATGTCATACAGTGTCACTGATCACAACCAGGTTTTCTCACTTCAGTGTAAACAAGGAAGTGCTCAGATACAGTCTTCTTACCCCTCAGTATCATGATCCACAAAAAATTTAAGCACAACATCATTTTCCAAGGTTCTGTACAGTCCAGTTGAAATGACCCCTAGAAACCATTTCAAAACACCTCATAAAACATCTGGGGTTTGCCCCTTTAAACTTTGGCCAGTGTCCATGTCAAAGACAGTAAAACTTACCATCTTTGAAAAATCAGCATCTAGAAGAGGTTTTTTTACATGCTTGCAAAAAACCAATAAATCCAAGCTGATCAATATCCTTTCTAAAAGAAAGATATAGAGTGAGGCATGCACCACCCTCATTTTCACATCTGCCATGCACACTGAATACTCTAATAAAAGCCCTGCTACCAGATTGTATATGAAACTCTGCTTGTACAAGAATATTACATTTATTTTCGTTTTCAGTGACAGCAAGAAGTAAATAGCAGAGAACAGGTTCAGAATCCTAACTAATTACTGCCGACAGTGTTTACTACATTCAATACTGAAAGAATACTAAACCATCTTTGATGCAAGAAGAATAACAAACTTGCTCTGCTTAATCAACCCAGCAGAGGCAACAGTACTGCTAAAATTAAAAACCTCTTTTCCAGTGATTAAATTATATTTATTTTCTATCATAATTTTTCATTTTATTAGTTCAAATAATTTTATCTTTCAGCCTACCATTACAGTTTTGAAGAAAACTAGAATTCTGTTCCAATCTTATGTCCTGAAAGCTTCCACATGAGTCGCTTTCTAGTCAAGTCGCTGACTTTTGATCCAACATAAATGAAACAGTTGTGAAAATGCCAACCTGACAACACAAGATAATCCTCCACAAAAATAGCACTATGAGTATGTACACATTTTCCTGCCAATTAGCAATAAACAGATGTGAAAAGATCAATCCTAGCATTGCTTTCTTCCCATGTATTTCTTGGCCTCTCACATTTACTGAAGCACTGAGTGAATAGAGTTGTACACGAATAAAAAAAAAGAAACTCCTCTTTACTTGAAAGTAAACAGAAATCCCCATCACTTCACACTTGAAGCCAACTGAAGTGTCTTTAAATTACTCTGGCAACCTGCATGTTAGCGATTGCACACCTCATTACCGGTGCCTTTAACTACTTCTGCAATTAAGACATTAGCTTGCAGTACTTAATAATAAAACTCAAACAACCAAATTCACTGCTGGCAGAAGGAGGGAGAAGAATACTTGCAGCTTCCACTGACAGCAAGCTTTCCCAAGAAGAATTGCTTTGGCCCTCCACATCTATAGTGAAAACGGGTTGGATAATGGAATGCAATCTCCTGTTCCCAAAATGACCTTGAAAAGGACTACCATGTACGTTGATGAAATCCAATGAAATGAGAATGAGAACAAAGGCATGACTGCCAGAATGCGAAGTCCTCATTTGCATCTAAATTATATCAAATATTATGAAGTCAGGCTTACTTGTATTGTCATACTTACTAAAGCCAATGTACATCCACAGCAAAAAGATGCTGTTTCACAATGAAAATGGAGACCTTGAAATAGATCCCTTTGAATGCGCAGCTGCTCTAAAAGAGGTATATTAGGCTAAAACTTTATGTGGTTTTAAATGTAAACATGATAATAGGTGCTATGCATAGATGCATAAATGGTGAACACAGGGAGTCACCGCAGATGCCTGGTGCAGAAGCTAGGCAAATTTAGAATTATTTTACTAGTATTATCTCTGCAAAATATTTTAAAATAATCACCACATTCCTGCATTTTTTGGCTTACAAGAGACATGCATTCACTAAAACCCAAAATACATTGGTTTCAGTCACTTAAAAATAAGCTACCAAAAACCAGATAACTTTAGTGGTGCAATGCCAGCTTACAGCTGGAAAATGAGCCTATCTGTGGTTTTTATAAGTACAGAAAACATTTACAGCAAGGGCCAGAGATCCCAAACTCAGTTTTTCCCAATTCCATTACTAACTGATTTCTACATTCTAAAGCATGCAGAAGCTTTGATGTGATGAAGCTTCATTTACAGAAAAGAGTTCAAAAGACTGTTTTAATTAACAACAGGTTTATTTTTCTCTCTCTAATTAAATATGTATTCAACCACTTAAAAAAAAAATCTCAAAATATCACTGGAAAGCTTTAATTTTTGCCAGTTCATATCTCTAATTTTATTGTCCTTGCTGACATCTTTTCCAGAAGAGTGGAGAAAGGTAGATGAATTACTATTAGTTCAGTGTCCAAACCCAACCAAATCTAGTACATCTCTTGGTGAGCCGAGTTGTATACATTTTCAGAGTTTTCTATTTCTTATTATCTGTGAGTCTTCTCAATCATTTCTTATACCTGTTTTCCCAGTTTTCCAAATCAAATTCCTTGCTCAGTCCCACCAATTTCTCATATATATCTCAAATAGCATGGCTGACTATTCAGCTGAATCTAACTCTTAGTGAGTCCACCTCTCAGCAAGTTGCTCTACACTTTTTAGTATTTCCCTTTAGAGGCTGGCTTCTCAGGCTTCTCCAATTTTTCTCCAGGCATCCATTCCCACATTCCGGCTTTTTTGGGAAGTACCACCACCCTTGTCTTCACCGCTTTTGGTGATGTGGACAATAGCACACGGGAGCACCAGAACGGCCACTGAAACCTATGTACTGTGGCTGAAATCCACTTGGATTTCAGACATTGATTTTCATTGTATCTGCATCCAACTCTTATATTAAGCCATGAAATATTAGTATGGAGGCCTGTAACTCTGTAAGTAGAAGCCCAGCAAACACAAAACCTAGGAAAGAGGCAAAGGCATGTCCTCATTCTGGCGTATCACACCCACTCTGGGCATGCTGGGTAATGCAAAACTTGAGACAATAAAAATATCAAAAAAAGACCATGATAAAAGAGGAGAAAGGAGGGAGACACAAATGTAACACCCGTGAGTTGTTTGAGTTTGCAGCAGCCCTGTACTACCTTCCTGGGAACAGATAACACAGGTAGATATCCCATCCTGCTCTTTCATGTTTCCAGGCACCTTCACCTCCACCATTTCAGCCAGGAGTAGCTAAAGTAAATTTTATAAAATCTATTTAACACAATGGTTTGGAATAGATCATTAGGGGGAAAAACACACTAAATAAATAGCTTGCTTTGTAATGGTGCTGCAAATCTGCAATAGATAAATCCTTCTGGAAGCTTAAACGTAGGTAAAGACAGGTCGAGGTTGCCCACCATTATATATTTTCTCTCTACATTATCTCATTATAACTAACTCAACCTGGTAGAATTAGTTCATTTAAGTATCTGGAAACCTGATTTATTCAGCACATTAGAAAGTGATGAAGAAAACAACATCTAATTCTGAAATCCAGCCACCAAACAGAATTATGTGGCTCCCCAGAGAAATACCTCAGCTATAACTAATAGCACGAGAACTCAAGGAACCAAATTACATTCCAGCAAACACACACAGACACACACACACACGTAGAAAAAGAGATGCCAGCATAACCACAGCAAGACAGACAAATCTCCTTGCTCCAGTTGGTCTGAGTCAGGCTTTTAGCATTCCTTTCACGTAGTGTTTTGGTTTTCCATTGCATATAGCCAGAGTGTCTCTGGAAACAAAGCGCTGTGTCTAAGACACACAGTTCATTTCTCAATGACAAAGCAACAGAACCAAGCTGAGCGACTCAGCTTTCATTCTGGGTTTATGCTGCTGTTACCCAGTTGCTTCTGAGCTCTCTTCCCAGATCTCTCATCAATTTAATGACTGCTATCTGTTGAGAGAAAAGGGCAGGAAAGGTTCCTCTGTCTTGCCCTTCAATTGCTAAGATATGGTGAACTTGCTCCAGCTATACCTTTACTAATTAGTTTTATCCTTCCTGCTTTTACTTTCTACTAAGAAAGTACTATTTTCTAATAAGACCTTGGGAGAGAAGTCTGTTCTTAATCAGTATGAACCCAGTGCAGCTAAAACCCACCCAACATTATGCAACGATACCACAGCAAATATTAATCCTCTCTCTTCCCCACACCCTGGAAAAATCAAATTCTTATATGTTTCCAGTGGATCTCAGTTTGGGACAATAATGCAGAAAACAGAGATGCACATCTCGCAGAAAAAGTGTGTCTTACAAGGTCTTGTGAAATATAAACTATATTACCAATTACCTTTGAATGACACAAACTACAGAAATAGGAACGTCTGTATTAAAGGAAATGATTTTGGCTCCTGCATACCCATAATTTTTTTCCTAGTGTCAGTGTTCTGTCAAGGAGAGTAATCTCTTTACATATAAAGAAAAACTATCTACCCAATGGCATTTTCGGTTGTTTGCAACTGGATTTCCCACCAGTTTATCAGTTCAATTGAAAAGGTAAACCACAAATTTGAAATGTGTCAGCGTCTTTCATTCACACCCCAGCCCTGTGAGGATGCTGAACATTCTTTCAGGGATTTACACATCACCACACCTACCTGAACACTGGAAACCAGGAGACAAAGCTATAGCTCATAAAAATTGATGAGATCCTTTATAATAATGTCAACTGGCTCTGGAATGAAACCCTTGTGGTAACGGGGGGAATAGCTAAGGCTGAGACATAACATTCCATAAAAGCCCTGCTTACAGATATGAATATTAAGCTTGAAAGCACTTTAATAAAATCTTTTAAAATAATTCCCCCAAGCGAGGCTGGGTGGGGAGAGAATTGTGGAAAAACAACCCTAAAACCAGCTCTCTCTTTTGCATTCATTCAAACAATAAAAAAGCTGGGCGAGACAAAAAGAAAAAAGGTAATCTGAAACTCTATTAAATTCAACCTTTCTCCAGTCTTTGTCCTAGCTACATCAGACATGGATTCCATCTCTAACTCAAACATTCTTAATCTGAATTTATTTGTCATGAAATTGCTGCTCTTTATTGCTGCTCTCTCACTGTGCCAGAATAATGCAGCCATTACAGCACTGTCACTTCTGCTGAGCGTAGATGGACTCGTGCATTTCATTGTCACACAAGGATACTCAAGTAGATAAGGCTGCATGTAATCATCCAAAGAAACTGAACCAAATACAAAAGCACAGGCCACAGAGGAGATAATTTCAGACAGTGCCTGATGCTTAAAACCATCAAGAGAGCTACCTTAGCTTTGATCTACCATTAGCACTGCTACTTAAAGCATAAAAGCATAAAGTAACCTTTAAAGCACATCGCTTGCCTTGGGGAAGTGCTTGCCTCAGGTTTTCAGTATTTCTGAGTCAAACACCTTCAGCTACAGAGCTGTGCCAAAAGTGCTCTACCCAACCCCTAAATAATTCCTAATTTCACACCATGGCTTTATTGCTTCTTTCCCAACAGGACCTAGGCTATAAGCTCCAGTACACTGTGCACAAAAAAGAGACGCAGAACTGATTATGTTTATGCCTGGATTTTATGCTTCCAAGTAAAGAGGAGTAAATGAAGGAGAAAACTGATGTTCTACATCTAGAGAGCATTTCCTTTATCCCAATGATGCATCTGATATATAAAACATATTCTGTAATCTCTCATCCTCAACTCCATGCCCAACCCAAGGTAAGTGGAAGTAACTGTATTTGAGACACCTTGTCAAAAATTTTAAAAAATGTGTAAACACAATATACACTGGGTTTTCTTTAACTACACTTTAGCTGCCACAGAAGAATAAATCTAGTAGAAAAAAGGAGTTACATCCATCCTCCTGAGACTCTGTGCTGACTTGTAGATGAAAATAAGCAAACGCACAGACTGTCTCCACCAAGAACAACTACTTGTCACCAGTGGAAAATATAATGTTGAGGGAGGCCGACTGAACGAAGCAATTCCCAGATTCTGTTTTTCAACTGTCTAAACTGCTTCTTTAGAAGTTTCCTCCCTTTCACTGTTATTTTTCATGTTTTGTCTTTCTCCTGCAGACACATAAGGAATGAGGTGACTCCTAAAGTAATAGAGCAAAGGGGCTGGCTTTCCTTTGACTGCCAGCTGATATGTGATCTTTCTTTCCCTTAGCTGGTTAACTGCGGGCTCCAGAAAACAGACTGGTGCTGGCAATTCTGGAACACAGCACCTTGCAATGATTTCACCTTAAAAGTCTACCACAAACCTCCACAAGTGCAATTTACGAAGTTCATTCTAGGACTAGTTGATCTCCATGGTACCCTGATAAAAGTTGCTCCTCTCTAGTTAGGTTTGCTGATTTTTTTTTTTAATAGGAGTCAGGAGTGAAAGACTGAAAGGTACTGAACGTTAATAATTATATACAGACTACAGAAGTCAGGCATAAACATACCTACTTATAAGCTGGTTGATGTTATTCTAGCCTATAAGAACAGTAAGGGAAATAAATCCATTACTAATACAGACAGGGTTGTAAATAAAAACTTATGTTTTTAGCTGGATATAAATAGCAGGAGATAAACTCCTGAAACACAAATAACTCCAAGTTTTATTATCAATGAATGCATTGCTCTACATAGGAGTTTTCAAGACTGATGGACTTCAAACTGTTCCCCAGTACAAGTATGTGAAAAAATACAGTTCTGGAACAGGGGAGAGCAGATGCCATGATGCACACTCCTCTGAGATTTTGGGGGGGGTTAGAACAACAGGAAGTTTGACTTTTTTCTTCCAAAAAGTCTTTGAAATATTTGCAATAAAAACTATCTCTTGGTTCATATTTCTATGTGCTTCATCTCTTCCTGATAGGAAGGGAGAAGAGTAAAACTGAACTAAGTACAGACTGTGCGACAGGGAAAGAGAGAACATGAGCAAGAACGATGTCAGAACTGTCTAAAAGTGAAGAAAAGGGAGTGAAAGACCAGAACTCTGTACCAATGTTGAGACTTCCCTGTGAATTTTATGTTGGCATATTTACTGGGCCTATGCACAGAGCCAGAGGTGGGACAGCCAAACATGACATCATTCACAAAAGAGACATGCCACCAGGCCAAAGGGAACTGAAGAGGATACATGAAAAATAGTGCTGCCCATGGAGATTTCAGGGACATGTAGATTGCGTTACCTGCGCACAAGCCTAGTGAAAAAGTTCCTGGAAGCATTCAAATTGCCCAACCATTTTCCCTTTTAACACGTTTATTCAACAATAAAAGGCTAAACCATCTGTTACAATTTTTCAATCCACTGCATCCATTACTATCTTTTTATTAACATATTTTGAATTGCAAAGCAAAAGTGGCTTTGAAAAAAGGAAAAGGGTAATGCACGTAATGAATGCATGTGGAAACCTAACACAACTGGTAATTGATCTTGGACCAGGAAACAGCTTTCTGTTCTTGGCATTCTTCCCACAACTGAACCTCCAACATGCTACAACTGCGTGACAGAATAAATACTAGAACCAATGAAAGGAACTGACAGTAGCTACTACTTACCATGTACAAATCCTCACTGATGCCTAGATATTTCCCGTTACCACAACCAATATCAGCCACTATTGATCCTGTTGGCAGGGACCTGAGAAACTCTACAATTCGGGGCCATGGGCTGTGCCTGGTACTGCTGAAGTGTGTGGCAATCTCTTCATACACCTTGTGTACATATTCTTGCTCCAGCTTCGAGGCCTCCACCTCATTGTGGGGAAACGAAGGTTGTACCAGTCTTTGCTGTCCTTTCTGGCTGTCACAGACAGATGGGTAAACTAGATATGGCAACAGTCAAAGAATATTAATTTTTTTAAGTGCTTCCTTATGGGTTAAGTGTATTTAGCAAAATAAAATTAAAAGTGAAATATTAAAATGCAAAAAAATGCTTCACTCCACCTTTTACCTTTTAAAAACAGAAATGCAGGTCAAACTGCAGAAGTGTTTGATGACCTGAAAACAAGCCCACATGTATCAGAGGCTGTCTGCAGTGATCATTAATCTTGCTATGTTAATGTTTTCAGAACTGAGACTGTGTCCCCAATGCCAAAGACCATGACATCATTGCAATTCAGCCTCTGAAATTCTGTTCTGAGGGCACAAATGGACTTCAGTTCTATGTAATCATTGAGCCACCTGTCTACTATTATCTGTACTGCCCTAAGGCACTTATATGGCTCTATCACGGCAGATCTGTCTGCTTCTCCTTCTCTTATGTACTTACTTTCACAAAATTACAGGCCCACTCAAAAAACAATCAAACTGAAGTAAACCTGAAGAATAGTAGTTACTTCTATTCTGTTACATTATTTAAGCATTTGAAGTGTCAATGAAATGCAAGATTCCAGACTACTTGCCTGGGTCTGGAACAAGCCAGCTGCCTTCCTGCACAGAGCAACTCCACAACCAAATGAATGCAAGCAACTCAAGCCATATAGTATGCCTAACCCTGAGCCACCCAGGAATGGCTGCAAGGACTGCCAAAACTACCCAAAGGAATAAACAGATTTGCTCAAACCAGAAAAAGCTTATGTATCAGTGATAAATAACAATTCTGACTTGAAGACTGCCTCAAGACACTTACTGCAATTGCAAGGGCTTCTCCTCACTTTCCTGAACGTAAATGATGTCCTCGTTTCCCTTCGATTTAATGTTATATCTCCAACATCAGCAGTGATTGTTCCAACTTTTTGCCCAAGCTTAGATGCTTGAATGATATCATATTTTCGGGGTGTGATCCTAAAATAAAGTAATACAAATTAAAGGAATAATTGAATTTGCATCAGAAAAAAACCCAATCCATCCTTGTAAGAAGGAAATTCTTACACACTAAAACAAATGTGATTACAACATGCCATTTAACATATTGCTGCTTCTCAGTTTTCTACTTATTCAATTTTAGACAGAAAAGAGCTGACACAAACTAATGACATTAATTAAAGTGTTGTTTAATTGTAAGTAATTACATTTCCCTTTCCTCCCTCCCTTTTCTCCCATAAAGTTTGATTGTTTATTTGTCTAGGATTTTTTTCTTTATAGATTTATTTTTGTCCTGGCATTGTCTGGGATAGAGCTGATTTCCTTCTTAGTACCTGTGCTAACAGCAACAGTGTTGTCTTTTGGACTTAACTGCACTGGGCATCACTTGTTTCACTCGGTTTTCATTCCTCTCTCTCTCCCTTTCTTCACTATTACTAGCATTGTTATTATTATCATTGCGAGTGTCATCATTGTATTTTATTTTGTTTCAATTATTAAACTGTTCTTATCTCAACCCACAGAGTTTACTTTTTCCCTCCAATTCTCCCCATCAGGGTGGGGGGAGTAAGCAAGCAACTGTGTGGTAATTAGTTGCCAGCTGAGGTTAAACCATGACAATGTGACATAAAAATATGTATGGTAAAGATAGAATACATTACTAAAAATGGTGGCTATGGGTATAAAAGCATAGAATTGGCTGAGGTCTACATTAGCAGATTGAAGTTTCTTGTTGCAAATGGGCCTCTCGAATTCTGCTTTACAACAGAATTGCTTTACCATTTATTGACAGCAGAAAATGAAAAGAATTAAGCTCTTGGGAGATCTATTAAACTGCTCAAAGGGAGAATTTCTGTTGTAGATCTTTCTTGAGCAAAATCTATCTAGCAAGCGAGCAAGCAAACTGGAAACAGAGCTTCTTAAGCTACTTCTGGGTTTGGCATGGGTCTTAGAGGAACACAAAAATATTTTTGCACATACAAAATTAATAAAATTAAAGTGATTTGGAACTCTCTAATTTTATGAAGAGGTTTACATTACGAAAAAGTACCAAAGCCAAGAATTTTTAATAGCTTTACACATGGATCTCTCTCAAAGTAGAAAAGTGGAAAATGAGAAAGTAAAATGAGAAACACAACATGTGAGAAGAGAAACAGCTGCATCTACGTGTAACTTCCCATCACTTGCAGATGGGAAAAAGTGGATACTCTTGGAACAAAACAGAAACTCTTCAGGGGAATAGCTCAGCACTTCAAAGCTGTTACTGTCACACTGAAATGCTTCCTGAACTTAGTCGTCAAGGAGATTACTGCAGAAGTTTCTTGAAGAAAAAAAAACCAAACAAACAAATCATCTCTAAGGAATTGGCCCCCCAGTGATGCTGACTTCCAAGTAACTGACTCTCAGCAGGACAAACTCTCAGCATAAAACTGACTTCCATATTGGTTAGCTGAGTTAAACCCTCTCAGGTTGAACAAAAAGCGGGGGGGAGAGGGGGAGGTGTCTGACATTTTTATAAAGGTGAGCATTCAATTTCATCTCAAATTTCTACCAGATCTTTTTTGCAGGTCACACGAAACTGTCGACCAGTGCCTGTTCTTAACCAAGAACAAATGAACGTCACCAGAAAAGTCAGAATTTTACTTTCACCAATGAGACAAAAAGAGCATACATCTTTTGTCCTCTTTGATGACACTGTATAGCTTATTTCTAAATCACATGTTTCTCTTTCAGAGAGAACTGAACAAAAATCCTTTTTCTGCACACTTTGTTAACGGGATCAAAACTAAGTCTCTAATTCCTTGCTATACAAGTATACACATTGAAAACATTTCCAGAATAATTTCAAAACTGACTCTTTTGCTCTCTAATTTGATTTCTGTGGTACAGATAAAAGGCATCACAACTAATCTTGAACATCTTTTGGCATTATGCGTGCAAGTGAAATAACTACACTTTCTCACTGGATGATTAATCTTGTTGATTGCAATACTACATTCCACTAGCATGATGGAAAGGTTACTTCTGTTGAGTATCTTGACCCATTACTGCTTTTAAAAATATACAGAAAAACTATTCTTAGGAAAGGCGGACAAGCAGAGGGACAGGAATCACTTATACGTAAGTAGAAATATCTGGGACCTTCATTTCAAATGTATTTGTCATTGGTTCTCAAAAGACAACCATCACTCGAAGGTACAAGTGAGTTAAGTAATAATCTCATTCCAGTTCTTAATAGGCAGGTACACTACCCCAGCTTGAATGCCTGCTGGCAAGTACTGCAAGTGCTCCGCATGCATCCTTCTGCCTCCTGGGAGTGTGGCTGCCCAGGGCCAGCTTGGAAGGAGCAGAGCTGGTAGCCTTGGAGAAAGCTGAGGCCTCAGCAAATGTGAACCCTCCTTCACCTGGGAAATGCTTTTAAAGGGAAGCTGCCCCACTGGGCCTTGCTCTAGTTACATCCCCAGATGCACCTCCAGCTCTGTTTGTGCATGGCCACTGCCTTGACCCCCAGGCTAACATTCCAATCTGGCCTCAGCCCAGCCCCATGGTGCTGCCTGATGCCTGGGGTTGGGGACTGCCCACTGGTTCCCCTGGCCAGCAACGTCACTGACTGCACTATGTTCTCAGAGTCATAGATAACCTTTCCAAAAGACAACTGACAGTACTTGACAGGACAGAATAAGAGGCTTATAATGCTGGTATCCATGTTCAGTCCTGTATGTCACAAACCGAGGGACTTCACTGCCCTGGGCTTCTATAATGGTGCACATCAGAAGTGCCAAGTGCTTTCTACAACTATTTATTTCATGATGGAATATACAGGTGGTATAAGAGCTCTATAAAAATGAACAATGTAAAGGTTATCAGGGAGTTCATATTCATCCTTCTTCATGATACCAATTAACCAGTAAAATTAAAAGGCAGAAAATTCTCTGCCACTAAAAGGATTTGATGTTTAATTTACACAGAATGTAATTAGTGTCTCCAATTGACTGCTGAATCAGTGACAGCTTGAGCCAAACAAAGGAAGAAACGTTTACCATGGGCATTTCTGTCCAATATGAGGGTTTCCATATTCTCCTGAAGTGCATTACTCTTAGATCTTGCCAAGGTTTTAGCCTTTTTGCCAATTTCAACACTCCCATTATAAGTATCTCCCAGTGGTGCACAATTTAAAAAGCATGTATATAAATTCTATAATAGGCAAAACATCAAGGCATATTTCAAGAGATCTCTTTCCAGGATCCCAAACCTGCTCAGTGCAATGCAATCTTAGCAGCAGCTAAAGTGTCCCTAAAGCAGCTGGGAATAGCTCAGGAAGACTACCCTCCCTCATGCCCTCTGTGCAAGAGAAGTCACTCTCCTAAACCATTCCCTCTCCCAAGCCTTTGGCATATGTGATCCAATGGAAAAAGCTGTGAGCTGAAAAGAGAGAAAGGAAAAGATGAAGGTAATTGCACTAAAATCAATTCTTTGCCAGCTCAGAGTTATTAAGAACTTGACGTAAGAGAGAGAGATTTCCCAGTGAAACTTCACTTGTAACAGCAGCAGTAAACTGCACCTCTGGGACTGGCAATCAGCTTCCTAAATCCCCAAGTTTTACCATTTAACCTGAGCAGCAACTGAGCAGAGGAGTGAATTTGTATATTAGTTATAAAACTTGACTTGATTTCTTTCAGAGCAATTTTAAATACAGAATGTTATTAACAAAGCAAACAAACAACATTTATTATTCCTCTATTATCAGCAATGCAGGGACTTTTACCCATGTGTCCACAGGTATCTGGATTCTCCAGTCATCACCAATAAACTGCATCGGGGCAGCAAAATTGCCACTGTATGGCCATCAGGATGTTTGAAATCCATCACAATCTAAAAAGAAACAAAACCAGTCACTGTGAATAAGTGTGACTTACAGAGCTTCACGTACATGTCAGGTATTCTCAAGTCCTAGCTTTGTTTGCCTCTCTAACATGTTCGACTGAATACTGTTACGGAACAGCTGCATATTTCCTAGGGACGCAGAAGTCTCCAGGTCTTCTGTCCTAAAGATCTCTCCCATTCAGCACCATGTCAGGTATTTCAGGCAGTCACAAAAATATGCATATATAATTAAAATTTTATATACATATATATGTATATAACATTTTCTTTTCACAGTAAAAACTTTTTTGTAAGAACACAGTAGCACAGTTCAATCTCTGGTGTATCTGAGAGGGCGTAAAGGATTACTATCCCGCAACTAAAGGCAACTGCATAAGTGGAAGAGAGGGCTCATTTGCTGTATCTAAGATCATCAGCTACTGTATTTTTGTGATGTCTATGCAGAGAGACAAGTTCCTCCACAGGGCTATTCATCCTAGTGTAAAATGTAGAGCTAAGTAATGTGGAATGACCCTATGCCCTCTGGAAATGCTTATCCATTCCCAGCAGACTGAGCTGTGACAATTAACTCTGTAGATACATAACATTTAGATAAGCAGTATTAGATGAGAAAAATAATTTCCAGCTTGCTCACATTCTTGGAGGTTTGCAGCACAACAAGCACATGCAGTCTCTAAAGATCCTGGCTAAGATGCCAACTACCAGACCATCCTTTTATTATTTGCCATCTGGCTTCTAGCCATGGCAATATATGGAGGTAACGCTTTCAGCTTTATTCCAATTTCACAGCCCAGATGGCAGTGGTACATTTTGCTTTTGCTTGGGCTAGGAATGTTATCCTTTTACATTTCCCAAATGAAAGAAACACTTGCTGTGGAAAATAAGGAGCAGGTCATTTAAGCAAGCCAAACAAGTTACAGAAGACTTAGTGAGAAAGAAAAGTGGTCAAAAATGATTCAAGTCAGCAGTTCCTGGTACACTGGAGAACTGTACCATGAAACTGCTGCCACCTGATTTGTAACCTACTAAGTATGCAATTTAAAAGCAGACTTACTACAGTATGCCAGATTGAAACAAATTGAGCAGTTCTGCTTCTGCATACAGATGCATTTAACAAAGAGAAAACAGTGGTGCAATGATCAGTCATTCAGCACAAAAACACAGCAAGACAGAGACTGAATAAGCAAGACTTTTAAACACTACAAATTGCCACTTACAACAATTACTATTTAATGTTGTGCACATTGAAGCAAACCACAAGGGCATTTACATTTTTAGGAAAAAAATATTTATGCTGTAGTACTACTCACATAGAGTGACACAGCTTCCTATTGGGCTATTTAAATTTAAGGCAAGAAGTGACAAGGGTGGCAAACAGCAGGTTTGACAGGGGTGGAGAGATATGGGGGAAGAGGAATAAAGCACAGTTAAAAGCTCTGATTATGAAACACTTCAATAGCTACAAAATAGATGAATGGCAGTCACTTGCTACTGTACTCTTTCCCTTGCACTTTGCAATTTCTAGGAAACCTTAAAGTAGCATGGGGTGAAAAAGGAGAAAACACAGTGGCTTTACAAATCTGATGGGGAGGCTGTCCCATAAAGCATGAGCAGCAGCAACTTTCTGTAAAAAGATGTAGCTGTTTGGCAAGGCAAATAAACCAGAAGATAACTAATCAGGGCCAACAGGCAAGGAAAGGAAAAGCATGGAAAGAAAAGAAATGGGGAGTGAAGTGGTAGGATGAAATGAGTGAGATGATATCTCAGTCTGTCTTTTGCCTCTTTGGCTCACTGCTGCTGGGGACAGGTGTGAGGGGACAAGATAGTATGGCAAAACAAACTGAACACAAGCATGTCCAGGTTCCTTCCTGGAGGCTCCACTACTCCACTGCCCATCATTCTGGGTCAGTAGCAGCCTCAAAGCTCGGTTTTTGCGGATGATATTCAAGAACTGCATTTTACTCATGAGTCAATGAAGAGACCTCTGCTGGGTCCCCCCCACTTCCAGTTCCCATCTCCCTTCAGGGCCCAAAAGAGGACCTTGTTCCCTTTCACTTCCACATGCCAGGCTCTATATAAAGCAGTGGGAAACAGCACCTCCAGCTCCCTACTTCTGAGCTGCTTCACCTCATGCATCTCCAATTCCTTTACCCTCCCCAACTGCATGGCTCCAGAGTCTGTTCACAAAAGATGCTCCACAAACCCTGTCCTGTTAACAACTGTGCACCCAAAACAACAGAGGTTCAGAGTGCTCTGTAACAGATAACACATTGGGAATGAGAGGCCACAAAACTATTCCTGGTAACTGGATTTTCAGGCAGCAGTGGCAGGAAAATAGAGAAGAGCATGTCCTCCTGGCTGAATTTCAGCTATGCTATGCCAACAAGAAATACGTGAAACAAAATTTATGATGCTGCAGAATTTGAGACTGAAAACAGGAGATTATCTCTGTAACATCTGGAAAGTCTAATCCTCGCCAGCACAGGATCTGTTTCTGCTCCCTACTTTTCTGGGGAGGGAAAGCTTCTGTACTGTAATCTCACACTGTGTGGCTGCTCCCCATTTAAATGAATTTCATTCTTATGAAAAGCTGTGATGACATGGGAAGGAAAATATAAATAAAGGCCTAATTTACTTGCAAATGGGCAACGACATTAAGTAATTAGCAGTAATTAGAAGAGCCAAAAATCCAAATCCAAAACTGCTTATGAAGAAGACTGAGGTCCTCAGCTAGAATATATTATAGTTTTGCACTTTTTCTATTAACAACAAATTTGACATTGCAATTGAGACAGAGAAACAAATTTAAGGAACTCACAGTAAACCTCTGAAGAAAAATAGTGCAATTCCTATGCTTCACTCCTTTATTTAGATTTCTGTACCTGAATGCTTAAAAAAACTAAGCAAGAGTACTTCCTCTATCCTTTGTTTACAGTAGAGGAAAGAACATTTAACCCAGAAGAGTTTTTGAAGAACTCTGTTCTTATCTCTGACAAGTCTGTTAGTGACTGAAGTAGATAACATTCCCACAGTCCTATATGTGTCTTTATTCTGACAGAACATTCTGAATTGTCACAGTCAAACACACATGCACATAGAAGATTAATGTATTTGGTCCTCTTTTTAATTTACTAAGGACTTACAATCAATAAAGCAACTCTGCCACTGCTGAATCAATCTGCTTCATGACAGTTTTGCTCCACAGGAGCTATTTCCAATTACTATTTTAGTTTTTACCTATTTTCTTTTTTCTCTTAGATGGCAGAGTCAATAAGGATCAAATTTCCAGCTAGCCCATGGTGCATCATCCAAGGATTACATTCACAAAATATAAGTAGTGGATGCTTTGATCTTATACAAGTTTTACCATTTTTATTTGTGCTATTGAAAAAGTGTGCCTCTAAATATAGCAAAAAAACTTGAAAGAAAAAAACCTGCTAATAATAATATCTTCTTGTGGTTTTAAATAACTTGTCACACTGTCAGCTTATTTAAGAGAGAGTGTTCATAACAAGGAAGCACACAAAGCAATAAACAGCTTTCAAGGATGGCTAAACATCAAAGCAAAGGGACACCACATGACGGGCATTGTTCCTGTGGCACAAAATACTGCACAATGCAAAAACCAGAAAAAAAAATAAAAATAATCCAGCATAAAAGAAAAAGGGAATAATGTAGTTTTTTCTTAACTCCTTAGGGAATAACAAGTGTGTACCACTTTCAGTGCAGTGGTGCTGTACTTCATGAAAGAGCAGGAGGATGAAGGTGAATGACTGGTCTATCAAATAAGTAAAGATTCAAAGGCAAAACAGAAATAATGCAATAGGGCTATAAGGACAATGTTAATAAGGATTTCACTGCTACAGCGGAGAATGACAACTGTTTTTCTAAGCTTTGTTTCTAATGCAATTTATATTTGATGTTAATAGACTACCTTAGACAAAACATATACTAAAGCTAAAAAAAGTACAATGTGGAATTCTTCTCGAGTCTCTGACATTATTTACTGAATTTTCAGAGAGCAGAGACAGATTATCAGCCTACATAATAGCTTCCCACATGTAAAACAGATGAAAAAGAATGTCTACTTCAAAGACAGCTGAGAGGTTTAAAGCCCATACATGGAGCTTGAACAACACAATGGGGCTCTATGTAGAGACAAGAGCCTGCTGGCTTACACAGGACCGAGGCAATCAATTGGTAATACACAGCGCCTGTCACTGCAAAAACTATGCTAAATTCCAAAATTTGGAATTCAGAAAATGCTGCATTTTAAAAGGAAAGTGTATGGGATTATCTTTCCTGAATAATCTACATCATAGTAAATTTATCTTGCTCTGGCCATACTTCAGAAATTCGGTGCAACATTGACAATCATGACGATGAAATATTTCAGTACTGCCTACCTCAAAAATCTCTCAACACATGTGCAGGCCTCCCCCATATCAGATTTATGCCAAAGCATACTATCTCTTGCTAAGCCTGCTTATCTTCTTAGGCACTATGGTGATGTTAGTCAGATGCTTAATATACTTACTCTAGATTTTCTTTCTTCAAAAATTGTATTCAGTTTTCCATCTATGCAATGCATTACTATCTTCCTGAATTTTTTGTGTCATTTTAAATTATCTATGCATTTTTTCCTCTTAATTGAAGTCTAGCATGAGAGTTTATAAAATATTTCAATATATGGACAGTACTTCACTCTTTTATACCTGAGGTATCATCTTGTTACGATTTTCTTGATAAGCCCAAGGAGTAGAGTGCATCCACTGAACAGTATGCCAGTATCTCTCCTATGCCATCAACTCCATGACACAAATTCCATTACTCTCTGGCCTCTGTTTAAAAGATTCAGGTAATGCACAAGAAGAGAGAAACTATTGCAATTTTCAAGCTAACTCCTGTTGGATGGAGGAGCTTACAATCCTCTGCAGACTTTGTCACAGCTAGCTGGAATATATACCACTCCCCCTTTGTACCCGGGGATTTATCTCTTGAGGTCCACCAACTCCAAGTGACCAGTCATGTCACTAGCTGGATGCCATCTCCTTGTGGTGGAGCTCTGCCCAGCCTTGGCAGTGGTTGGGATGCTGGTGGTACTTCTGGCACTGTCACACCAACTTTTAATTGCTGCTGTTCCCACTCCAAGATGTCTCACAGCTGCTACAAATTTTTATGCTTCACTTACATGTCTTCTCAAGCTGACTCCTTGTTTCAAAAGCCTCTCCGTAAGTCCTGGGTTACTGTTTAGTCTTGACAGCCAGACTAAAAGAACGCAACAAGCCTAATCCATTAAGGACAACCCACATAATAAAACATAAGCCCACAATCCCATAAAGACAACCAACAACAAATATGTCAGTTCCTACTACCTTTGAAAGTATCAAGTTTCTTTGGTATGTCAGGACATTACCTGTGGGTAATGTGAATGGTATTATCACAGGTCATTACCTGTGTTAAAACTCAATGTTGAATATAAGACTAATACACAAAAGACTTTCAATCCCTACACTGAAAGGCAATAGTTGCATTACCACTGCTTCCCTCTCTCTGCCACAAAAGGTATAAATCTCTCCTTTCTGGAAAATGCTATCCAACCCAAGCATAGGACCTTGATGTCCTTTTGTGAATCCAAAGACAAAGACCCATTCAACTTCTCAACAAGATCCAGTCTATTCAATTTTGCTCATGTTTCATCCTCATCCTTTAATAAATTTGTCTCCCTAGTTCCAAACTTAAACTCATTTAGGACACAGAAAGCAAGAGGCTAATGCTGTAAGTCTTCACTTAATTGCTTTTCTTGAGTTAGCCTCCTCTGCAATATTTTCCATTCTTTCAGTCTTCTCTCACATCCATGGGAGCTACTACATACAGGGAATTGCATCCACCTATAACAGGGCAGAATATGTCCCAAATACATCAAATCATTCATCTTCTTTTCCAAAGGAAAGAAAATTTCTGACATTTTCTATCACTTATTCTCTAATGGAGTACAGTTGAATAGAAGAGCACAAGAGGACTCTTACACATCCTGACTCCAGTGGCCTCCAGAGAACACAATCTGTTCCAAGATGTAATGCCCAGTGACAAGAAAGCAGTTCCGCATCCTCAAATACATCTCCTCAGACTTGCACTTTTTGTATTATTCTATGTCCTGAAAGCAAATGATCCTTACTTCCATGTTCAGTGGTGCACCAAATGTCTACCAAGAACCCCATGAAAAAGTCCTTTCAACACAGACACAGCTGTTCTGTAATAAGTGCAACTTTATATGCAAATATTTAGAGGATTCTGGTATGCACATCTGTCTATGTGGTGCTGTGACATATCTGCAATTCTTTCACACATTAAAAACAAGTTCTCAAGATATTTTCTATATAAGTAGAAAAGGAAATGCTTCAGCATTCAAAAAGCACATCTCACATTTTTAAACCATTGATTGTTTACAAAAATCTGTGGAAATACTCACAATTTTCACATAACCAACGTTGCAAATACATGTAAGCAGGACTCCCTTCAACCATAATTTCAGTTCCATGCCACACTACCTGTACATTTATCATCCTGTCATCATCCATTACAGCCTTTAATTGCAAGTTTTCTACAACAAAAGTGGTGTAAGGAACTGTGAATAGAGCCTCTACGTAACATAAACCAAAATTGATACAGCACAAACCACACTGTGGCTGACTAATATTGCCAAACATGGAATAAAACAGGAGACCAATTTACAGGAAAGAGGATATGAAATGTTTACATTCAGAGTGTAGACTCATACCACGTACTAGCACGGCACAGCCACAGCAGCTGTTGAATAATGGCCCAAGTCCTTGCAGGTTCAGGGTATTCCAAGGCATGGGTAAAACATGCTGCATGCTCATCATCCTACACAGTGGAAAACAATCTTCCCTCACTCTCTACAAATGTTGGGGTTGTTCATCAAACCTTACTCTCCTTTGCAGGTCTCAGCTTTCTGCTTGCAATGCTGTAGTACAAGAATTCAAGCTAACTTTAAGTCATAGGGTGGGAATAGTCGAATCAGTTCAAGATTAGGATATCTATATCTGGACTTAGATTTTCAAACAACCCATTAGGGAACTGAAACCCGTGAAACAAGACAATAGATTTGTAGTTCAGCATGAGCTGAATGACCCTGTAGGATGGATTGACACAATCCCCATTGATTACAGAGGAGCTCGGGCTTGCAGTGCACATGTACACACTGCTTGTAAACACTAAAATTTCAGTGTCTTAATCCTGGACTGAATACCATTGACAACAAGTTATTAAATAAGGCACCCAAGTATGGATTCAGCAGATGTCTCAACTCTGTTTAAAACAGTTCTTCTTTAATGAAAACCTCTTCTGCACTACTACCACTAAAATCTCGCCCCCGCCATACTGAGATAGTAGTATGGAAACAGTGTGGTGCTCAATACCTGTAATTCAAAGGGATGAAATTATGAATTTAAGCACTCAATCTGAGTTTGAAACAAAGGTCAACAAGCTCTTCTCATAACTGCACCTTACAGCTGTCCCAGAGATCATTATAGTAACAGAACTGCCAGGATACAAGACATGCAAGACATGCAAACTGTGCCTTCCCAAAATAATTCTTGCATCATACCTCATAAGAGCTGACAAGACAAGGTTTTTAATCTATTGCTATAGAAACTACCATATGGCCTGTTTCTTAATCCTCTACATCTTCACTGTAAAAGAGAAATCTACTGAGGAACAAAGATCTGGGCATATATTTGCAGAAATGGCTTAAATACATTAAGCAAACTCATTTCTTAGCAGTCAAAAGCATGTAACTATTCAAAAAAAAAGGAAACAACACCAAAACTAAAAAAAAAAATGCAAAGAATGAACAAAAGCCATCTTCTTAGTTAATGAATGGCCATAAAGGATAATTCAAAACACTGCATGACACAAAAAGACTTTTTAAAAATCATTTGAAGAAAACAGTTTTACCAATTCACACAATTGCTATGCTTCACCCCAAAGAATTGCCACACATCTGATATATACATATTATTTTAAAGCATGGAAGACAATCATAAAGGAAAAACACATTCTGAAGTTTGGATAGGCAGTATTCCAATGCTGCTGATTTTCATCACAAACTATCATTCTCTCTCCATCTGCTTCATTAGCACAATGAGTGTCTTCACATAATGCAGCCTCAAGTTATACAAAAGGGCTCGACCGGGACCTCAACATCTGGCCCTGAATTTACAATGGATTGCAGGAACGTGCACTGCAGAGAGATGCAGGCAGTAACAAGAAGAAAAGGAGGAACAAGAACACCTCACAAGGAACTGTGAAGTGTCCAGCTTTCACTGCTTCCCACGGCACCATCAGCCTTGGTTCCTTCCAACCACTCCTTTGCTGCCCCAGCAAGCGGACCAGAGCTTCACCTGCATTGTCCCTGCCCTGCACCAAGAGGTTGCCTCCCAACTTGCTTCTCTGCTAAGAGCACAACTCTCCCACTGCCTGGAACCAGAATCAAGTGTCAAGTGTACCGGCATCACAGGTTTGACAGCTCTTTACTGCACACTTTAACTGCTCAAAATTGCCAATGCCTCAGTGAAAATTTCCAGAGACAACTCCACTGAAACAAGAGCTCTGTGGAGAAACTCCTCATAAAACTGGTAAGAAAAACAGAAACAGAACATCACATTATGCAAAATACTCAGATTTGTAAAGATAGTATAAAGGCAGACAGACTTCAAACCTCATTTACTATACTTACTGGTATTATAAAGTCCGGTTCAAAGCCAAGAGAAATAATACACCACAGCAGGAGCTTAACAAGTTAAGCTTGTTTCTTTGCTTATAGGCTACTTGTGATTATTATTATTATCGACTGACTACTTGTCATTTACACATGAAATTTGCCACAGTCTTAAAATAGGCTCCTATGACAATAGTGATGGCATCACTGGCTAATGAAATTAGATTTCTTTATTGAATTTCAGTACAGCTAAAATGCAAAAGCTAAAGATAACTTTTTAATGCTCCACTTCAGCTTGTTTGCTGTTAAATTGTAGCATACGTCAGGATTCCATTCCATGCACCAAGTACTGATCTTCTAAAAATAACATGGGGAACAGAAATAACTTCTACTGATAAACCTCTTGAAGAAATTAAAAATTCTTCAAAAAATTAAGAAATTAGTAACTACTCAAACAACAACACAGAGCTTTCCATAAAAAAATTGAACTGTATTTCAAGAATGACAGTCCAAAACCTGACTCAAAAAACATTTCATCTGTAAAAATACTAATTGCAATGTAAACTTAAGAGCTGTTAGTTTTCATAGAATGGCTTGGTTTGAAATGGACCTTCAAGTGCATCTAGTTCTAAACCCCCTGCCTCGGGCAGGGGCACCTTTCACTAGACCAGTTTGCTCAAAGCCCCATCCAGACTGGCCTTGAACACTTCTAGGAATGGGGCATTCACAACTTCCAGTGTCTCACCAGTAAAGACATTCTTCCTGATATCTAATCTAAATCTACCTTCTTTCAGTATCAAACCGTTACCCCTCATCCTGTCACTACACTCCCCAACCAGGAGTCCCCTTCCAGCTTTCTTGTAGCCCCCTTTTTAGTACTAAAAAACTCCCCAGCGCACTCTCTTCTCTTCTTCTAGGCTAACAATCCCAACTTTCTCAGCCTGTCTTCATAGCAGAGGTGCTCCAGCTCTCTGACCATTTTCATGACCCTCCTCTAGACTCAATCCAACAGATCCTTGTCCTGCTTATGTTGGCAGCCCCAGAGCTGGGCACAGCACCCCAGGTGGGGTCCCATGAGAACAGAGGGGGAGAATCACCTCCCTAGGCCTGCTGCCCACACTGCTTTTGATGGTCTTCTCTTTGATGCTGCTTTTCTTTTACTACAATAACTGTATTTTTTTCACAGAAATAAATAGAAACTTCATATTTAAACAGTTAATTCATCTCACCCCCACAGAAAAAGAGTTCATGTATCATAGTGAAGGGTACACGGGAGGTATGAAGTGGAAAAGAAAACAGAAAAGGTTTAAAACAAGCAGTACTGTATACCACAATATTATGTTTCTCCAAGGTTTTTATCTATCTTTTTCCTACTACATGAAAACCAATTAGAAATATGTAGCAATAGCTATGCAATAGCAAGACACTTTTTAGAGAATAAGTTTGCTTCCACTGAAAAATTCAATATCTGTATTTGTGTGTCACAGTAAAGCCTTAACAGCCAGACGTCTGAGAATTGGAAATGAAATGATGCAGCCTCGGCATACAAAATAAGCACACTACAGAAACAGCAAATAGCCTGGAGACAACAGGTTCTGTTAAAACCAAACCAAGCTGGCAAAGGAATTATGCAGAAGTTTTCCTTCATTATTTAGCAGTTGCAACCTCAGTTAGAAAATCGTAAGCCCTACTGCAGACTTCAAACATTTTTGAAAGTATTTCATTCACAGTAGGATTTTTGTGTGATTGTGAGAAAACTGGAACTATGTGACATATTTCATAGCCTATGTATTTTTCCATGTGATATTGACCAGATCTAATCTCCAAATTCCTCCTAACTGCAGGCTTTTTTATCTCTGTTTCCACATTCATTTTGGATACACTGCCCATAGGAGTTCAGGAGACAAAGAAAACAGTCTTCCCATAATGATTTCTCAACACTAATGAGTCAAACAAAACACAGGACGCTACAGAGAGCAACCAACTGACTGGGAAGAAAGCAAAGTGGTATGAACCAGGAGGAGCTGCAGCTCTGCCTTCCCTCTCAATAGCCAAAATAATTGACCACATGCAGGAAACAAAACCACTACAGAGAATGGAGTAAGGCAACTTCCCACGCTAGCAGACCCAAGAGAAATACCTCAGCAAGTCACAGAATATTCTGCAGATCAGATATCCCACAGCAGTCAAACTACAGGGCACCTTCCTTCCTCAGCACTGAACTAGGACTCTAGTCAATCTAGGACTTACTAGACTTTGCATAGTGGGGAACAGCTTTATGGAAAGGCACGGGAGATGATAACGTTCTTCTGTGGAGAGGAAGGAAGGCTGGTACAAATCCAACAAAAATGAGACAGGAGACAATTTTTTGCAGAGCTACTTGCCCAGTATTGGTCTGGTAGTAAATGCTCAGAGAAAGAGGCACCTGGAAACTATAATGTCTCACCAACATGAAAGGGGAGAAAATAAAGCCTATTTTTACATACAAAACTTTGAAATACAGTCCCTTTCATAGCTTAGCTTTGATTTTGTTCTTCTCAAGTAGCTGAGGAGGAAGTGGAGAAAGTAAGACTCTCACATGTTGTCTTGTTTCTTAACAAATTACTGCCACATAGCTTCTAGAGAAATAATCATAGAATCAATGCTACTATCATTGTTCTGGGGGCAATTCTGACCAAATGCTCTTCTTGTAGCATCTCAATGCAAACCGAGGTTGGTTAGCAGATTCCTACAGCACTTGAGAAGCAAATGCTTATCGGCATTACTTCCACACAGTGGGTGCCTTTGCTCTTGTTACCTTTGGCTAAAACAGGAGTTAGCCTATAAACAACCAAGGACGCGATATTTTATTGCAGGACAGATTCCCTCTGAATAGTGTACAGGAAAGCTGGGCTTTCAGGATCCTTCCAAAGGTTAAAATAATTCATCAGGTGGAAATATCAGCAGGATGTGTTGATATCTGCAAACAGAATCCTGTATGCAAATGGAAAGAGATATCCAGCACAGAAATAAAAACTCAGAAGAGTATGTTTGCTGAATATTCACCTTTCCCAAAAGGGGCAGTAAGACTGTTATAAATATTCCCATGAAGGGCTTTAGGCTTTGTTGCTTATCTCAGAGGGGATAATTCAACATTCAATTACATCAATAGAAAGTTCTCCCTTGATTTTGATGGGTCTTGTACCTCATCCAAGCTCAGTGACAGTACATCATGGTATGACATGGACAGAAACAAACACACAGGATGCATCTATACAGAACAAACGCAAACAGGAGAAACAGATTTATGAAGACTGATGCATTTACCTTGTGCTGGTCAGGCTATCTTTCACATGGAGAGGCTCTTCAGTAGTTTTCAAAAATGAAACACCACTTGAAATGTAACAAACCAACTAAACTTGGTATACAATTATAAATATAGTCCCTTTGGATTTTGAGCTAAAAGATACAGAAACCACTACAAGTCACTATTCTTCAAGAACTGATGAAATTCACAACTGTAAGAAGGGTACAACTCAAGAAACATGTCTTACAGATCTGAAAAGCACACTATTGAGCTTTAGGAATCCTGCTAGACTCACTTGAACAAACTTTTAAACTCAGCATTGGGTTGCAGTGATTAAAATTAGCGTCTTCCATCTGGGTTAGGAGACATTTTGTTTCTGCCGATATAATCTCTTTTTAAATACCCATCAATTTCACCTATCACAATCATCCTGCTAGCATAGACAGAGAAAAAACTTTGGTATAGCCACTATCAGAGTAATTCCTTAAATAGGTAGGATGCTTTCTGCCTTCCCTTAAGAGAAAAATAAAGCAATATATACATAAACAGCAAGTTAAAGTGAATCAGCAACTAATCAAGATAAGTAAAATAAGAGCTAGACCACAAAATTAGCACAGCAATATCCACTGTCTGCCTACCTTGTTAAAGCTCATACAAGACACAAAATAAGTGCTAACTATCAAAGGCTGAGTACAGTCTAGACTTTCTAAAGGTTTCTCATAAAATCTCTCAAGCAGTTATTACAGGAACAGCTGCTGCTATGCTAGCTACAGGTTTCTGTTTGTTAACCAAGACAGACTGGAAATAGATCAACCGATAAGAAGCAAAAGTGCCAGAAAAAGGGTCAATTATCAGACTGAGAGATGAGTAACAGCAGCACACCTCATTCTCTCAGTTCTAGAACAACCATATTCAAAGGCTGATTAAAAGGTCTTGTGGGGTTTTTCTTTGTAGCATTGCTCTGCTTTCCAGGCTTAGGAGAGTCACAGCTTTTCTTTCTAGATCAAGGCACATGAGATATTCAGGCTAAGAGATGATGAATGTGTTCAGATGAACAGAAGTTAGGTAGAGGTCAAGGATGATCCAGTGTTTAACCTTGAGCCAACAAATCTGGCTCAGAACCCTAAAGCTTTCCCACTGCAGATATTAGGTGGGGGCCTAGTCAGAGCACCACAGCAATTCTCAGTGTTTACACCAGCCTTCTGACAGCCCAAGGCTCAGGGACAGGAAGAAGAGCAAGGCACTCAAGGAAAAACAGAAATAGAGGAACCCTGGGGCTTCCACATCAGGGCTGGATCTGAGGAAAACGGGACAGAACAATATAGACCATAGTGTCATGCCCTTCAAGCAAACTATGACAGTGCTTTGCTCTCTGCCATGGTGCAGTGGGTGTCCCACGGCAGTCTTGGACAGAACAAGCAGAACTGATGAGGGACTGCATGTAGCTGTTGGTTGGAGTTGAGACTTGTAGCAAGGAAAGGAAAATTCTTTTATGGGTTGGATACGTTCATAGCACTACTTAGCTCATTATAGAAATACTGCCTCTCTATTTCTAAAATTTTAATGTATCAAGGCTTACATGACAGCATGTAATATGGCAAATTAGGAAAAGTGGAAAAACAGAAATCTCAATATTGAGCACCTGCTGTAAACCTGCAAAAGAAAATTTGACACAGGTTTTAAAACTAGGACTTTTTTGAGACAGCTACAAACTTGGCCAGGCTTCTAAGATGAAATACTGTAAAATTACATATCTTTAGAGACACCAAATGGAGGCACTGAAAATAACACCTAACTGAAAAATTCTCAACAGAAAGGACTGATCCCTGTTTTGCAGTACTGTGTTCAAATTCACAGACACAAGATGTGGTTTGCCATTATTTTAGTAAAAGATTGCTCAAATAAATTTACACCACTGCCTTTCCTTTTCTGCTATGACAATTTTTGAATAAAATTGCATTTAATAACACAGCACTGAAACTCATATTCAGTAATATTTTCAGTGTATTGGCTCCTATAAAGAAAGGGCGAATGTGGTGATTTATAAAATATCATTACAAGCCCACAGCACATTCTAGAAGTCTCACTTTATTCTGCAGTTTCCTAGGAGTTCACAAAGAAATGGGTCACAAACAGAAGTGATTAGAGTGAGACCCCCCACTTTTCCTGAAGTATTATGGGACATGACAAATCACATCTCACTGCTTTGCCCTCAAACTATTTCACAGTTTTTATAAGCTAGGCAGAAGTACAAAGTAATAATGAGATTTTTCTCCTTCAAATCAAGTTTAATGTGTCTTGTAAACTACTCAAAACACAATGTATTGCACCAACCAGGACAAAATCGCGCCTCTTGACAGAGCTGTTTCATGTGACTGAGATAGGAAAGAGAATCTCACACCTATATTTCAGCCTCATTTCACACACACATAAGAACTTGGACTGCTATAGGTTATCTGATGCAAGACAAATACAGTGTTGTGAAGAATCATGCCCTTATTTTCTTCTCAAGACTTTTTGTTCATATTTAAAATGAACATGCATGCCAATAACTATTCCTTTTTCAACATAAATCAGGCTTGCAGAAACAAACCAAACTTACAATAATTCCTCCAGCAAAATAGCACACGGTGCTTTGTTACAGGATAAACTCATTCACCACGGAGAAAAAGACTGATTCTCAATAATGTGAGTTAGGTTGGAAGGTATCACCGAAGATGGCGGTGGCACAAAGCGCAGTTGGAGATGTGTCACTGGCGGAGTGCCCGAGGGACTGATGCTGGGACTAACACTGTTTCACATCTTCATTAATGACCTGGGTGATGGGGCAGAGTGTACACTCAGCAAGTTTCAGATGAGACAAAACCAGGAGGAGTGGCTGATACACTAGATGGTTGTGTCATCATTCAGAGTGACCTGGACAGGCTGGAGAACTGCTGCCAATAGGAACCTCACAAAGTTCGACAAAGGGAAGAGTGAAGTCCTGCACGTGGAATAACATACAGGAATAACCCCCTGTATTGCTACACACTGGCAGCTGATCAGCTAGAAAGCAGCTTTGCCTGGCATCCTGGTGGACAAGAAGTTGAACATGAGCCACCAATGTACATTTGCAGAAAAAAATGCCAACAGCCTCCAGGGTTATATTAATAAAAGCACTGCCAGCAGGGCAAAGGATGTGATCCTTCCTCTCTACTCAGCCCTGGTGAGGATGTATCTAGCGTACTCTAGTGTACTGGGACTGGATTGGGATTCCCATTACAAGAAAGCTATGGGCCTATGGCAGCAAGTCCAGGACAGGGTCATGAAGATGATTAAGGAGTATCTTTATATGAGGTGATGCTGAGAGTGCTGGGACAGATCAGCCTGGAGAAGAGAAGGCTCAGGATCAGACAAGATGGCTCTTATTAATATGTGTAAATAACTGATATGAGGGAATGAAGAAGAGGGAGACAGATTCTTCCTAGAAAGGTCCAGCAACAGGACAAGAAATGATGGGCACAATTTAAAACCCATGTCATTCCTTCAGAACACAAAGAAAGAGTTTGTTTTTTTACAGTGATAGAAGTCAAACACCAGAATGGGTTGCCCACAAAGGTTCTGGAGGCTCCATCTGCAGAGATATTCAAAACAAATGGACAGTCTTGGATAACCTCTTTTGCTTGACCCTGCTTGAGCAGGGGCTTGGACTAGATGACCTCAGGAGGTTGCTTCCAACCTAAATAATTCCATGGTCCTGTGAAGATGATATAAGAATTCTGAGAACGTGTGCTGATAACTAAGTCACCAGGCTAGGAAGGTCTTCGTGTTTAGTCTCCTGCTTTGCCACAGTCTTCTCTTTCATAAGCCAAAGCATTTATTTTAGTTACTAATTATCACGATCTGTCTAACTCAGATCCTGGAGGGACAAGCGTACAAGCAATTGAAAGAAATGCTTTTTCCGTGACTTAGTATAGTGAGGCACTCTGTTTCATTTTTTTCCCTCTTAAGTGTCTGGTTAGCCTACTTCTGAAACAGGAGGCAAAATGAGTTGGGTTGCAGGGTTATTTCTTTATGGCACTTTTTATTGAAACGTGTGCATTTACTGTTGAGAATAACAAAGAAGGAAAAAGATATATGACTTTATGTATGTTTTCCACTAAAATGTAGCCTAATTTATTCAGGTAGAAAAGAAACCAGACATCCTACAGAGAGAAGAATAAAGAGAAGAAGAGAAAGACACCAAAGGCTGATGCTGTATATGCAGCTCAAATTATTTATTAACAGAGTGTGTAAATTTTGTACGTGGTAAGCTTTAGTGGGAATAGAGAAGGGAGCTTTATTCCTAAAATAGCTAACTCACATATTACTGCAACTGATATTTTCATTTTAAAATCAGATGAACAGCTAAGTGCAGAAAAACACATAAAGAAATCATAAAAAGTTGTAAAAGTACTAGAAAGGAAAGCCATTAAATTATGCAGCATTTCATGGGCCACTAGCTTGTTTTACTACATCTGTGCTTTGATTGTCTGCACCTGAGAAGTGCATTTATGGCCCATTAGGAAAAGGCACTGAAACTTGGGAGATACCTAACAGGCTGTAATCCAATGCCTATGTCTGAAATATGTAGAAATGGCCCAAGTTTTGCTGTCTCAATGGTTGAAATGTACACATTCCAACTTTTTACAGCATCATAATGCTCCAGGCAGTCCACTTCTGGAAAGGTTTGTATTTTTCACATGATTAAAATCACTCTGGTTTTGGTCATCTCTGAGAGCATCACAAAGGTATGCTGTAATGCAATAATCTAGAAATGCACTGCCTATGATGTTACATCAATGCAGTAACAGAGTACCTGTGCCAACTTCAGCCTTCTAAGTGAAATGGAAAGGATCAGAAAGCCTGGGGCTCTGGACTGAGGCAGAATACTAATACAGCTTTTATAAAGTAAACTAAAGTAACTTTTTTTTTATTTGCAAGTTCAACATAGGAACAACTGTAAATTGGGGTAATCTACTGTGGCTGTGCTGCTCTGGATGCTCAGCATACATTAGAAAAATTAAACTTAGGATGGATAAACTGCACAGAAGATTAATTACAACCCTTCTCCTAGAGAAACTCCATGAAAGAAATGGATGTTCACATGTGCTACTGAACACAGAGGTGTTGGCACTGTTAAAGACAACATGGCTGTTGAACTGAGCAGAATGTACTACCTCTGAGACAAGGGTAGGCACAGAAGCCACATGAGGAATTTCCCCCAGATTGGGAGATTCCAAAACAAAAGTAGTAAGAACTCTACTGCCACTGTGTATACCACCGTCACAACTTATCCATGATGTTCCTACTCTAGAGTGGATGCTTTTGTAAATGGTGGATAAATACACCCACAACCAAACTGAGAGAACTGGCAACACTGACACCCCATTTTCAAGTGACCAACAACACAGATGTGCCACTGACACAGGATACTGAAAAAGCTATCCTTCCTTAGACTCATCCCTAGTCCCAGGAGCTCCACATCCACTACACAACTTGCAAGAAACTAATAAGTCGATGCCAAAGACCAGACTAAAGATTCAAAAAGTGTCAGTGCTCAGAAAATCCATTCATGTTTCTGTCTCTGCCTGGAGAGTAAGACACAGCAATAATCAAAGTTGTTGTTTTGTAACAGGAGAACACTACCTGTAAGACAGGTACAGGTGCTAGTTCAGTGTTCTTCCATTTCCCTTTCCACACTTTTTCTACATTATCTGCAAATGTTGGGGGCTCATGGAATTAGAGTCTACCTCTGCCCTCACCATGACCAGCTCAGTAGGGCTCAGACTTCAACTGGATCTTCTACAGGTCAAACATCTCCATTAGCCTACTGTAAATGTACGGAATACAGTAATAATGGGAGGCCTATGAAGACCAGAGGGAAGAGGGGATCACACAGAGGAAAATGGAAGTAGAACATAAATAGGAGTGATATGTTTTCTAAGATCAAAACAAAATGAAGGAAGGTCAGTGGAGAACGGGATGCTAAGATTTAAAAATAGTGATATAAAAATCACTGATATCACTGGCAAATATTCCACTGACAACACAGAACTGCAGTTACTTATTTAATTAGCATATCACAATTACCTTACATACTTGATATTAAACTTGAGTGAATGTGAACAGACACTATGGAAAATCAAATTACCTAGTATTAAAAAATATAAAAATGAAACTTCTCAGTAAAGCATCAAACCACATGCAAACACTAAGTTTACCTCAGCTCCTAAACTGAGAGAGATTATTTCATCCTCAAAAGCAGAATGTGTATCAACATGAGGAGGAATTCCTGTACAAGAAAAAACCAAAAATATCAGTATAATAATAATAACAACAACAGTAATAGAGTGCTATCTCTGCTAAGAAGCTCTATTTCCATGGATGTCCATATAGAAAAGTGGGATGTATGGTTGAACAAACACAAGTTATCATAAAACAATGGAGCTGCCTTCCAAAAGAATTGAGAGTAATTGTCTGATTTACATGCCCAGATTAGATGGACACAGTTAACCTAAATGTCTTGTATAATCAGTGGAAATATCTAGAAGACAGTTCAGGGCACTCAAAGGCCTCACTCACCTTCTGATGACTCCAAATACTTTCCTTGCTGCAGGGAGCAGCTAAATAATTTTGCCCTCCTTATAGGCAGTTTAGCCCTTAGCAGTAGCACTTATGGAACATTTGGCAACTTCGGGCTTTAGTTCATCCACAACCATGTATTTCTCCCCCACTCTCTTCATGGAGGAGTAATCCCAAATCCCTCTATTTGCTAAGCAAATTATTGTGTTAAGGGTCTCAGCTTTGGAATTAGGACCTACTACCACAAAGGCAGGCACTGTCAGGGTAAAGCCCTCCCTCTGCTTTGCAGTTCCTGGCAGAGCACATATCATTGCTAGGCTAACCCCTGGGTAGCACATCTATTGGTGTGTGTATGAGTAAACACACACTGCTGAGAACTGCCAAAAGCACAGTAATTTTTGGGGGTTGTTGATTTTTTTTTTTTAATTTCAGATCTTCTATTTGGAAAGAAACTGCCAAGTCCTGCAGCTTGTGCTACACATTTTAACATCGAATACTGAAACACCAGTGTGTGTGCCACAGCAAAATCTAACCACATGGTGGGGAACGGCACTCAGCAGTGGCACAAGGCCAGCAGACAGCTTGGGAGAACTGTAACTACACCTTCCTCTGACTCCATAGCAGGCCCAGACACATAGAGTGATTTCCTATTTGCAAATCAAAACAGTTTTATTTGTTTATTAAAAACTCTATCAATGT
>JAWWLV010000001.1:42488896-42519987 GCA_035041135.1 Platyrinchus mystaceus
CCTGAAAGCATTTTCTGTATTTTTGGCACAAATTTACCACCAACACTATGATTTTGTTTCATATATCACTTATTAAAATGTTTGTCACCAGTAAGGATCTTGCTGGACCACAGAACTATTCTTTGGATAGATTAGATGGATAATTTGGTACCCTGAACAGTTTGAAGGGCAATGAATCCCAAATTACAGACCCATTTCCAAACAACACTAGAAAAATACAGTCTTTCTTTCAAAAAGTTTACAATATATACAAGATTGCTGAGTCATTTTAACATCTGTCCATGTGGTGTGAAATCCGAGTAAACACTAAATCAAACTTTGTTACAAAAATTTATAAAGATCTAACTGATGTTTCCATATTTGAATGGGAGGAATTTGTAGGAGCAGGATGAACAAGGATAGAGTAAATGATACTGCTCTACAGTGTTTCAAGCCATTAGTATCCTTCCACAAATAATAGAGAAAATTAGAAACTTTCTAACTTCTTCCCTCTCTGTCTGCAAGTTTCTGTCACCTTTTGCTACACCAGTATCTGTGACGTCACCTTCTGGTCTGCTGTAACTCTACTGTGGGAGAAAACTACAAATTAAAAAGCTGAGTAGTTTTCTGTTAGGTTAGGGAATAAAGTGGCTCATGATAAAGTTCATTAAGCATCACAAGAAAGCAGAATTGCCTCCTATCTTGTTCCCTTTTGTGCAAAGAAAGAGAAAGCTGTCCCCATTTCAACAGCTGCAAGTCAGTCAACCAGTTCAAATGTCACAGAACCACAGCCTTAATTTATCTAGGTAAAGAAAACAAAGTGGAAAAGATTTCCAAAATAGACACGTTTTTAATGGGGAGTTTAGAGGAGACAAATTACACTTAAAAAAAAAAGTACAGAGGCAAGAAAGATATGCAAGTTAAGAGCCTGCAAATAAAAGAAATCAGAGAAAGGGAAGAAAAGCTTATCTACTTCAATAACATTTCCCACGCTTCCTCCTCCTCCTCAACCCAAGGAACTACTGTTTCAAGTTAAAAAAACCCTTATCCAAAGGCCATCAAAGTCTCTCTACAGACACTGAAGTACAGTTCTGCTTTGAAATCAAAGATGTACAGAAAACCCTCAGTCTCAGGAAGTGCATTTTGGAGAACAGCATTTTAAACAAGGCATAAATGAGAACAGAACACAGATAAGCAGCATTTTTACACTACCATCAAAATCACAACTACCAGTCACCTGTGTGGCATGGGAGATGCACTCAATGCCCTCATGTCTCATCAATGTATGCTGAGCTCTGACCTGCTTCCTCAATACCTTCTTCTTCATTTTATGGACTTTCAAATGATCTCCGCTGGTTTTAGCTTCCGTGCTGGTGATCTGGAAAGCAGAAGTAACAAGACATAGTAAGTGTCCTGCTTGAAAAATTAAGTACTTCAGTGTGCTCTAAAGTCTCCTGTCATCTCTAGAACAGTAATAGGAATTTAGATAATTCCAGATTTTATGAATTATTTGGGGCTGACAAAACTGAGTCTGCAAAGTACGTTCTTCCTCAGTCAATTGCAGAGTGTTCCCCATCTCTGAAGTTCTGCTATTAAACTCTATTTTATTAAGAGGATCTCTCCCAAAAATAAAACCTTAAAAAGATTGTCATGATCCTTGATTTCATTTTTGAATTTTCCTCTTCCTCTTCACTCCTTTATTCACAGTATCACTACACCCATTTGTGGGTTTTAAACTTGTCTGCCTCTCCTGTTCTGACACAGTAGTTTCAGCTAATTTCCTTCTCTCTACAGTCTCTCCAGAGCACAACATGAGAAAAAAGATATGTGTGAAACTGCCATGAGATTTGTATCACCACAGCTTCTAAGTTATTCTCATGCCTCACCAAACACTTGAGTTGGAGATGAGCTGTTCATTTGGCTCCTATTTCCTAATTGCAACCAAGTATGACATTTGGCCAAACTTGCTTTTTTTGAGAGTAGAAAAACATGTTCAATACTTAGATGTTCAAGAACAAGCAACCAGGATGCTCCACACTTCATTTAGCACATCACCCAAGGCCAAACTTAACGCAAATCACATTCCTGTCATGAGAAGGAACATAAAACTGTGTACATATATACGTTAGCTCTTGAATTTCACGGGAACACAGTATTTACCAAGCAGTGAGTTACTTAAGGGTCATTGGCCTTCTCCAGATTTTACTGCATCTTTTGCCACTTTTAGTCTACTGCTATACTGAGATCATACAGTACCTTCCTACATCTCTCCGAGCCTACATTCTTTCTCTTTCTCCCTTCCCACTTCTTTCAAATCCAAGAGAAGAGTCCAGACCTCATGAAATATAACAAAGCTCCCAAACATTGATGTAGCTTGACTTTGCCTCTATCTCTCCCTATAGCATAATCCCTTACCCATATTTTAGCAGTTTCTTCTCTGCTTTCTCAAAAATCCTCCTAACAGTACAAATGCACAAGCCAACTCCAGTTGTCTATCCTTTTTCCTTCTTTCATTATCATTGCTCTGACAACAATCCTTTCTCCTCATCTCCTCTTCATCTCAAAAAATATTTTTGTTACGGTATTTTAAAGGAAAAAACCAAAACTAGGTCAATCAATTCTATATGTACTTATTTTACTGTGTCAACTGCTCCAACAGTCCGTCATCCACTTGCATGCCTTCTAGATTTCAAGACTGTGGAGCTGCTTCCCAATACCTAAACTGCAGACACAATCATAATCATATGATGAGGTACCACTAAAAAATGGTAAAGGTAAAAAAAAAAGTCATATTAGTATTTGCTGCAACTTTGCACTGAACGACTTTGCAAAATTTTTTCTTTTAAGCAAACACAAATATGCTAGTAAAACTGTTATAAAACATTAATGCGTTGCATAGGAGCTGTGACTATGTATTCCCTGTGATTGCTGCAGCATTACCTTCATCAACCTGCACAACTACTAACTGCACTGAAGCAGAAAAATCTTTAAGGGAATCAGAACGACAAAAGCACTCTGTGGAAATAACAGATTCTAATCCACCAAAAAGGAGCAGAAAAAATGCTGCCAAAGAAGACTCAGCCTTTTGCCACTCATTTCCATTTGTTGATTCCTCCACCTACTCTTCTTCTTCCACTCCCAAACGCAATTTTACAGTGGTGTCAAATGAATTAAATCAGTTAAGTCAGTAACTCCCAAGTTACTGGCATGGTAGGCTCCAACAATTCTATCCTGATATGGTTTCAGAGGCCTGCTGTCAAGTTTGAGACAACACATGCATGGCCATAACAGGTTTGAACCCTGACCTCCTGGCATTGTTAAAGTTTTCATACATATTTGATCACATAAAGATCACATTTACATCTGAGTCTGACAAAAAATAAACTAATAAATTACTCAGCACCAAGATCCATCCTACCACCATTAGACACTTGACAGTTCCTTACTCAAAGTGAATTCAAGCATAGTCATAGTACCATGCAATGGAGGCAAAACATGAGAAGAAAATCTCACAAGTGACAAAACACACAAGGCAGAGTTTCAGAAAACGGAGGAGACTACTGAAATCATTATTTCATGTGACTTCAGAAATATGAAGTGTAGAGGTTGAAAAGATCAGTGGGTTATAGAATCAATCTTCATTTCTGGAAAATTATTTTTATTACAGATTTGATAGCAAATGACTCCCATTTCCCATCAAAGCAAAAATGCCCACTAAGGGCTTTTTGCTCATTTAATACTCTGATTTTTTAACCTTCCCTTCCCAAATCTCGTAGTATTTTCTTAAATAATTATTTTCTCTTCTTGATGGCAGACCTGCACATAGGCCACAGCTCATTTTTTGAAAAACACATGCTTGCTTCTAAAGACAAGTAACTCAAAATAGTTCTCTGAGGATTCTTCACTTAATCGACAAATTGGGTTAAATGCACAGAGAGCAACGGTCCTCTTAACCTTCATTAGTTAAATAATGATCAAGAAATCTCAAATTTGCTTACACCAAAAAAGGCAGAGGGAGATGCACACACAAAACCAAAATAAAAGCAAAACAAAAAAAAGGCAAACAAAACCCCAAACAAACAAAAAACAAAACAAACAAAAATCAAACAAACAAAAACATTAACACACATAGAAACCAAGGTACCTGAGAGGGGAAAAATAAGTCTCATGAAAAGAAGCCCAAAAAGTTTACATCAAGTTCATTCCTCTAAGTGCACCTAAGAAGTTAACCCTACCAGGATTCATCTGATTTGCAGGGTCATTCAGCAAGCCTACCAAGCTGTCCAATTATAAGATTTCATAGAATCATTTAGGCTGGAAAAGACCTGTAAGACTGAGTCCAACCATTAACCTAGGACTGCCAAGCCCACCACTAAACCACATCCGTAAGCACCACCGTCTACACAATTTGGTCCAAAAGGCTTGGCCTGCCCAACTTTTCTTGCCATACACAAGTGCACAGAGGCCAACAGCTTTATGGACTGCCCATGTGCAGGGTTTTCTGGGGAGGGGGTCATGCAGTCTCAAACTACTTCACAGGAAAGCACAGAAGAGACACATCTCTGTGAGGAGGAGTTAGGGAAAGAAAGTAGAAATACGGTACAGGTTAATGCTTTGGAACCAGGTAAATTTGGTTCAGATGGAAAAGCATGGAGGAGACTATGCACATCACCCATACCAGACAGTCATGCATACCAGCTGTGCATGCATACCAGTCATCACCCATACCAGCTGTCATGTAGATCCTGCAGAATAGACTCAGCCAGAACAAAAGGACTTGATGATCTCGGAGGTCTCTTCCAACCCAGTTAATTCTATGATTCTATAATTTCAAACTGAAAGGCTCAGGTCTCTCTCATAACATCTACACCGCTGTGTACTAGAAAACTTAATCTGATCTCTGGGGGAAGCAGTTCTGAGTTGAGTCAGGCCTTTAGTCAGGTCCTCAAACTCCCACATTCTCCAAGCAAAAGGAGAGAAGTCATTGCCACAATATTTAACAAACTAGCACAAAAACTGAAGCTGAAAGACTACTTCCTGTCCTTTCATAACCTCTGAACTAAACAAGGGAACAAGGGACAGATGAGACGTGATTCAGCTGCCAAAACAGCACATAAAACTGGCAGAGATGCCCTGCTCCACAATGCCTGGCCTTTCAGCTGCTACTCAGGAAGCCAAAGACCTTCTTGACGTGCTGTGTCATCCTTGCCAGTATTGCCTCCAGCCCCTGAAGGCATCTCAAACAGTACTACCTGCACGGCTGAGACAGCAGAAGCTTCTCAGACAGCTTCAGCTTGGTCTCTGAACTGGGTCTAAATTCTCTGCCTTGTCTGTTGCATCATTACCCGAGGCTCAATTTTGCAGGCACGGAAACCAACAGTCTGCCCTGATTTCTGGGTAAAGAAATCACTCCACTGCATGGAAGTGGGAAACTTCATTTGGTAAGATCTCACACCCGTTTTACAAAGGCCAACATAACTACAAAAGAAAAGGGATAACGCACTGCTGCATGTATTACTCTTGTCACCTCCTTTTACAAGTATTTTTAAAAAGTAGCTCCTGAAAATACACTGAAAGAGCTTCTCCTTGGAATGCGAGCTCAGGTTACAGCACGTCACACAAACGGCCTGAAACTACTACAAAGGTTAACATAAAGCTTTAATGAAGTGCGGGAACCTTATCTGCGGTAGAAGGCGCTTCTGAAAAGGAAAATGCAGGTGTCTGGGCGGAGCTGAGCGGCGGCCGTCGGCAGAGGGAGCGCCACGATCAGGGATAAGTTTGGCTCTATTACTCAGTTTTGGGTTGTTTTTGTGACGCGGACACGTCAACATAAACGTATACGGATGTTGCATACACACAGACATCAAAATTAGCGGGGGGGGGGGGAGGAAACCAAAAACAAAAAAAACCCACGAAATTCAGCAGCCCTGTTGGAGAGACTTAAGAGCTCCATCATCGGCCAAATGCGTCTAAAAGGCGCCAGCACATCCCCGCGGCTTGTCCCACCCCACCTGAGCCAGGGACAGACGGCACACAAACCTCCCATCGACACCCCGCAAATCCGCGGGCGCTGGGCACTCGTACAGACAGCGACAATCGGAATAACTACAGGAACGTGTCACAGAATCACAGAATCACAGGGCTTGGAAGGGGCCTTAAAGACCATCTAGTCCCAACACCCCCTTTGCCATGGGCAGGGGCACCTCCCACTAGACCAGGATGTTCAAGGCCTTATCCAACCTGGCCTTGAACACTTCCAAGGATGGGGCATCCACAACTTCTCTGGGCAACCTGTTCCAGTGCCTCAGCACCCTCACAGCAGTGTCCGTGCTGCTCTGCCCTGCGTAAACACGGGGTGGGGCTGTAAAAGCTGTAAGGCAGACGCGGGGGCTGACTTGGCCTTATCCCCCCTTAACACCACCTCGTCCAGTCGGGGCCAGAGAGACAGAGCCGGGGCCGGGCCGCCGCGGGCTCGGCTCCCTGCACAGGGCGGCACGGCGGGGAGGGGAGCCCGCGGCAGAGGCCGCCCCCGCCGTGCTCCGTTGCTCGCCGGCCCCAGACGGAGCCGGGAGCGGCTCTGAGCGCGGCGGCCCCGACCTCGCTGCGCGTTACCTGGCTGGAGGCGGCCATGTCGGGGCGGGCAGCCCGGCCGGCACCGCCCCCAGCGCCGTCATGGCACCGCCCCGCCCCGGGCGGGTCCCCACCGACGGTGGGGCGGCGGGGCCGCGGAGCGCCTTTAATGAGTGCAGGCGTCTCTCCCTTTTATTGTAGATCAAGGAAGCCTAGCTTTGAGGTTTAACAAGACCAAGTGCGGAGTCCTGCACTTGGGTCACAATGATCCCACGCAGCGCTACAGGCTGCGGGAAGAGTATCTGGAAAACCGCCCGCAGTAAAACGACTTGCACGTCGAGGGAGGCTGAACATGAGCCAGTAGTGTGCCCAGGTGGCCAAGAAGGCCAGTGGCATAGTGGCTTGTATCAGCAATAGTGTGGCCAGCAGGACTAGGGAAGTGATTGTCCCCCTGTACTCGGCACTGGTGAGGCCACACCCCGAGTACTGTGTCCAGCTCTGGGCCCCTCAGTGCAAGAAAGACATTGAGGTGCTCAAGTGATCAGAAAACGGCAGCGGAGCTGGTGAAGGGTCTGGAGCACAAGTTCTATGAGGAGTGTCTGAGGGAGCTGGGTTGTTTATCCTGTAGAAAAGGAGGCTCAGGGAGGATTTTACCACTGTCTGCAACTACCTGAAAGGAGGTTGTAGCCAGGTGGTGTTTGGTCTCTTCTCCTAGGTAATAAGTGACAGGACAAGAGGACACAGTCTTAAGCTGTGGCAGGGGAGGTTTAGGTTGGACATTAGGAAGAATTTCTTCACAGAAAGAGTGATTAGACATTGGAATGCCCAGGGAGATGGTGGAGTCGCCATCCCTGGAGGTGCTTACATAAAGATTGGACATGCCGCTTCATGCTGTTGACACGGTATTGTTCGGCCAAAGATTGGACTCGATGGTCTCAGTGGTCTCTTCCAACCCAATTGATTCTGTGATTCTTTGACAGCAGCCAGTGCTCTGCACCAAGATTTCCTGATGACCACGGTGATGTTCTCCTGCGGCTTGGGGGACAGACATCCATGCCCAAGGGTCCGGGGCTCACAGCACTGAGGAGAGCAGCTGGAGTGGCAAGGGGAAGGGCATGAGTGGTCTCTATGACTGCCTGCCATGGACACATGCACTGTCACTGTGCCACCTCCTGTTCCTGCTCACTCCATGCTGCCCAGTTCCGCTTGGCAGCAGGGCTTCCTTGTGCTACCTTTTCTCCAGGTAGAGCCAACTCCTTGTCATCCTCCTCTGCTTCAGTAGAGTCTCCCGCTGAGTCTGCACAGAACAAGTGCGATGCTTTAACCCCACGTGCAGTGGTGCACCATCCCTCAACCCCACGCCTGCCTCCGTGCCTTCACTAGCAGGTTGGGGCAGAGCCTCATTTAGCACAAGGGATCCAAAACCAGCCAGTGGGAGGCGCATCCACACTACAGATCAAAGACAGCTTCCCCCAGGCCGAGGCGCTCCCTCAAAGAGACCATCACCTGGACAAGCCACCAGCACCGATCATGTTACCTTTGGCACGCTGCCACACTAGGGGCAGAGGAAGACAAAACCGTGCCTGTCCAGACAGGGCCACGTGAAGACAAGCCTCTAGTTGTACATAAATATTTCACTGCTCCATCCTTGAGCTAGCTAGCAACCCCAGTAAGGCTGCAGAGTAAACCCACGCTATTGAGTGACCTGCCTTGCTGAAAAGAAGCATCTCCACAGCTCGTGACTCCCTCTGTGAGAAAGTGGTCCCTTAAATTAGAGATTCAGTCTGTAAACTAATGTAGACTAATGGAGCTTCATACTGTGCCCCTAAACATAGCCTTTCCCCCTTCTTTATCCAAAATACTGAAATTCAGGATTACCTACTTTTTCTATCTTCACCTGGCAAATATTCTACTTCTCACTGTAGCTTATTTCCAAAAGCCTAACTTTTTTTCTAATTTTTATTTTCTTTCTCCATTTAAATACCAAGCTGATTTTTATTTTTCCTCCCTCAGTCTCCTGTATGTACCTTTCTCAATATCAATTATGTGTGGGATTCCCAGGTGGGTGGTATGTAAGGTGATTGATGAGCCTGTAAATCTGTAGACAAAAGCCAGCCCCTCAAGTTTGTCCCAGATCTACACTCGAGGAATCTACCCATGGCTGTGCTTACCCAGAAAAAATCAAACAAATCAACCAACCATATGCTTCCCTTGGAGCACATACCGTTCCCTGTGCCAGGCACACAGCTGTTCTGTGTGCAGGAGGTACAAGTGCACTAAGGATGTGAGGCTGACAGGGCACATCAGCCTGTGAAGGTAGCATTTGCTCAGAAGGGTGGTTCCACTTCCATCCTTCCTCCACAGTCTGTGGCATTATATCACTCTCTGTCCTTGACCCACACAGAGGGTAGCAAGGTCATGTGATAACACACATCTTCTGCTTAAGTTTTCTTTTATGTAAAGGGTGAATATTAACTGCCTACCTAGTAAGAGTATAGCATAGATCTCGTTAACCTTTGTGAACACTAAGCATTAGCATCATCTGGTCTTCTTGTGAGCCAAAATGAATGGCAAAGAACAACCAGGCTGCATCAACAGCTGCTGTCTCTATTAAAATATTCTCTGAGGCTCTCAGCCCTGGAAACCACACAACCCTGAAAGCTACTGAAAAGATGATCTTAATGAAATCAGTTTGTAATTCCTTACCAATTTGTTCTGACAAGTGGAAAATACCTGCCCAAAGGTTGTTTCTCTTAAGTGCCCACATTCCGGATTGTGTGGGCTCTCTGTTCTTCTATTTGCATGTCCATGTGTGTTCTCTGGGGGAGAACAAACTCCCTGTGGGGTTGGGTTTTTTTAAGTATCTCTGTATGATTAGCATTGGTCAAGAATTTATCCTGCATATGGCAACAACATTTCCACTGTAAATATGTCAAGATTTTGCTTCTATTAGCAACATTCTCATATAGGAAAATTCCACCCTTTAAAGGGAAAACAGGTAAATGCTGGTTAGAAGGGTTTTAATACAAGCTTACTTTAGTCAAATAAGAACTGTTATTCTCTTCATAATTTAGGCCCTGAAGCACTGTGCATTTTCCCCCCATGCTAGATAACGTGGGTACAGACTCCTTCTACAGATACCACAGAGCTTATTGACCACAAGTAAAAATACATCTCCATGTGATTAACAACATTATCACTGACTAACCCACGAAATAGTTCATGGAAGTGGGGAGTCAAATACATTTACCTTTGATGTTAATATGATAACTGATTTAAAGTGCTTTGGCAGAAATCTCCATATTTCTTTTTAAAAATCCAGTTTTTATTATTAATTCTATTTTGGTTTTAAATGTTCTAGTTTGATATTAAGGTTTAATAGCTCTCTAAGTTTATATCAGAAAATCTTTGCTCTGGTTCTGTTTTTTTTCATTGATAATGAGGAAACATGTATTCTAAAGAAGAACATCATGCTCCCGTTTACTCATAGGTGAAAGATAAAATGCTGCTCACTTTTCTCAGGAGCAAATTATAATATTTGCTATGCTGTTAGCTATTTTATCTTTGCCACATTCCCAGGCAAAGTCAAGGTATTTGTCAGTCCCTGGGAATCCACTTCTATGATAACAAGTAAACACACTTTTATTTTCTTCAACAAACAGGAGGTTACTGGTCCGTATGTGGAAAAACAATTTTACTCCCTTTTATAGCAAACTAAGCCAAGCCATGCTTTAGCCTAATGTGATCATACTGGATTTCCATCACTTTCAAGCTGAATTAAAAGAGAATCGCAAGAAGACAGTAGGATTTTCTGTATCAAATCTCTCGATTTAAGAAACTGCAGTTTAAGAATCATGACAAATAGGATATATTTCAGGATAGCAGTTTGTTACAGAAGTAAGAAGAAACTTCTTAGCACAAAATCCAGCTCAAAATCATCCGCGACTAGTACTGCAGAGGTGTACCGTAGTAAATGACACAAGATGAATTGTTTTTGGGTAGCATTCATGTAATAGTTAAGCACTTTGACAAATATATGTTGACCTAAATTCAAAATGTGCTACTGCTGCTGCTTGCGATAGTAAAACTTTCCATAACAAACCTCTGCAATGCCAAAGGCTTATATTTTTCAGTAAGATAGCAAGGCTGACTCTGTGCCAAATGTCATTTTGATTCTGCATTTGTGCTGTTCAGTACTAGATTTCATATTTCTTTCAAAAAAAAAAAAAAAACCTAAGAAATTTTTTAGCAATTTCATAAGAATGAAAAGAGATGTGAATAATCTAGGTCCTGGTATAATCAGTAATGAAAAAAACTTTTGTATTCTCAAGAGACTTAAAATGTTAGGTAATATCAGCATGCTTTCTGATTTCTAGCTTTAGGCTATACTCTGTTCATACCTGCAAACTTTTTTCCACAAAAGTAAGACTTTGGAGTACTTTTTTTCCCCCTTTCCTTTAATGAAATCTGCTATTTACCTGAAATCTCAAGACTCAGCATACTGGAACTTTAAGAAATTCATTGAATAGCATAAGTCTCATGATAAAATGGTAAGATTTGGCAACACGGTGTTTGTGGCACAAATACATGATTATCGGCAGGTTCACTGCCTCCTTTAGAAGGTATAATGCTCTTGTAAGATGACTGTCTTTAGTGTGACGACACAACGTTTTCTGGGTAGGAAGATTCCAGTTTTTTACTGGGACAGCTGCAGATCTTGTCATGTAGAGAACCAAACTGGTCAGTGAATGTTTAGGATTGGAAGGAGGTTAGCTAAATTGACCACTTCTGCTATGCATTAATGAAATGCAACCCTGTCTATCAGAGCCAGGGAGGAACAGCTTTAACTTCTGTTTTCAGACACACAGAAAAGGTGTGCCTATATTGCTGGGAGCCTATATTGCTTACCATTAATATTGCACTAGGACTGGGAGCACAATCTGTAGGCTTCAATAAACAGAAAATCTTTGATCCTTTTCTGGTGAGCCCTCAGAAAATTCCTCTGAACTTTCAGGCATAACACAGAAATCGCTGTAATTATGATGTGCATGCTGCAAGTCTGAAGACATTTCATTATACATACTGCCAGTGCAAAGCATCGGCTCTTGTGAGGTTCCTGCAACATGCGGACACATATGTCAAAAACTAGATAATTTCTTAATTTGATTAAGGAAGAATTTAAGAGATGTAAATTCCCTAGGCACAACTACTGGAAAGCATAATATCCATGAAGCTCAGATAAAAGTTCCCAGTGAAGCTCCTGCCAGCTTTTTCTGCTCAAATAAGGGTTCTCAGTGAATACTCTTCAGCCTTCAAAGTCCCACATGCCCCAATACTAAGCAAACCATACATTGCAGGAAATGGTTTTTTCCTCTTTTTAAATTTTCTAATTTTTCTGTGGGCATAAAAAATCTTGGAGACCTAAGGCTTTAAATCTTTCCAAAGTCATGCAGGCTTTGAAGAAGAGATGATAATTCTCTGCTGAACAGGAACTGTTGCTTTCACTGCCCATGTGACTCTTTCTCTGCAGTTCAGGAAAAGTCTAGGGAAGACCTTGTGCCAATCTAGTACCCTTTTCAGGGTGTCAGGAAACTAATACAAAGTACTGAAAGAAACGCTCCAAATCGGTGAACACATGGTTTAGTTTAGCTTTGAAAGCAATGTTGTTAGAAAGACTCAAACAAAATATTTCTGTGTTTTCTGACATGAAGACTGAAAATTATCAACTAAATTATCTTCTTCAAAGTCTGCATGTACTTTACAGTCTCACTCTTTATGCCTGTTTTCCATAAAGAAATAGGAAGTACAATTTTTTTTTTATTTACTGTTGGAATTATGTTATACTCTTCTGGCCCTACAGTCAAAATCTTACACTAACCTGCCAAAATTGAGTTCTGTCACAAGCAATTAGGATTTGGTAGGCACTCAGGAAGCAATGCAAACTTACACAGGGATCCTCCCTGATACCTACATTAGGCAGGCAGCCTGCTTTCCTGCATATCCTTGGAAACCATTGTTTCTCACAGTTATAACTTCAGGGCACAAATGTATCGTAAGGACAATAGTGGGATATCAGGCACTGATTCTGTCTATTTCATCAATCAATACCTTTTTAAGGATGTAGTGCTTGCAGTCTGGACATAATCTGTGAAGCTATTTTTTGAAGACATAGTACTGTTTAAATACAGATAATTAAATATTTTATTTCCATTGTAGGTGAGATCCTTGGAGACTCCAGTGAGAGTGAAGAGAATATTGTAATGTATTCCTTAAACTGGAACTTCATCCTTTCAGTTTCTTTCAAGCATCATCTCATGAGGTCTTGTTAGCTGTTGCTCATGCAAAACGCTTACCTTCTTCATAAGAAGAATAGCTGTGCAATCAAGTTAAAATTTTCTATACAAAAACATGGTTAGATACTTGGGTCACCCCACTTGCTGCTCTTGTAATCTAGTTTTCATTTACTTCCCTAGATCTATATGCACACTTGACATATCTGAAAAACAGAAGCCGTAAGTTTTTCAACTGAATAGGCAAAACCAAAGAAGATGCATCCTAACTTACTGATTTTTTTTTTACAAACACCACTCTCTGTGACTCAATTTGGCAATCTCGGTGACATTTACATAAATATTTACCCAACTCGCCAAGGTTGTGAATCTTCATGAATCATTGTTTGTGAAACACTTTGTAATCCTTGAATGAAATGTAGCTCATGCATTCAGAGAATGGATCTGATGAATGGCAGAAGATAAATGAAAAGAACAGATGAAAAAATTTTCACATCACCTTTTTTTCACTTGTTCAATAGTGGTTTAAAAAATTTCTGTTTTGCAAATGCAAATCTCTGTTTTCCACACAGACGTAATATGGTTAGAACACACCTTGGTGAAGATTAGGACACAGTTACAGCATATTTGAGTGTGTTCATTTTTATTAAGAAAAATAAGCAGGCATTGCTAGCATATAGTATTTGAAATTCATCACTCTGTTTTACTCTTTCTATATCGAAATATCAGTCAGAATTATTTAAATTAAAATATTATAACATTAAATGCTCTTAAGTCATATGTAGACAAAGTCCTTTCTGGTGAAAAGCTTTGCTTAAAGAGACGGGTGAACTAAATGAGCATACTGGCTGCTTCACTTAGCTGTCATCTCTCCAAAGGCTCTATGAGTAAGCCTGACACACTTCATCTCTCATGTTTTCATCATCTACATGCTTCTCTTAGTGTCTCCCATGTTAAACTTAGTAGCATCTTCAGTCAAAGGAATAAGAGCGAGGCAAAGCATGGGACTGTAAATGAACAAAATAACTAGAAGATTGGTTTAAAAAATTATCACGAAGCTTGTGTGCACACTGCTCCAGTTGCTATGATATCAGTCCATGAGAGCCATATAATTCACCATTGCAGGACAATGTATTTGATGCCTGTCCTAAGCTAGGCACAAAGAATTCACAGCTATTCAATATTTCAAAGTAGAATGTAGATTTGAAATAGATGCTCAGACATAGCAATAAAATAGTTTTTAATGTGGGGAATCAGATTTCTTAAACAAGAAAATTATAGAAGTTAGAGTTTGGCAATATATTTTGTCACCCCATCCTTCTCTTCACTGCAGCAGAACAGTTCTTTACAACATACTTCTATAGTGTTCTGCAGCTCAGTTTGTAGGAATGCATTTTGGGGGTGAGGATATCTGCAGGGAAGTCCCCATACACCTGCCAATTACACAGCACACTGTCCTAGAAATGGAATCAGCACCTACTTGAATGTGCATGGAGACCAAAGAGAGGAATCTATGACCGAATCACATAATTCAGGGTCATGCCACTACCTGAGCACTGCTTGGAATGGGGAGGAATGAACTACAGACCCCAGATCCCACCCAGTAAATCCCAGTGCAGATATATATGATTGTATGGAAAGACCCGTATGTAAATAGGGGGGTTGTTCTTATTTCTGCTTTATCTTTTTGCACTACAACTTTTTAGATTATTTCAAGAGTACTAGGATTGTTACATAAAACATATTTTTTCTCTTGTCTGTTTTGAGTAAAAGAATACAAGTGTAGCTAAAATATTTCTGCCACCACCATATTCTCACAAAATTAAAAACGTTACTTGTTAAAAAGAAAACAAAATAGCACTATAAAAATATTACCTAAAACATAACTCCTTATGGTGCATTTAATAATGCTTGGGGGCACATTGTCTGAGAAAAGTGCTGGGTGGTGTCAAAATACGTTAGGTTCTTCACAAGGGCATAGCACATGTCCTTGTTATCAATTTCATTTTTATCAGTAAATTGTGTAACAGCAAGAGCTTTCATCCAAAATAATGAGGGACTAGAGCTGTTGATTTTTCACCAACATCTGAGCAAGGTATGTTGCTATCTGGGTTTTTTGCTGCTTCTGTCACCTTTCTAATGCTAAATTAATCATGCAGGTGACCTTGCTGGTTTTTATTAAGCACAGCAGGCTGTATGAGCTATTGCTGGAAAAGTGTGACATTGCTCAACTAGTGGGCTCCTACATCTATTTTTTCTAATGTGGTTTTCACTGCCACTTCTAAGTACAAGCTGTATTTCTGCTGTCATGCACAGTTTCTCACATTTGCCATAAATTAAAAATAATTATGCTGTTGGAAGGAAAGTACAGCATAGTAAAATATTCTGTAACTGCTTATAATCAAAAGACCTGGGGATTTTTTATAAAATGCTGGTTTTCCTCAACCTTCCATGAGAACAACGATGCTGAACATAGGAGTCATAGTAACATGGGTAGCTTCCATCCCAAGATATTGAGTGAACGGGTACATCAATTTGCAATTTGGTAACAAAGGTTTTTAAAAAATCCTGTCAGGTCTGAAATGGCACTTCATGACTACAGTATAGCCACATGCTACTATGTGATTCCAGAGAATGGGCAGAAAGACATCTGGAAACTCCAAATCTGTTGTTCAGCTCCCCTAAATTTGCCATAACAGTAAGGGAATAAGTCAATAAGTCTTTCCAGCTTACATTTTGAATTCCTCGATATTTGTGAACAAGAGCATGTAATCGGGGAAGGTAAGGCTACTTCTGTAGCAAGGATCTGGCTTTTCATGCTCATGATTCATCTTGCATAATTATGAATGAAATGTCTTACAAATCTCTGTTCCTAAACTTATTTTGGAAAGCACAACTGAATTCTGCTCCTGAAGCCCTTGAAAAGTTCCCCAACTCTGGATTTACTCTGTTCAGAGAGCTAGGGACCTGCAGTGGCTCCTCTGGCCTAGTGCTAGAGAAGTTTCTGACAGGCACAGGACCTGAGAGCAAGAATGTGTTGGGGTTGGAAATCAACGTGATATAGTAATTAGAAAAACTGCTGCAATGCAGGAGACAGGAGAAAGAACTACTTTTCTAGTTGCATTGATGCATGGAATTAAACTTGTAAGATTAATTCAATGTGCAAAACGCAATGCAAATAAGAGCGGAGTCAGTAAAGCTGAAGTCTGATACCGACTATTTTAGTTGTTCCTTTGAGCATCAGACTTTGTTTGCTCATGACCACACAGCTGTAGTGGAGGCTGCTGGGACCTCCTCTGTTCCTGCCATTTGGTCGGCTCTGCAGATCACAGCATCTCCCAGCCAGGTGCATCAGGCATGCTCATGACAAGTTGAAGAGGGACTACATAGCTCTATCTAGGAGGGGAATTAACTACCAGTCTGCTTTGTCTTAAGACATGAACATCATTTCCTAGTCATTAAATGTTTAACTCAATGACACCAAGGTTTTCACCATACTTCTTGAATGTGACAGTTGATTACGGGATCAAAATGACTGAAAAAGGAGATTCAGAAGAAATTAAACCATGTTTCTGTAACAGGCATCCAGAAAGCTATTTTCAAGTTAGGCAAGGAAAACACTTCGAAAAGTAGGTTAATTAGCATTTTCAAAGGACTTCTGAAAACCCGAGACTGTTGGACAATGGTGGGATGCCAGTGTGGCCTGACAGACTGCTTACAGCTTCAAAGGAATATCTGGACAGATGCATGCAGCAGTAAGGATGAACAAACAGAGACTATTTGCCTACTGGCAGTAGTTACAGTACTGGACAAGTTTAAAGGATTCTGTGGATGCTCCAGACAACAGTCATTATTCTCTTGGGGGGGAGAGCCCTATAAATATACTGACATGCCTGTGATCCTGGTTAGCAGACTTTAAACTTTGAAGATCAAAAGCCTTCAGGATATACTGCTGGGGAAGAAAGGATGATCTCCTTGACAGATCGGTGGGATGGCATATGGAGGCAGAATGCTGACTCGCTGGATACTACCCTAGCTATCCGGGACCTTAACACCTTGGAGGTGTTCCCCGCTTTCTTACAGGACCTTAACTGTACTTCTGTGTCTGGATTCCCCTGAATAGCAGACAGGTATAGCCTCTCCTCGGCAAGCGTGGGGAGGGCGAGAGGGGAAGGTCTCGAAGTCCAGGGATGAGAGGTGCATCCTGCGCCGGGGGCCAGGTACCGATGGCAGGCGGCGCGCAGGGACCCAACGCTCCCGCGGGCGCTCCCCGCACACCGCCTGCCATCGGCCCCCGGCCCCTTCCCCTCCCTGCGGGGCGGGCTCGGGCCCCGCCGCAGCCTCCCCCCGCGCTCGCCGGTAGGCGTCACCGCCACCCGCCTTCCTCCGCCTCCTCCTCCTCCTCCTCCTCACCTTCGCCGGGCGCCGCGCCGGGTGACCCAGATCGCGGCGGCGGCGGCAGCTCCGTGTCCCTCCCGGCGAGGCAGGACGGCTCGGGACGGCTCGGGAGGGCGGCCGCGCTGCGCCGCGGGGATGTAGCGGCGCGGAGCGGTGAGTGCGCGGCGGCGGCGGGCCCGGCGGCGGCCCCGAGGGTCGCTTAGCGACGGGAGGCGGCTCCGGGCATCTCATCGCAGCACCCTGCGCCGCTTTCCCCCACCCATTCCCTTCCCCGCCCGGCGGTGGGAGCGAAGTTTTGCCCCTTTGAATGCTGGACGCCTCCTGGGAAGACCTTGGGGCGTAAAGAAATTTTGAACCACTGAGTGGTTTGCGCAATTGGGGTATTATTAGTCGAATTTTAATTTTTTAAAATTTAATTATTTTTTTTTTACGCTCCATCCTTTGTAATTGGGGAGGAGGAGGGTGGCGCTGGCCGACAGGCGCACGGCTCTGCGGCTCCGCAGTGGGCTCCGCGCCCTGCCCTGCCTTGCCCCGCAGCCTGCCCTGCCCCGCAGCCCACCCTGCGCGGCCCCGCTGGCCTGGCTTGTCCCACCGCACCTGCCCTGGCGTCTGTGCACCTCAGTCACACCAACCAACATGTGCACATGATAATGATGACTTCTTTTTTTCATGGCATTCTCTTCTTCCCTGCTTCCCCTTCATCCCCCCGCATGGTCATTGTGTATTGAAGTTACACTTGCTCCTGAGTTTACTCCAGGATTGATGTCTGTAGTCTTTGATGTTTCCCTTTGTCCTCGCCGTTTCTGCTTTTCTTACAATTTCCCTTAAAAAGGTAAAAGAGAGTAGCGAAAGTCTATGTCAGAATGGGGGCGGCGTTGGGGTGGAAGGGGGGGGGTTGTCGATGCGGGAGAGGGAAGAACACCTTTGTCCCAATTCAGTCAACTCAACAGTCAGATCACAATAAGCTGGGTTTTTTGTGACAAAGGCATTTGAAACAAAGGAGCCATTTTTGAAACTAGAAGAAATTTATTTTGTGGCTTGCATGCTTTAATAAATCCAGGTTTTCATGCCCCACCATCCCACCCTCCACTATTGTAATTTGTCCTAAAATGACATAGAAGAAATAGCATCTCTAAAATCCTGCATCATCCCTATGCACTACAGCAAGCTTACGGATTGCTTTCTGTTTCAAACATTTCATTCCGCGTTTTTAAATAATGTTGTTTTGTACTGGTAGATCAATGAATAGTTGAATCAGCTGAGTGTGCTTGTGATAAAAACATCTTGAGTCCCCAAGAACAGAACAGCAAAAGACTCATTATGTATTATAATTTGGTAGGTGTTGCATACTTAAGTCTATTTAGCAAAGTGCAAATTCAGATGAGACTTGCTGATTCTTAGGAAAGCCTGCTTTTCTCTGACTGTCTTAAAAAATGTGGGCTACTGCATTGCCAAACCAAACTGGTGGAGTCTAGAAGTATCTTTTGACTTGTTCAATTCTCATAATTTGCATATAATTTTAAGCAATCATTTCAACTGAAAAAAGTGCAAAACTACATTGCTGTAGCAATTGACTTATCTAGGCTAATAGAAGCTCAGAGACAGGAAGCCTATGATTTTCAGGAGTGAAATCATGTGACAGCATCAGATGCTGTATGTGTCACTCTAAACAGAAAATGGGCCGAAAATAATTCTGGGAAAGCACCAAACAATGGAAAAACTGTGCAACAGAATGCATTTGTTAACTTTCCTCCTGGTTCACTGATAATACAGTAAAACCTGTTCTGCTAGTGTAAAAAGCTGCTACAGATGAGCATATAACAAAGTGCCTACGAATCCTTTGCCTGATCAGCTCTTGACACAGGGCTTTATTAACCATGGGACAGCATCATATCAGCTGCACTGACACGTGTGAACCCAAGAATTTCCTGTGATCAAACATCTTTCTGTTGCTCTTGACGAGGAATTACAGCCCCTTGAGCTAAGCTACACTTAAGAGGGGAAACTTCAGGGCTATGTTGCATTAAGTGGTTATTTTGTTATCTATCATCTCCCCTGCACAAACAGATTTGCTGCTGGCTGCAGTGATGGAAGCAATGAAAACGCTGTTGCACAAGTGTTAGTGTATGTAGGGCTCCAGACTGCTGCTGGTATTTAAATAATCTTGTATTTTAGAGCTGTGCAGAGAACTTGTACTTGCAGTTAAGCTGTGATCAGCTATAAACCAATTTTAAAAAAAAATCTGTTCAGTTGTACAGTCAGGGCATAAGAAGTATACAGAGTCAGGTGAGCTTTATTTTTCCCAAGGAGTAATTTGAAGTCTTAGCAGAAAATTGCAAGAAGAACAAGCTTGGGTTGCCTGGAGATCAAATCTTGTTGGATTTATTGCCCTCTGGCTCATGAGACTACTTTTTTTTTTTTTTTTTTTTTTTTTTTTTTTTTTTTTAATGAACATCTGCTCAGCCTTCTTGATTGGAAAACTTCTTTTATTTGACATTCATTTGAAATCCTGTGCTGGTAATGCAGGGCAAAGGACTGTGTGAAATATGTTACTCTCATTCAATGCAAGCTTTGGGAAGGAGGTGTGAAGAGTAAACTCCAGGATAAGGTTTACTGGAATAGTGAGAAGGAAGCCAGGTGGTGAGAATCCAAGCAGAAAAGAGGGATAAAGTAGAGAAAAATAAAATGAGAAATGAGCCTGATGTAAAGAGATGTGGATAATGTTTATGGTAGTGCAGGACTGTGGCTGTGGCTCAAGCTTAACATCACCAGCATCCATCTAACATGATATGAGCTCAGCCACAAAACTGAGCTCGAGTGCTGAGCAGTGCTGTATCTCAGGATTTGCCAAGCCTGAGCTGGAGCTGGAAATGCTGATTGTTCCTGCCAGGCAGTGGAAAGGGAAGTCTGACAGCAGAGGCTGAGGGAGCAGCTTCCCGAGTCACTTCTTATGGTATGTGGGACTGCATGAGCACTCCTTTTCAAGGCAAAACAAGCATTTTGGTGGCAAACTGACCCGTTCGACTTTGCCTTGAGACAAACTATGAATATGTTTACACTAGTGATTTGGCTCCCTGAAAACCTTCTCCAGTTGCCTTGTGATGGTTCAGGTCTCAGGGCAGTCTCATTACAAGAGACCCAAACTCTCCCATAGAAACTAAACCAGGACTTCCACTTTGGGAGCATTCCCATTCAATTACTGAGTCTTGCATGACAGACATTGGTTTCTTTAAAGTACCTCTCAGCTGTAATCGAGTGAGCAGTTCTCATCCACTTCAGCATAAAACGAATGAAGAGGCCCACACCACCATTTTTAGCTTGAAACATTTCTGGCAGTTTGTTCTGGGGTGCTGAGTCCTACTTCCCTGAAAAATGTGAGCAAAAATTTCTCAGCTTTCTGTTACAGCTGAGACGCCTTTCAAATAGATAGTTTCTAACATTACAGTAGGTATAGTATTTACTACATAGGAGTGAATATATATGAGTGAAACTAATCAATTGGGCATGGTGTTTTTTACATGTCCTAATCTGTCTGCAGATCCTCAGGCTGAGCACTCCATCCTGTTTCAGACAAATACAGTCACAGACATAAAAAGGAGCCTAGGGAATAGGAGAAATACAGGACGTGCAAAGACTGGAATTGAAAACAATTGACAGTATAAGTATGTGAAATTGCAAATTGTTAATGCAGATTTAGGAGGCACAATATACTGTAGTCCTCATGACTGTGTCTATAGGAAACTGTGTACCTGTGAGATCTCCCCTCTCTGATGATATTGTACCTAGAGTTACTTTACAGGCATTTTCAGTCCAGTTGTCCCTGCCTTTTTGTTCTTCACCTCACTTCTTTGGCGAGGCTTGGAGCACCTGAGGATAAATAGGAAGAACTGTTCTGGGAGCACATCAACTGCAACCCAGCATTTAGTCCCAAAGACCAGACTGGAGCTACTCCAGCATCTGTATAGGGTATTTTGTTTAAAAACAAGCAGCCTTTCCCCAACTTATATGGTTTCCATTTCAAGTGCATGGCAGGACTTTTTTCCTTGGCAGAGGCACTTCTGTTGGTCTGTGCTTTGTACTGATGTAGCTGTACCTTCTGTAGTAGTTGTGTATTTTGCTTTTCTGGGGAAAGATACTCAGAGAGATTAAGGGACAGGACCAAACCCCAGAAAATTATTTATGCCAAGTCCTGTCTCCACAGCACGCTGTATCATCCTGCTAACTCAGGCACTGATGTCTGCTGATGGTGCATAAGAAGGAAAGGCAGCTTCTGTAAAGAAGGCTTGTTTAGGACTGTGTGCAATTGGCTATCAGTTTCACAAACACAGGAGTTATTCCTTAGCGTATGTACACCATCTGCCACGTGCACCCATATTGTATGTCTGTGCCTGCCACAAGTGAAACAATAAGTTTCCTAGGACTCCAAAATCATGACACTGTTGGGGTCAGCATATTGAGCAAGTGCTTCTGTGGCCAGTTACAGATTGCACTGATAATGAACAGAAGTTTTCCACTGATTTCTTTTTCTTCTTCTTCTTTTTAGTCACCTTATGTATTTGAAAAATAAATCCCTACCTTTCATTGTCTTCCAGGATGACTTTGGTATTGAGATTTGTCCATGGGGTAGCAACAATTTGTTACCACACTGATAATACTTGCACAGTCATGTCGCTGTGCAGGCGATATGAATTGGGCCCCTTACTACAAAGCTGTCCTGTGGTCATGGAAACTGTAGTCCTCCTCCATAGCTCTGGTAGGCAGTTATAAGAGCAAGTCTCTTATTCCTTCTCCCACTCTGCTTTCACAAAGCCATATCCATATCAACACTGACTTGGATGTGTGCCATCAAACAGGTTGTGCCTCTGAAACACTAAGATCAATGTGGGGTTTGTTAATTTTGGGCTTGCTAGGCCTTCATGCTGTCAGTGATAAAGTAGCCTGAAGAGAACAGATGGGCTGAAGGAGGAAAAGAGGAGTTCTTGCTGAACTATGTGAGGAAAGGAGAGGAGTGGGAAAAGGAAAGGAATGGTGGTGATCCCAGAAGACGATATGGAAAACGGGACATACCATGAGCACAGATTAAGACAAGGCCACGCAATCTGCTCCCAGCTCTTTCATGCAGAATACAACAATATCTTCAAGGATCTGAGACAGTCATGTTCTTCTTTGAACCTCATTTGTCCTGACCAACATGTGCTATATCATAGAAATTACTACCTCAAGGATAAGACCAATTCATGTTAATGAACTATTATGAATATATCTGCTGCAAGTATTTGGGAAACTTGCTTTATTTGTTTTCTTTTAGAATTTTTCTATCACTTTACACTTATGGGGTAAAGGGTAGGACTATAAAAAAAAAAAGTATGCTCACTTTTCTAAGCAGAGACACTGAAGGAAGAAGACTTTGTGTTGCATTTTGTTAAGAACAAGCCCGTTATGGCAGTCCTGTCAATCATCTTGTCCTAGTTTGTATTCTTCCTGGCTCTGCTTTGTTGTTCTTCCCCTGGGTGATGTTGTTACAGAGTTTCCAATGGTCTTCATGTCTCTTTTTCCTTTTTTCTTTCCATTTTGACTTCTCCCCTCTTTCCAGTTTGCTACTATCAAATCTTTGCCAATATCCTTTTCTGTTTGGGACTGGGCACCTAAAAGAAAGTAAACATTTGGTAGGACCAAGAAGGAAGTGGCAGAGGGAAGGAGAACACCAAAGCACCTTGCCCTTCCTCTGTCACTCCCCTTTTCCCTACTTGGTTGAAAACATACATTTTGTGCAACTACCACATAAAAATGGTTCCTGTACCATGCTTCAAAGTGTGCTTCATAGGTCTTGCTCACCAGCTGGTATAAATTCATTGACCTTCAGACCATTCTTTCCACCTTTACCTTTTTCAGATCTTCATCACCTTTTTCTCTTACTTTGTCATGTTAGATTGGTTACTGTGTTGCTTTAACCTCTTTTCTATGAATGTCTCTGTCACCAAACTCTATCATAGCTTTCTTTCTCCACTGCTTATAGAAGCAGTGCTTGATTTTGATGCTACTTGGAGTTATCTTAAGCTACAGTGGGGTGAAGTGAGTCTTAATGCACTTTTATAGTTGTTCACAACTGTTAATAGAAATTAAAATTTGGTAAGATACTTGTGAGTCTTCCAAGTTGAAGAGTCAACTGGTAGCTGCTGGTACATAGGCCTGTCTGGATAACAGATTTGGGAATATGCCCTAAAGTGATGTGGGTTTTTTTTACCATGTTGCCATTCAAAACTTTTCCTTAAAGAAGGGTTTGAACTTGTTTCAACCAAAACATGGAGTTTGCGATATATATTGGAGAAACTTAAGAAAATTTTCTGGTTTCCATGATAAAATAGATTATACCTTCCTCTTCTCCTCACCCCAGGCATCGGTAAAACCAGAACAATCTATCCTGCACATGTCCTTCTGGGCAGAAAATGCATAACCAGGGATTCCAGCAAGGTCATGTACCTGGAGTTGTCCTGATTTCCTGCCTCCTGGGATGTAGAACATCTCACTGAGCAGCAAACAGGAGATGAAATAGTAGGCCATGCAGTTTGCAAAAAAACTGCAGTGGGATTTTAGGTCCTCCTGTCCGCTGATTAAGTATGTTGCTTATTTATTGTGGTCTCTCTGTAGACTGCAGGACTCCAGGCAGCTAACAGCTGGTGCATAACACTTGCTATAGGATGCTCTTGGTTTCACAAATGTGGTGCTATGTGACATCTTCTAGCTGGCTTACTGCATGGGACATCATAATTCTTGAATCCTGTCTTAGGGAACAGTTTGTCTGTAAAACCACAGAAGGAAATGCAGAAACTCTCATGTACCCTACTTGCCCTACTTTAGCATGACTGTCTCTCAGAGCTCTATGCAAAAGTTTTCATTCTCATGCTGAAATAATTAGGTGCAATGTTGAGAAAATGGCACCACATGGAGTAATTTTTTGTTAGATCAGTATGAATTGTGTCTGATCTTCACCAGGTTCCTGGGTAAATAAATTGCTTTATGCTCCTTTAGCCTGAAAGCTGAGTTTGGCCTTAGACTTGACACCTCTGGTGTCCTTGTCTTAACTTTTTTTTTGGGGGGGGAGGAAGGGGAGAGGTAAACTAAATCTCAAAGTCCTTAGTTTTACATGCTTTCAGGGTGATGCTTGGTGTGAGCTTTTATTAATCTGAGTTCACTCTGCTTGATCCAAGCAAATATAATAGTAGATGGAATGGTAGGGAAAAGGATAGAGCAAGCGTCTCTTGTGTAATTCCACTGACATTGCAGATCTCTATGTGACTCACTGATAGAATGATGTTCCTTCCCCACAAACTACTGTTTAGGAATTGGTAGGGCTCTAAAGCAAATCTAGGCTTCAGTTAATTTTGGTGGCAAGGGAATACATCCTCTTTGCCTTTTAACTTGTACTCTCCACTCATCTCCAGGCAATGAGGTGGAAACCAAGAAGGAAAGGCAAAAGCACATCAGTCATTCACTTTTGGAAACAGTAATTTCGAGTTTTTTCCATGAAGCTTCTGCAGTAATTAGTCTGGGAGCTAACCAGGCAGCATATTTGGATTTTATGCATCTAGCCTTGTAGGATTTATTCTAAACTTGATGGAATGTTGCTATGAAGTGCGATGTTTTATTTAGAACAGACTTCCTTGCAATTCAAGCTGATGTACAGTGTGTCTGGAAACAGAGTAAGTGGGCCAGAAACTTTGCACTGCAAACCATGTAGACACATATGAGCCACCCAGATGATGCTGCTGTTCTCCCGGGTGAACTCAGTGGTCAAATGAAAGTTCATGAGAAGTGGCTAAAAATTATGCCATTTTACAATATATGAAGGAGGGGGGCAGAGGAAATTGCTGTGGGTTGAAGGCTGTTTTCAAGTATGACACTTCATTTTTAGCTGATATGTCATCTACTCAGTTCTCTTCTGTGTAAAATACACTTTCCTTAATATGTAAGGTGTGCTTGTTAAGAGTGGAAACACTATAGACAGAGACAACACTTGAATACTTTAATTCTGTTGAATTTAGGCATCTGACAACATTTCTAGAAGTTTACAGTTCTCTGGGATGTGGAGAGCTTCCTGTGTTTTTAACTTCGTATTTACTATCACAAATAGAATGTACCCAGCAAAGTCTTCACTAGTAACCTGAAGTGACTTCATATAGTTTTGTCCTCCACATCTTTCAACATTGTAATAGAGCAGAGCTAATAATAATCAGTGAAAGTATTGTCTGTATGTATGAACATCTCCTTTGTTGACTTTCTGGGATATAGTTTTCTTTGAACAGTCAGGTAGAGAGCCATAGCCTTCTCTTTTAATGGGCCGAGATTAGCAATAAAAGGTGGAGATGCTTCTAAAACTGTGAGTTCTGGTTTGATGTTATCTTCGTTAAACTGTAGCTTATCACTGAGCAAAAATCTATCTGTGGAGGAACTGCATTGTGTAGCCTGAATTGGGTGGTGTTAGAGGTAACTTGCCATGTGAGAGCTGATAAGTAAATTTTCTTGAAGCCAAATACAATCCTATGTGACTGTCTCTTACAGGTATTGCAAGACCCTCTTGATCCTTCATTGTTGTATATCAGGGATGCTCTTTACCACTTTAAAAGAGGCAGTAATGGTGCTAAGGTAGAACTACAAAATTAGAGACTTTCAAGGCATTGTTCTGTAGCTTCAGAGAAAGTGGGGGTTTTGTGCTCTACCACTCCCCAACTCTGCTTTTAAGCTTTTATTCAGGGCTCTTTTTATTGCTTAATTGTGTTGTATTTGCTCATGCTCACAGGACTAAAATTCAGTTAAATTTTACTTCACATCTAACCTTTCCTTCACTCTCCTAGTGGAATACAGACATGAAAAATGTCAACTAGTGATGGAGATTAGGAGGGGAAAAAATTTTATTACCTGTGACAGTGTGACTGAAGTCAAGTCTTGCTTATTAACATCATCAATCAAGTGTGACATTTTGTTCCAAGACTTTTTTCTAAAGAGTGCTTGACATTGAATACAGCCTTATCATGGCAATGAAAATACCCTTCTGTACTGAGATGAAAAACTAAGCTCACAGAAAATAGGCATCCACTGTTGATCTTTGAGGTGAGTCCTGCCAGTGGCTCCATCCACTGGTGTCAGGCAAAGCCACTTCTGAGCCAACACAAAGTGCTTTTGAACTCCATGGAACTGTGGTTTGAGGCAACCTGTTCTTGGGAGCTTTTTCAGCAATAGAGCCATCTCCCAGGATGTGTTCTGAGCTGGAGAAGTCTGAGCAGTGTTCTTGCTATAACATTCAAAGACCTATAAATGACTATGCTGCAACTGAGACGGTCAAAGTTCCTCTGTTTTTACTAGGTTTTTTAGTACACTTGAAGGAACTTTTATACCACCTTTGGGCATGAATGCAAGCTGGAAGATGCAGATGGGGATGTGTCTATTCCATGGATAGCCTGATAAACAATACTTGCTGAGAATTTGAATGGCTTACCCAACTGGGGTCCTGGAGTTGTCGGGGATTTATTTGTGTCTGGGGGTTTTGTGTGCTACATTGATACTGGCAGGACTCTTGGAGACTCATTTTTGACTTGTACAACCCTTATAATGATTTGTTTATGGTCAAATTGCATGGTGGAGGCTTCTGATTGGGAGTAGTGGGGAGAGATAAGATAGAGGGAATGATTTTGTTCCATCATAAAGCTAAGCTTGTTTCTTGGGAAACACTAAAAAGTATATAGCAATTTAGTGAGAATTGGTAGGTCTTAAACTGATAAAAGAGCAGGGACTGGGGCACCATGTCTGTTGTACCTCTATAGCATTATAGTACTATGATACTTGGGTATAACTCAGGTTATCTGAGATCTTCCCATGAAAGTGACCATGAGGGAAGCAGAGAATCAAAGGATGGAAGAGACATTAGAGTATCTCCTGCCCGACTTTCTGCCCACATCAGGGTCAGCTCTGAGGTCAGGCTTCTCAGGGCTTTATTCAGTTGGGACTTGAAACCTCAAACAATAGAGACTGCACAGTCTCTGTGGGAAACCTGTGCCACTGCCTGACTGTCCTATTCAGGAAAAAAATTTTGCCTAGTATACAGGCTGAACCTCTCCTGTTTAAGTTTCTGCCTGTTGTTTTTCACCTTCCTGTCCTGCACTGCTGTGAAGAGCCCATCTAAGACTTCTTGATGACACCCCTGTAGGCGCTGCAGGTGCTGTTATGTCCCTTCAAGGCTGTCTCCACCTGGGGCTGAACAAGTCCATCTCCCCCATCCTCTCCCCTGCCATCTCAGTGGCCTCTGTTTAACTCTCTTCAATTTATTGGTGTCTTTTGTGTATTGCTGGAGCCCCAAACTAGACAGTGTCTAAATATGGCCCAGAGTGCTGAGTAGAGGAAGATAATCTCTTCCTTCAATCTCCTTACTGACTCTGTTTGTGTTCATGCAGCCCAGAGTGCTGTTGTCTGTCTTTGCATACTGCTGGCTTGCTGCCAGCTTGCTATCCTCCAGGACCTCAAGGGGCATTTCATAATGTGTGTCAGCTATTCTTCCCCTTTCTAATTCTGGTTATTGCAGATTGGTGTTCGAGATACAGAAGCACTAACATTCCCTTCAGAAAAAAAAAAAAAAAAGGAATATACAGAGGCAAAACTCTTTTGGTGACATAAGGCTCAAACCTATTGTCCCTCAGATAAACACATGCAGGTTTTTGAGGTAAATGAGGGATAGGTGGCGACCCAGGATACTACTGGAAAGAAAAGTTGCAATCTGAAATCAACATCATGATGGTGGCATTCAGAAAAACATACTTTGAAACTGCAACAACTAAACTTAAAAATAAATTACTGGGCTTTGGGGGTTTTTTGGCAATCTAAGGATCCACATAAACAAAGTTCTATATTCAGCCTGCTAGTATTAATGGTTCCAACGATTTTTCTCTTCAGCACAGACATTCTTTCTTTATAATCAGAATATAACCCTTCTAAGTGTTTGCAATATGCCAGGTGAATCATTAACTTGCAAAACAAATATTGTGAAGGAAACTACCTTGGGTTTATATTTACTCTGAAAATACGGTGATTTATATTAAATAACACAATTTTTCCCTTCAGCTTTATCTGCAGCTTTCTTGAAGACAAACAAAGCAAACCCTGAGCTTCAAATAAAAAGGTGACTTTTAAGGCTTACTCTTAATTTCTTTGAGCTTCCAGCAACTGTTCACCTTTCAGATGGATGCATGTTTTACTATAGTACCAAAAAGATCATAGAATCACAAGAAATTCCAATAGTTGATGTTTATTTATGGAGAGCTTCATTTATATTTTGAGACAGAGTTTGCAATAGTTTTACTGTTCTAGGTGATTATAGTAGTACTGCTTTTCTTCCAAGAAAACCTATGGTTAGTTTTAGGAGGAAAAACTGCTGCCTGGTTTAAAATAAACTGGATGAAACAATTGGCAATGAATGGGTAAGTGGGTGTGGTGTTGGAGGAGGAGGAAGCTGCTTTGTAGAAGTGGTGTGGTACAGGATAAAATCCTGCAAGCTGAGAACTTCAGCGTATGGGAGATCCAAACTGTGTCCTTGCTCCATCATTCTCCATCTAGAGCCTTACAACATGGATAGGTCTCTTCAGGCTGAAGAGCGGACTTCAAACATTGAGTCAAGAGGTTTTCTGTAGTGGATCTGTTGTTGGTACAAGCTACTTCTAGAAAGTTAATGGAAGATAGCTAACAAAGTCAGACCTACTTGTCTTTGGACTTACTTCTGCTGCATGACTTAAAATCAGAAAAGGCTGAAAAACTGACTGTAAAAGGAGAAGAGAAGTATCTTGCAGGTTCCTTACTGAGAAAATGTGTGTATAGCATGAAGCTAGAGCATTTTCTTAAGTTCTAGAAAAATAGCTGTAAGTTCATATAAGTAAAACCATGTAAAAATGCAAATTTGGGGTCTGGGTGGTGAGTGGATATTGTTTCTAACAGGTTGCTCCCTTCAGGGCACCTTCTGGCTCTGAGTGTCCTGCTGAGAGTCTGGCACTTTCTGACAGAAGTAATATTTCAGAAGTGCATGAAGTTGCATCTTCAGAATCTTGTATTTCAGTCTCCCCAAATCCATACTGCTGTCAAATTCTCAACTTAAGTGTTTCATTGTCGTGTCCTGTTTTCAGGAAGATCAAAAATATTTATTAACCAGATTATCTGTCACTTGTAGGCATCTTTTTCTCACATCTGTCTTTCTTTCCTACAAGTGGACCTTGAAAGCCTTCCTGATCTGCAGACATGCAACTTTCCTAAAGAAAACAGGAGGCTGGAAGTCAAGTCCTTCTCCCTGACAAAAAATGGAGGAGGGGGGGCGGGGAGGCATTATTTGGTTTATTTGTTGTCTTTTTTCTAAACACACCTAATACAATTGACTTTTTGGATAAACTCTGAAGTGTTGATTGAACACGTTGTCTTAAGCCATAGCTGCTCTTCCTGTTCACTGAGATGCTGGAAGTAAAGTTTCGCTTACGAGAAATCTGTTATATTTTGTGATAAAGAGACTGGAAGAAATTTGATCTTGTGGCTCTATAGGTTTATGAATAGTTGAACTCTAATCAGCTGTGAATTGGGATAACAATCTTTCTAAAGAGTTTAAACACTGTTTTCTTCACAGAAAATTTTTGCTGAATTCGCCTAGAGGATCACTTACAGGGATATATAGAAATAGAGAATCCTGCCCTCCAGTCCTACTTGTTTGAAGATGACTGTATATTCTCAACTTCTTATTTGGCTTCCCAGTCTAGCCTGGATGTAAATAGCTTAATACCATGTGCATGTGTGTCCACAAAAGTGAATTGTTGCAAGAATTGCAGAGCATGGCATTGATTTTTTATCTCTACTTAGCAGATTACAGCATTTAAAAGCCTGTCTGCCCCACATAAAAAGTAAACTTTTTACCTTATGAACCAAGGCAGCAGTGTAGATTCTCTGTGCATCTGCCTGAGCTGGAAGTCTTGCCTCTAGGTCTTGAAGCCTTCTGTTAACAGAGTCAGGTGGAATTTGATTGCGTTGAACCCCAGTGGAAACTGCTTTTGAGGCCATGGACTTCCTATGGCCCTGGTTATTATCTGGGCCTGTGCTATAGGGAACTGGCTGTTGAACACTCAGGGTGAACTATTTCTCTCCAAGCTGAAAGGCTTTGGTATTGATTTCTGTGGCATCAGGACTTCAGCTGTAATGCTTCTTTCTCATGACTTTCTCACACACATTTTAATTAAAAGGGAGAGAGCAACAAAAATTATTCCTGTAATTCCAAGGGTGTGCTTTTAAAGAGATCCAAAATTGGCACTTTTAACCATTTGTCATGCTTGTTTTGTCACTTCATTTTTTGCTCTTTCTTTGCAACCAGTGACCTTTCTTTGAGTTTAGCTTTCTGGGAAGAACACAAGAGTGTATGAACAGCTACATTGACTTAAAATACAGTTTTTGAAACAGTCTAATTTTTAATGAGCATTCAAAATGAATTTATAATTGGCTGTAGCTGGTAACTGTTCTTGCAGGGAGAGTACCTGGAGGCTCCATGCCACACTTGAATGAACCAGTTCGGGAGTTCAAGCAATTGAATTTCCTTTCCCTTTAAAGCAGTAGTAAAGCAGCATAATTTTCAGGAAGTACCTTGATCAGAATCAAGAGGGAGCTGACCTCGGAGGCTGAGGCCAGCACACAGTTTTAGAGGGGGTTGATCTGACAGCTCCTGGCACTTCTGGTGTGTCCTTTATACCGATGCCCTCATGGGTCAAACTTTGTGGTGGAGCTTCCTTTTTTCAAGTTGATGCTAAAATGCTGAGACTCAGCTGTGAGAATCTTTCACAAGCTGTA
>JAWWLV010000001.1:42520087-42530600 GCA_035041135.1 Platyrinchus mystaceus
TTTGTGGTGGAGCTTCCTTTTTTCAAGTTGATGCTAAAATGCTGAGACTCAGCTGTGAGAATCTTTCACAAGCTGTATCTTTTAAACAGCAAATTATTAGACTGGAGAAGGGGAGTAGGTTATATCCCCTCCAGTTTTTGCCTATCTCCTGTGTTCCCTGTGCTTGCTGCCATAGAAAACCTATCAAAAGCTCTATCAGAAAGTGTTAGGAACCTGCCTACTGTGTTCATTAATGAACCAGAGTTTGATGTTAGCATCTCTCTACCCTTGCAAGCAGGTGTCACTGCAGCCAGCACCAATTACAGCTGTATTCAGGGGACAGCAACATGATTCAGCCAGTCAAAAACAATATAAATGAATGAAGCTTTCACAGTTCAGGGATTATATATTTTTAGCAAGCTGCATGTGATGTAATCCAACAAGATAGCTTCATTTTTCTGAACTTAAATGCTTGTTCTGTTCCTGTCAGCAGGCAATAACAGAATGTGAAACTTGCAAGTTACAAAGGAGAAAGAACACGAGAACAAGATAGGGCAAGAAGATTTTTATCCCATCAGAGCTGATAGGTCCTGGAGAAGAAAATAAGTTTGAAATCTCTAATTTATAGCTTTGCTACAAAAGAGATCAAATTTCTTAAGGCTTTCAGTACTTTTCAGCATGCTGCATGCAGTGCTAATGGAAAATGGACTCTTAAATGATTTCTTCGCTGCTTTTACTCAGGCCTTTGTGTGTGGTTTGTACTAGTACGGAGCTTGAAAGTGTGGTCTTGTTCCCTTTAAGTCTTAGGTTGAGCTGTTCCAATAGCAGACATATGTAGCAGTACCTGTTTTCTGGCAAATAAAGAAATTAAAAATGTTTTATTACCTTTTACAGGATATGAAGTACAGTAATATGAGAAGTCTGCGTCTTTTAGTCAAATATCACTTGTAAGTGAATACTTCATTTCAGAAACATGAAGTAAAGAGGTGTTGAACGGGGAGAGTCTGCAGTACACAGGCAGGGTTATATTTACAATGTTTCTTCATGAGTTATTCCAGTTCTTCTCCTCTACTGGGACTAACTGGTAAACATAATGAATATTAACTGTAGAACACCAGATCTCAGAACCGATGGGCAACCTGGTCAACTTTATTTTAAGACTTCATATGTATCATTTAACATAGTTGGTCACCAGGAAAACTGATTACCCAACATCTCTTTTAGTGAATTAAATAAGGATCAGTAACAGCTCTTTGCTTACATTCTACTTTTACCCAAGGTCTCCAAGTGCTGTTGGAAATTGTGGCAAACAGAGGACTTTTAACAACAGAGTGAACCAAGTGCCTCTTGAAACTGCCACTTGGAAACTGCTGTGAACCAGACAGGTATTTGAAGAACACAAGAAGTGTTTGAAATTGTCTGGATATTTCTTCTAACTTTCTCTCCTTTTTCTGTATTCTCATTCAAGTTTTTTACTTCTCTGAAAGGAGACATGGGTAGTATAGTCTGGTCAAAGTATGTGCTCAGGCTGAAGTGTGAACAAATTATGATTTTTTTTTTTTAATTGACATGAGACTTTTTAAACATTCTTTCCCATGTATTTCCATAGATGTTTGTTTCAAGAGCCATTTAGACAACTGAAATATGACTTTTTTTTTCTATTAGTAAATAAGTCTCAATTCTATTTCTACAGCACCGATACCACCTGCAAAGAAGAGGTCATCAGTGATCAATAGATTACAGCTCTAGCAACACAAACCAAACCACCACCATGAAGCACTTCCTGAGGTAACTGTTTGTATTTTTTCAAAAGTGTTAAATTATTCTGATTACTTTTACGCTACAGTGAGTTAAGTGTTTTTGCTGTTATAAGTATTACAGAAGGTGTAAACTAGTTTATACTAGATTGCTTTCTGTTCACCTAGATTTCACTATTTAATTAAAGCTATTTTAATTTAAATGTTCCTTTCCAGTTTTTTATAGAAGAAAAGAATGTGTCAACTGTCTTGAGGGATTGGAGCGGTGATGTATCAAATCAGTAGTGTCTGATATGTCAGGGGAAAATAGGGGAAATAGTAATGTAGAACAGCACTTGAAAAATTATGGGTTTTTTTCTTTCCCATTTTCATTTGCTGTCTGGGTTTTTTGAGAGTTATTTGTGAAAGCAGAGAAGGGGAGATGCTTGGTGAAGATGTGCAAGTGTTTTTGAAGCTGATCACGCTCAATTTGGGGGAGAAATGTCAGTTACTTGCTCCTACATATGACTTGCAGTTGTTTCTCCATAAAACAGGGGTAGAGCAAAGGACTTGAGAGACAACAGCTATAGGTGCAGAAAGCCTATGTTGTCTTTGTTCTGTGGTCAATGGAGAGAGACAATTAATACAGATCAAGAGCCTAATTTGTGTATAAACCAAAGAAATCATAATCTATCTGGATGAAACTTTTTCAAGAGAGATAAAACATATGCTTCTGTACAGAGCATCTGCCACTATATTTTTCTCCCTTTTTAGACTGTTTATAACACTATGGATATCAGCATCATTACCTCTAGGCTGATCATCTGTAATGACTTTGCTGCCAAGCCAGACTTGGCTTAAGCATTTCTGTGGAGTGTTTGGGTCAGCTTCCTTAGGTATCTTGAGCCAGCTGCAAAAGGACGCTGTAAGCAGGACATATACAGGCCAAAAGTATAAAGCAAATATTTATTTGCTAACATCCACAAAAGACAGATAAGACTGAATGAGCTAAAGGTTAGTGTGCTTACCACCCTGACAGACACCAGCCAGGAGGGAAAGAATTGGCCTTGCAAGTGGCCCACGTCTTGAGTGGTCCCAAGTCTTCTACCAGCTCCATTGGTATGGGTCCAGTGAGCTGACAGTTCACAGCTAACCTTGATAACATCCCTGTGGTGCTTTTTCCCTTTATAATTTTATATTTTCTAATTCTGGAGCCTTCCTTCTGGGATCCTACTAATTATTTCCATCTTAGCAGTCCTGCCTCTATAATTTTTACCTTTCTTTCTCTGTACAGACTTATTCAGCAGCCTGATCCAAGGTCACAAATTGGTGCCATAAGGGATTTGGGTCATGAGTCCTGCATAAAGGGGACTCTACCATCCTGTGAGTGGGGTGAGAGCCTCTGGCTGGGGTCACCGAGGGTGTTAGAGTTTGCCACCATAGTGATCTGGTATTTCCTGAGCATAAAATAATTTTGGTCCCTCCTGATGGAGATGCTGAGCTGCTGCAAAATTCTAAGCTGCTGCCTCCTGTCCCGTTAAACTAACTATTCTGCTCACCTTTGTCTGTCCTGGCCCCTTGGTGATTTTTCCATATGGAAGAAAGTGTGCTGTTTTGAATATGTGGGTTCCTGAGGCTGTCTGGAAGAAACTGCCTCCTGCTTCTCTTTATGGTATTTCTGAAGTCAGTGCATCCTAAATGATTTGAGAAGTCTTGATGGTGTTGGATTCTCTTAATTAGTCAAAGTAGATATTCTGAAAAAAATTGCTTATCTAAATAGCACAGTCTAAGACTCTGTTATGGAAAGTCCAGTATTGTAAATACTGAACAGGAAGCTGGATTAAGGAATGGGGAGGGGGATAATACAGAGCACCTAAAATAGGAAAATACTGTTGAAATAGGGAAGAATAAAATAGAAAAATAGAAAAAATTCTGTTTACTTACAAGCATCTGGATTTTATTTTGTGTTAATCCTTTGACATGAACTGATAAGAGTACTGTCCTCATAATTTGTCAATATAGAAGAAAAACAAAGATTAAAAAGTAAGCTGGGGTCATATTGGGGATAGTGATTTCTGTTATATGTGTTGCAGCCTGTGGTTGCAGGTTTGTGTGATGAAGAATAAGGCAGTGAAGGGTGGAGCTGCAGGGACATATACATGTGAGGCAAGGATATTAAACCTACCAGCTTGGAAATCAGATGGAAAATAAACAAGTTAATGTATACTGTGTCCATTACCACTAGCAGCTGCCGCTTGGGAGCTTAAAGTATTCTTAACTGTTTGTGAAGATCAAATGCAGGGCTGAGTGTTGTGTGCTCAGTGGCACAGTGTTTTCCTTGTTGCACAACATGGAGCAGACACTGGACTGGTTGATGCTGATGACAGAGATTATCTCTACATTTGAAACCAGTGAGCTTAGTTAAGTCTGCACAAACTGCAAGTCATCTTGTTGACTGCAACATGGAAAATGCCATAAAATGGATGAAGAGAGGAACAGGGCTTTTATCTGTGAAGTTAAAATAACGTCACCTTTGCTTTCTAAGTAGTGGCAGTACTTTTTCTGTAGCAACTTCATGCAGCAGGTATTTACCTGGACACCCAAGGAGGACTTTGAACAGTGGCTTTCAAATCCAGCTTGTTGTAAGAGAAAACTCTTACCTGTAGGCAGACTTGCCACCCAGCTCTGAGTTAGGTTTGTCAACTGGAGACACACTGTAGTCTCTGGTTTTTACTGGAGCTGGTCTTCTAAATAAAACACTGCAGTTGTGAATACAGATAATGAGGAATTAGTGTAATTTGAGTGCTGCTTTTGCTGTGCCTACTACTCATCTGTTGGACCTTTGACAGGACTTTATATAATCAGCTTGACATCTCCTGTTTCTCTTTTGACAGTCTATTCTGTGTTTAATGTTAGTGAATTGTCTTTTTCTTCCCCCCTGGACCTTTCAATTTAAGAAGCCTTGTTTAGTGTTCTACCATTCTGTGTTTAGTGAGGTTGAAAGACACCTCTGGAAATCAAATCCTATCCTCTTGCTCAAAACAAGGTCAGCTATAGCAAGTTGCTTGAGGCTGCATCCAGTCACATTTTGAGCATCTCCATGGATGGAGTTTCTGCAGCCTCTCTGAACTACCTGTTTTGTTTAGAATCCTAGAATTCTTTAGGTGTGTTATGATCAGGTTCTTTAAAATTATTAGAAATGCCTCTGCCCAGATTAAGGTGCAGAGACCATATGCCAAAGTCAATAGTATGGATTTTTATTTAACATTAAATGTGAGGTAGATATAGAAAGAAATAGAAAAAAGAGAGAGACAGGGTAGAGAAAGAGAGTGACAGAGAGACAGATTAAGTAAAAAAGCTTATATGACCACTCCATGAATTCCGACAGCGTTCCATTGATCCTCCTGTGGTCTTCTCAGTGGTGAGAGTCACAGTCTTGTTGAAGGGATGGTTGCGGTCTGGATCTGTCAAGGGAAGCCCACGGTGGTGAGGGAAAAAGCCCCATGTGGTGATGGAAGAAGCCCAACATAGTGAGGGAAGAAACCCAAGTGTGGTTAGGGAGGAAGCCTCTGGTGTTAAGGAAAGTCCCATGTATTTATTATGCTTAGGCTAGTTAGGAACATCTCCGGTACCTCCACTAGGACAGGGAGTTTTACATTGGATGATGGAATACTGGATCACGGGGACAGGATGTTTTCTTTGACACCTTCTAAGATGTTAGAGCTGCCTAATGTTAGTTACGTTAGTGCAGTTGAGTCCATTATGGCCCATTATGGCCTGTCAGCAGAGATGAATATCTTCAGGCCACATATGAATTGTTGCAGTAGTTCCCCAGAGGGAAACTACTAGTTATCATAGCTAAGTCATTTGTGTAAGGACAAAGAAACACTACCTTGCTTTGCAGGACTTGCCTCTTTCCTTACCTTGTTCAACATCCATCTTGTAGCCTGAGGTGTCAGGTATGCATACCCTTAGCACCTGGGCAGTTCCTTCCCACATAGTCAGCTTGCATCTTGATTGACTGAGCCATCAGCATTCCAGTCTCTCACACTTCTGGATATATTCTTCTCCTGGGGTAATTGGACAATAGTACCACCTTTTCTTATCTCAATCATTTATCTTATCACTGTCCAAATTAGTAGGGGTGGGCTTCCGGTGAGCAGTTTCTTCTTTGCACAATTTTCTACAGTGAACAGAAGTCTTTCAGTGATTTTGACAATATTTAAGCCATGAACCAATATCAGTCTCTCAAAAGGTTGGAAAAGACTTTTAAGATCATTCAATCCAACCTGTAACCCAGCTCTGTCAAGTCCACCACTAAGCCATGTCCTCTGAGTGCCATGTCCACATGTCCTATAAATACCTCCAGGAATGGTGATTCCACCACTTCCCTGGGCAGCTTGTTCCAATGCTTGACAATTCTTTTGGTGAAGAAATTTTTCATAATTTTCAATCTAAACATTCCCTGGCACAACATGAAGCCATTTCCTATTGTCCTGTCACTTGTTACTTGGGAGAAGAGAACAACTTCCACCTGGCTACAACCTCCTTTCACACAGCTGTAGAGAGTGATAAAGTCTCCCCTGAGCCTCCTTTTCTCCAGGCTAAACAAACCCAGCTCCCTCAGACACTCCTCACAGGACTTGTGCTTCAGATCAGCTTTGCTGCCCTCCTTTGGACATGCTCCAATGCCTCAATGTCCTTCTTGTAGTGAGGGGCCCAAAACTGAACACAGGATTTGAGGTGTGGCCTCACCACTGCCAAGTACAGGGAGACCATCACTGCCCTGGTCCTGCTGGCCACACTATTGCTGATACAGGCCAGGATGCCATTGGCCTTCTTGGCCACCTGGGCACACTGCTGGCTCATGTTCAGCTGCTGTCAGCCAACATCCCCAGATCCTTTTCCACCAGGCAGCTTTCCAACCACTCTTCCTGCAGCCTGTAGCACTGCCTGGAATTGTTGTGAACCAAACACAGGACCCGGTACTTGGTCTTGTTGAACCTTACACAGTTGGCATCAGCCCATTGATCCAGCCTGTCTAGATCCCTCTGCAGAACCTTCCTGCTCTCTAAAAGATCAACACTCCCACCCAACCTGACTGGAAAAGGAGAAGCTTTTATTAAACAGACAGTCAATAGTTGGAATAACTCTAAATCCTTGAATTTAGACTCATGTGCTCATAGCTCTAATTCAAGGTGATGTCCAAATGAAAAGAGCTGGTTTAGGTTTCTTTTCTTTCTCAGATTAATTATTCCTGAAGACTGAAATATTACTTATGAAATAATAAAACTGTTTCTCAGTTAAATGCTTAATCTTTCAGTGCTCTTTTTTGTAAAGGGGTTTAGTGGAGTCTGTCAGTGGCACTTCCATTTTGATTTTTAATTTATCTTAAACATCTGAAATAATAACAACTTGGAGAGCCAACTGTAGCAGACATTTAGATTTTCTTCAGTAAACCCTAGAAACTTGACACCTTCTCTTGATCTACTGCAAAACAGTCTGTAAGCACTAGCAGATTTTAAGCATAAGCTCTGTTACTGGAGTCATATCAGATAAAATGATAATCAAATCAGCAAACAGCAAGAGAAGCAAAGTGAGGAAAGCTGCTGTTAAAAACTATTCTTATGTCTTCCTTAGTTGCCACGGTGACTTGCTTTCATGTCTGAATGAGGAGATAAGGTGGATTTCAGTTGTCAAGTCTGCAAAGGCACAGAATGAAAACAATTTCTTGTGTTTTAAAGGAGGTAATAGTGGGTCTGCCTATGGCAGAAATGGTGGTTGGTACATTACTTCTTGGTTGACCTTGTATATACACTGTAAGTTATGCACATAAACCAAAGATAGTCAGGGTAAATGAGCTCCTAACAGGGTAGTATCACTTGCTTACTCACCTATTTGGACACCTTATCAGCCATAACTAGTTTGAGTTCTCAAACTGTAACCAGAATTCTCAGAAAGGAAATACTCGTGTAATCCACTCTTTTCTGAGCTAAGTATGTCCTTCAGGAAAAATAGTTGTGTAAGAATCTTTACTGTCCACAGGACCTGAAATAGGACACACAGGAAAGAAAATGATGTGTAAGTAGATTCAGTGACTTGTTTTGTTCTTTTCAACAACTAAATTTGGTGTTGGGGTATTTTTGGTTGGTTTTGGGGGTTTGCTTGCTTCCCTCCCAATTTTAAGTCCAGTAACTAGCATTGAGTATATAGCTGAAGTTTTCATTTTACCCAAAGTATTTGTGTTTGTTACTAACTCTGAAAATTCTAAGGTTCTGAAATTACTGGGGGAGGAAATAAGCACCTTCTTGTTAAACTTATTAGTTTCAAAACTGTTGCATAGTAATTAATCTCTACTTCTCTTCAGGAGGTATTTCATGTTGCATTATACATACATCTTGCTATTTAGGTGAACAGATCACACAGGAAAGAGCTTCACAGAAAAACTAGGCAACTTTGGAAACTTTTGCTCAATTTTGCTTCTGCCAGTTTATCATGGAGAAGGCTGTCTAGAGCCAGTCACTCTTCAATAAAAAGACAGATTTCATGAATATGTGATGTCATAATGTCACTGGAGAGAAATGTAAATTCTAATAGCCATCACATGTGCTGTTCCTGTCACAATGACTCAACATCAGATGGCTAGTCAAGGGCAAAGGTTGAGAACTCCTTGTTGAGAACCACTCGTGTCCTTCCCTTCACACCTTTAGGGTGTGAAGCAACATGCTCAGTGTTCTCTGCTTCTTGCTGCCACATGCTTTCTTTCCCCAGACAGATCAGCACATGCTGTGGAGAGTAGAAGCACTGTGACTGTAGCAGCAGTACTCTTACTTTTTGACTCTAAATTTCTCCATGTCTTGCAAGGATCCTAACAATTGTAGAAACCCCTTTCTTCATCCCCATCCTCCTAGAAGAGAGCTCTACAGAATGACTGCTTAGTCCTATTATTGCTGATAGAGATCAGTTGCTTGATTGGTTTTGTTGTATAGCGTCCTTGACAAGGGAACTGGCTGTTCATTTGACCTGTGCACATCAGCGTCTTGTTATGCAGATCTTTCTTTGTTTTACTTGAATAAATGTTCATATACTGTTGAAATGCAACTATGAACATAAATATGTGGGTCTATACAACGGCTTGTAATACAGGGTGAGAAGGAGCTTGTATTGAAATGGGAAAGAGTAGAGTGTGAGTCTCTGAGAAATGCCTTAATTTCTATAATATTTCTGGTCTTAAACCTCAGCTCAGGATCTGAAATAATGCTGTACATAACGACAAAAACTGTTTTCTGTGCTGCAAGGGCAAGCGGGGGGGGGAAAAACCACAATCCAACCAACCAACCAACAAAAAAAACAACAAACAAGAACCACAGAAGAGATTGACTGGAGAGGAATTTTGGAATTGGACACTAAAACAAACCAGAAGTTAATGCCACTGTGCCATAGTTAAACACATGACTCCTGCTGTGCTTTCGTGGGAGTTCTTTTTCATGATACACTATGTTTTGTTTTACAGATGCCAGTGTCTCAATTTTGCACGCACTGAAGTGTGTAGTGGCTAGCATAAAACTTGTCTTACATAATCACTAGTGTGCTTTTATTACAGGATTTCTGCAAGCAAGAGTTCCCTTTTATAAAGAGCTTGTGTTACTTTTTATGCCTTTCATGTTACAAATGGAAGATTTCAACTAGTGTAAGCCTGAGATGGATGAGTAGTAGAAAACTGAAGGTATCCACAAAAGCTAACTTTCTTCTAGTCAAAACTAGTGTGTATTTGTTTTATTAGTAATAGCTGATAAATATATTTTAGTGAATCACAGATGTAGTGTTTCTGTGCTGTAGTGTCATGCTTTTAGTAGATGCATTTTTATTAATCTTTGTGCAAACCACAGCCAAAGCAGAACTATAGTTGAGAAAGTGGTTGCACTATCCCATCTGGAGTTTTCCCTTTGATTTGCAAATCTGTCATTGACCCTAAGGCAGAAGCATATAATTCAAATGCACTTAATACCTTTCCTCCTCACCACCCCCTCCCCCCCCCACAAACTTATGCACATCACACAATACAGTACTCAAAACCTTGTTTTTAAAGAAATGGGTTCAGTGCTGGAGGCAACTAAGTATAAGCATGAACTTTCTTAAAGGACATGGATTTTATGTGAGCTACCTAGCTCATTAGAAAGAAATCTTCTTACATGGACTGTTGACATGAAGTTAAGTGAGTCTGAGTCTTTCCTCTCATTTTACATATAAATGAGCTCTCTCTGTAGTCGCTCTAATAGAGAGACCTAACCTGTGGAAATAAAGCAGGCCTAAAGAAAACAACTCTAATTTCTACTACAAAAATATGATGAAAACTCAGAACTTTATTTTACCATACTCCACCTTTCAGTTTGGCATTTTTCTCTTGTGTTTGTTTTTCTGAACTTTCAGCCTGACTACAGAGCTGAGCTGTGTTGAGGAAGCCAAGGGATGGCTATTTTTGGAATTCTTAAGTGATGGCAGACTAGTCAAATCTGTGAAGATTGATATCAAACATCTGCTGGAAAACCAGAATGTTCAGTGTTAGTCTATAGGGTTTTCTAAGCCACTATTAAAGGTTACAGTTGAAGATACTAGTTGACTTAATGTGAGATTGACTCTTTAACAGATGTATATCCTAAGGCCAGGTTGGATGGGGCTTTGAGCAGCTTGATCTAGTGGATTGTGTCCCTGCCTATGATATGGGTGTTGGAACAAGATGATCTTTAAGGCCCTTTCCAACCCAAACCATTCTGTGATGGTTCTGTGATTCTACTTCT
>JAWWLV010000001.1:42536294-42582665 GCA_035041135.1 Platyrinchus mystaceus
TCATAAAAGGAGATCAGGTTGGTCAGACAGGACCTGCCCTTCCTAAACCTGTGCTGGCTGGGTCTGATCCCTTGTCCGTCCTGTAGCTGTTGTGTGATTGCACTCAGGATGATCTGCTCCATAACCTTGCCAGGCACTGAGTTCAGTCTGACAAGCCTGTAGTTTCCTGGGTCCTCCTTCCAGCCTTTTTTGTGGATCGGCATGATATTCGCCAATTTCCAATCATCTGGGACCTCCCCAGTGAGCCAGGACTGTTGGTAAATGATGGAGAGCAGCTTGGCCAGCTCTTCTGCCAGCTCCCTCATCACCCTAGGATGAATCCAATCTGGTCCCACAGACTTGTGAGGATCCAAGTGACTCAGCAGGTCGCTAACTGTTTGCTCCTGGATTACAGGGGGCCTATTCAGCTTCTTATCTCTGTCTACAGCTCCAGAAGCCAGCTGTTCTCAGGACAACCTGTCTTACTGTTGAAGACTGAGGTAAAGAAGGTGTTAAATATCTCAGCCTTGTCCTTATCTTTGATAACTATGTTCCCACCCATGCCCAATAAAGAATGCAGGTTTTCCTTGTCCCTCCTTTTGCTATTGATGTATCTATAGAAAGACTTTTTGTTATCCCTAGCAGAACTGGCAAGATCAAGTTTTGCCTTCATCTCTCTGATTTTCTTTCGGCAAGACCTAACTATATTACTAAACTCTTCCTGAGTAGCCAGCCCTTTTTTCCATAATTGGTAGGCTCTCTTTTTTACCCTAATTTCCTTTAAAATCTCCCTGTTCAGCCAGACCGGTCATCTTCCCCATTGGCTTGCCTTTCGGCAGACTGGGACAGGAAAATCCAATGCCTTGCCTTCTCTTGAACATAAAAAACCTGCATCCACAGTGTCTTGTTCAGAAGCTCTCATCTTGCACAGTAGAGACTTGAAATCTCCCAGGGTAAGGTCAAGGGGACATGTGTCGTACTGTATGTGTTTCTGCAAATCTGTATGCAGTCATTTTTGTTCATGTAGCATCTTTATAGAGCTGAACTAGCTCCCCAGGGGTGCTTGCACTGAGCTTTTCTTGAAGGCTGTGGGCTTCTGTGACCAGAAAGGGAGGAGGCAGGACACAGTAATTTTCCTTTGTCAGTGCCTCTGAGATAAGAGCTTATATTTAGTGTCAGGAGCAAGTAGGTTGAATAACCAGGTGGTGACATGTGCAGTCTACACTAACTATGGAAGCAGATATAGAATCATAGAAAGTCTTGGGTTGGAAGGAACTTAACAATCATCTAGTTCCCATTCCCCTGCTCCACTTTTGGACTTGCCTCCATCTGGTGGAGCACCTGGAGCTCAGTACAGTGGGGATGCAAGCCCAGGTACGTTGCTCCTGTGCTCTGAGAACTGCCACGGCTGGTACAAGGATGGCAGCAAGGAGGCATGGGACATCAGCAACTCACCAGCACTCCTGTGCTTGGCAAGGAGGAGAACGAAACCTTAATGAAAAAGAGAGTGGGGAAACTAATTCTATCCCCAAACCCCCACCCAAATAATACTGAATTGAGCTTTTGACTGGCTTTAGGTAAAGTGGAAACATGGCTTACTTTGAATGTGTTCTGCAACATGTATCTTAAATATATATATATAAAAATATAAAATTGTATGTATATATATATATATATATAAATATAAAATTGCTCTGCTTTGCCACATCCTGTGGCTTGCTGCTTTAAAGTATTCCGAGGCTATATAGTAGCTGAAAACATTATGGCTATGGTTTAGTGATGCACTACAGGATTTCACATGCAGTCTGTCTGGTATTTCAGCTTTCTTTGAAATGTTGTCTTTCTGTAAAATTGTAGGCTATAGCAAGTGAAGCATGTTAAAATAATAATAATAAAAAAAACGGACAAAGCCCCCAAAATAAACAGATAAACAGCAAAGGAGGGAAAATGCTGAAAAAAATTTTCTTGAAGGGTTATAGCTTCAACAGCATGAAATTGCAGCACTAGAAATGGCCTAATGCTGACATGTCTGTTTCTGTACATTAACCATTTAGATTGGAAAAGACCTTTAAAATCCTTAACAGAGTACTGTCAAGTGCACCGCTAAGCCGTGCCCCTAAGTGCCACATCTACATGTCTTTTAAATACCTCCAGGAATGGTGACTCCACCACTTCCTTGGGAAGCCTGCTCCAGGGCTTGATAACCTTTTCAGTGAAGAAATTTTTCCTAATATCCAATCTAATCCTCTCCTGGTGCAAATTGAGGCTGTTTCCTCTTGTCCTGTCACTTGGGAGAAGAGATTGACCCCCACCTGGCTACAACCTCCTTTCAGGTAGTTGTAGAGAGCAATGAAGACTCCCCTGAGCCTCCTTTTCAGTGAGCTGAACACCTCCAGCTCCCTCAGCTGCCCCTTATTAGACTTTTGCTCCAGCCCCTTTCCCAGCTTTGTTGCCCTTCCCTAGGCATGCTTCAGCACCTTGGTGTCTTTCTTGTATGAGGGGCCCAGTGCTTTACCTTGTTGAACCTCTTACAATTGGCCTTGGTCCATCAATCCAGCCTGTCCAGATCCCTCTGCAGAACCTTCTTACTCTTCCACAGATCAACACTCCCACCCAGCTTGGTGTCATCTGCAAGCTGACTGGGGACAGACTTGATGTCCTTGTCCAGATCATTGGCAAAGAAAGATATGAAGCAGAACTGGCCTTAAAACTGAGCCCTGGGGAACACCACTAGTGACCAGCCCCCAGGTGGATGTAACTCCACTCACCACCACTCGCTGGGCCATCCAGTCAATTTTTTACCCAGCAAACAGTGCACTCGCCCAAGCCACGAGCAACCAGTTTCTCCAGGAAAATTCTGTGTAAAGCCACATTAAACACCTTAGTAAAGTCTAGGCAGACAATATCCTCATCCACTAAGCGGGTCACCTTGCCATAGAAGAAGATCAGTTTAGACAAGCAGGACCTGCTCAAAAGATAAGCAGTGAAAATCCTTCTGCTCAGAAAATTTAACAGTATTATGGAATAAACAATATGTTTCAGTATATCAGACAAGACAGATGAGAAATGTGTACAGCTTAATATCAGTGCAACCTGCATGCCACACAGGAATGAGGGTGCACACTTAGCTATGCTGTCCAAATTCATTCTAGATGTTCTGATAATTACAGACATAATTAAATATTAAAGAATTTATTCCCATATAGAAGTAAAAATTTCTATGAGCATGGCAGTTGTGTACTGCATAACTTGCATTTCATATTATAAAATTTTAACATAAAACCAAATAAGCTGCTGCTTGGTGCAGTTTTTTGTTGGGATTTGGTTTTTTGGGGGGAATGTTTTTTCATGTGTTTTGGTTTTGGGTTTTTTGATGACGCATCAGGAAATGTAAAAGGAAACACAAAATCTGCATTATAATGAAAAGAGCCATTATGATGATTCTCAACATGAGACCAAAAAAACCTTGCCTGGCAGCAGATCTTTGAAACTCTATTACTTCAGGGTTTTGGCTTCTTTATGCTAGCTTTTGTGGCATGGAAGCAGAATGAATATTTTTAGCTTCTTGCTGACTTTCCTCTCCCCCCAACCCTTTTCAAATTAACATCTCTGATCTCAGGGTATTGTTTGAGAAGCTGTCACTTGAATGAGGAGAAAGACTAAGTAATGTGCTTGTTGTAGACATTCAGTGCTGCTGCGTATAGTTGTAATTGGATCTCAATGTGAAAATCACTATTCAGTTTTTTAAAAAGTCCCCACTTTTATAATCTAAGAAAGGCACTAAATATGACTATGCATTTCACAAGACCTCGTTTATTGTGATATTGATTTGTTGGAAATTTTCCCATTGCAATTAAAGTGTTAGACTATCAATTCATGGATGTAACACTACTCATTAATTAAATGGATATGTATATGGTAACTCTGCTTCATGTCTACATGTGATTGAGTTGGATTATGTCGCTTCCCCCCCCTCAGATTGGGAGTATCTCTTCAGGCATGCCTGCTGCAGATTGTGGGGTACAGAAATCTTATTGCAGAGGTTGAAAAGCTGCGCAGAGAGCCGTATGATTCAGAGAATCCGCAACATGAAGAAATGCTTCTGAAGGTGGGTGCTTAAGAGATACTTGGAGGGCATCCTTTATCCATGTCAGCTTCAAACAGCCTGGTTTATAAAACTCTTTAAAACACTGAGAGGTATTGTCACCTTCCTCCATCGTGTACTTGCTTTAAGATAAGACTATACAGCACTACAATCAGGTCTGGGTGTAAGACCTGCCAAGCAAGGAGCTCACTCACTGGCTGATGAATGGATTTCCCTTGGCTGGACTATATGTGGGCATTGGATACACAATTCTTATAGTGCAGAGCTGTTATCTGCAGGGAGCTCTGAAAAAATAGCCCTATGTCCTACTTCAGTACATCTTTCTTCAATGTAAGAAGGGTATTTTTCTTTATTAACCAGAGTAAAACTGTTTTCTTCAGTTCCTTGTATCTTTGAAGACAATGGCTATGTATCCCAATGGCAAACATCTAGTTTTTTATTGTGTGGAATGGAAGGATTAACATTTACAGTTACCAAATATGTTTTGAAATGAAAACAAAATGAAACTGTCCTTTGGAAAATACTGTCAGAGTTATGAAAACCATACCAATTGGGTTTTACTTCCTACATGCATTCAGGAAAGCCTCACACTGGAGCAGATGTTAGAAGCACTTTTTTTTATCTTGACACCATAAGCAGAGGAAGAGCTAGGGAGTTCTTATGTTAGAAATGAACTGAGGAAAGAATAAAGGGTCTGGAAAATAGTCTAATAGTAATCCCTGGTATTTCTTCTGATCCTGTTTCTGACCATATTCCACACTTCAAAGAAATTATAAGAAACATAGAATAAGTGATAGTGAGCTTATTATCTGGAAGCAAAATGCCTTCATAGAGAATTTTCATAGATCTTATAAAAACATACCACCTGTTTGGTTGTTGTTTGGGGTTTTTTTCACATATTTGAAACAAAAATATTGAAAACTTAAACACCACTACATCCAAACCATGCTCTTTCTTGCAGTGCAGTGCTTTATACAAATTACAGGGAGAGCTTCTGGAAATTTTACCACAGTTACTCAGTCTTCCAGATACTTCCAAAAATCCCAGTAGGCATATTATATAAGCACTTTCAGATGCAAATAACTATTTCTAAAAAATGCCTCACATAGTCAGAGTTCGTGTAGGTGTCTGGAAAACTGCTGTCTTTAAGGTTGGCCCCTTGCTGAGAGGTGGGAGTCTCACCAGGGAGTTGTCAAAATCCAGAGGTGCCCTGAAGAAGCACTCTAACTATCAAGTAGGCTTGGGCAGATAGACTACTCCTGTTCAAATTCTGCCCCAGTGCAGCCAAATGCATGAATTTCTGGGGGTAGAGTGCGTTTTAACTAAAAGGACACACAGATTTACTCATTGAGGAAGCCTGTGCCTTGGAGGTGAGCCTGGTTGGTCCCTGAAAGTAACACTGACAATTAATGAGTGCCTTTGGCTCCAAGAAAGCATTCTTAAATACACTGGGTATCTACGCTGCCCATAGAGCACGAAGTGGGGTCTGAAGATGGGATCATTGGTGAGAAAGACCAAGGGTCTGGCTGTGGTCTCTTTCCCAGCCACTCAGCCTGCGAGGGCAAGGTCCTGAGAATCATGACAGCAGTGATGTGTAGTCACGTGCTTTAAAAACATATCTGCATGAGCATAAAGCAGAATGGAAACTACATTTGTCTGAGGAAAGATTAAACAGAGCAGCTTCTGCAACATCATGCAAACTCATAATGTTGAAAAAAGTATCAGTTTCACCTATTAGCACTTGTTTACAGCAGGTGTTTTGCTTTTGCAAAGGTCAAATGGAAATATGTCCAAGGGTTTAATTCATTTTCCAACCCACACTGTGGAAGAATAGGTCAGTTGGGTTTCATTCCATCTATGCGCTCTGCCAAGGGATCTCTGCAATGGGTAATTCACGTTCCTAATGACTATCATTTATTCATGTTTACCAGGAGGGCACTTTATGAATGAGAGAGGGATTAACTTAATGTGATTGAACTAATGATTAATACTGTATTTACTGTTGATAGATGAAAGATAGCAAATATGGTTTAAACAATGATACTTTACACAGTCATTGCAAAGTGAAATCTTTAAAGTTTTAACATTCCCAAGGCGCTTAATTTTAAATTCAGTTAGGATTGCTAAAATTAAAACAATTTCTGTTTTTATTGGGGAAATGTGCATACAGCTCTTTCCCTTGGGTAGGCTTTGTCTAAATGCATTTCTTGAGGCCCTACTCACCAACTCATGGTTGGTGATTAATACACTTTCTTAATTCTAAATACTGATTTCTTAATATACTTTGGAAAGAGTGAGTTTGAGATATGGCACATGAGGTTTGTATTTGTCAGACATCAATTTAGGTTGTTTTTAGGTGCCCAGCAACATAATATTTAGGCACTAAAGTCACTGGACCAGTGCAGCTAAGTGGATTTATTCCAGCTGACGATCTGGCTTCTTAAATCACTTTTGCCTTTTTTTAATGCGAGATCAATGGGTGATTCTTCCCTTACTTAAATATGATGGTTGCACATGCTGTTCTTGTATGGATTTTATTTTTTGTGTGTGTTCTCTGATTTGCTTTTCAGCACTGTGGTAGCCAAGTCAGCACTCTTGATTTATAACCTTCACAGAGACTTGCAATAGATGCCAAAGATTGCTGCAGAACCTCAGGGACTGAAGGGCTGATTGCCTGCCCCTCTGTCAGTGATTTACAACCAAATCCAGCCCATTTCTGTCTCTGTGTTTAGGGAGGCAGGCACCACTTTGATGAACAGAGCGTGAGCAAAACGTCTTTGTGTGAGATGTTACAGTATCTGTCGATAAGGTTGGAAGGGCCTTGTAGGGCTGAAACATCTGCAATACTTCCGAGCTATTTGGGATATTCCATACACACACACACACACACACACATAGAGGAATTTAATTTGATTTTGTGTTTCAGTTGCTGGGATAGCAATGCAGTGATATTACATCAGAACTTAGTTTAAAAAGAAAAAAAAAGCCATACTAATGTTTGGAAGTTTAATTATGTTTTACTTGTAATCTTCCTAGTTGTGGAAATGCTTGAAGCCCAATTCGCCACTGAAAGCTCGGATTTCAAAGCAATGGTGTGAAATTGGTTTCCAAGGTGACGATCCTAAAACAGACTTTAGAGGGATGGGTCTCCTGGGCTTATATAACTTGGTGTAAGTATGTTCCTCTGTAGATGGGTTTATATGTGTCTACAGTCATGAAAAGCAGCATTACTTGCAGATTTTAGCAAGTCTGTGGGAATAACTTATAAAAGTGGCAGGGACTTCATATTAAACAAATGAAAGAATTTATTTGCTAGCCTAATTTTTGGAGGGTTTCTCTTTTCAAAGAATTCTCCTCTCAGTATTCCTCATTCAACCTGCTAATACCACTTGCTAAGCCCTTTTTTAGTTTCTCTGTGACACAGTAAGTTAGCACTCTCTTACCACAAGAGGGAAACTACAAAGTATATTTTCACCAGTATCTAGATCTCCTTCAACAAAATACCCTGGAAGTATGTGGATGAGAGGGTTATGTGACTGCTTAGCTGCCTTCTTTGGGAATTTCATATTGAATTCTTAAGCAAAACACTTGAAATGCAACAACTGATGGCAGACTTCTGTAGTTTGACTACTACTTCAATTTCTGTTGATACTCAAAATGAAGCAGTGAGCTTACATCACTTCTTCCTTCCAACTCAGGAATACCAGGTGTTAGTGCCATAGCTGTGCTTGGTAATTTGGGAACTGACTAATGCCTGTTATTTTCTCCAGCCATTGTATTTAGTGCTGCAGGTAGTTATGTAATTTAGAAACATTTGATAAAATAACCTTTCCTTATGAGGGGAAAAAGAAATATTTTCTGCTTTTACAGATTGAAGGACATAAATCATCCGCTGTCCGTATGTTGTTCTCTAGCAAAGCTCATTTAAGGATCTAGACTCCTGACTCCAGCTTTGAACTTCCATGGGAAATTAATCCCTACTATGTATTTAATTTCTTAGTCTTCTGTGATGACTCTTATCTTGCATAATGAATCTGCCAGATCATGAAGCCTGAACTGCTTTCTCTTGAGCTCAGCACCTGACATGCTCTAGCAATAAGCAACTGATTTTCTGTAGGATGGGTAGAAAGGGGACTCTGGTAATGCACATTCACTAAGTACTTACAGGATTGCACTTGTAGTTTGAGGCTGCTTTAATCTTTTATTTTGGGGGTCTGAGTGGTAGCTTAATGAGTTTATCATGTCAAGCGCTACTCATCCTGTGTAACACATGCAGTGACCTTTAAAAGGGTGTGTATGGACAGCTCAGTATGTCTTAAGACGCTTTTTTTAATTGTGTTTCTTTTACAGTTAGCCCTAAATACCCTATATATGTCTGCAGGTATTTCGCTGAATGGGACACTGAGATAGCTCAGCAAGTTCTCTCTGATTCTCTTCACCCTAAATACAGGTAATGCTTGAGACCAGAAATAATAACTTGAGAGAGTACTGTGCTGGCTCTGTCTGGAGGAGGGGACTGAGTTTTCTTCTCTTTTTTGGGTATATGCTTGGGTATTCCAACATGCTGTCTGTTTTCAGGTACTGATCCTGAAAACTGATCAAGTAGGAGAGGTGAACTTGTATATTGAATCTGGGAAATAGTTAAATTTAGTGTTAAATGTTTTCACTTCTAATTTCAAGTGATTTTTGTATTTTTATTTACCTTTCTTTTAATTTTTTTGTGTTTTTTCATAATTAAGGGAAGTCACTAAGAAGGATCTAAGGTATTTTTTTTTCTTTTCTCTAAGTTTTCTGAGACACTACATGTAAATAAACATCAAACCATATTACAAGTTGGTGTGTTATAAACTGAAAAATCTTTGTTGCAACACCAAGAGTTCCATATTCTTTTCTTCCAACTTGACTCGGACTTAGCTGGTGGTGCAACACTGGGTACATATGAGCATGCTTATATATCAAAAACAAAATTCACCTTGCTTGATGTAGCTGAAGTGACTGATTTGATAATCATAAGTAGTCTAGGCCAAAAATTTGTTAGCAGAGCTGAAAGGCCCCTTTATAGTCATATACTCTGTGTACCCTGACTAATGATGGTCCCAATCTGGCAAGTCCATTGTCCTGACTGTAGAGAGATCAGGTACTTTCAGATGTCAAAAACTGTGTTATGGGCAATTCGTGAATATGAGATTTACTCCATAATTATTGGAGGGGTCAATGCCTCTTATCGAGTTACATAGAAATCAGTTGCCTTAAAAGACATTTTTCTTCTGCCAGTAATGTTAGTTATCCATACAGCTGGTCCACATCTGAATCCTCTGAAGCTTTTGATCTCCTTAGGGGTTTTTTTGTGATTGAATTCCCAATGGTAATTCTACGACAGAAAGTCCTTGGAACATATTAGTATTCTTCATTTGCTTGATTACCGAGGGCAGTCTTGGAGTGCTGTGTGAGTATGTGCAATTTCTATGCCTTGACAGACTATTCAGCAGAAGGATAGATGCTGCTGGGGGTGCCCATGGTGATCTTTCTGTTGTGGTTGCTTAGTAGCTGTGCTGTTTTCTGATGGGATCATGATCAATGAATTTTCGGTCTTAGTTGAACTATATTGCTTACCCACATCCTATGTGTGCCACCCTTATTATTCAATCTTTACCTCTTCTAAGTGTTGTTATGCCACAGCCTACCAAGATGGTTAAGATTTTAGAGAATGAGTGAAGAATAAGGAAGGTATTCCTGTATGCTAGGCCATTTAGGAGGTGAACTTTTGTCCATGTGTGTGCCACCTAGTAACACTCAGGTCGGATGGATATGAACCTATTAGTATCTTAAATACTTAATGTCAGACATTTTTATATACTATATTTACATGAAGCTCAGGGAATTGTTTTTAGTGTAATATATACTTGTTGTCGTTCAGGTATAGTCCAAGAACTATGCTTTCACACATAGCTGTCCATAATGTGGGATCTAAAGCTTGCAAACTGATTTCCTTAACCAAGGCAAAACTGCCACAGCCATGTCAAGGCTGTAGGGTCGGTTCTGTGCCTGCTTTTAGCTGGTTATAAATGCAGGCAATGATTTCTGCTAAACTTCCTCATTTGAATAGACCTGGTTAGTGTGATATTGGCTGACTGGTTGGATCACACAGATTTTTAAATCATTGAACAGTTGAAATTTAGTCTAAAATCAATCTGTTCCCTAGCTAATTTTATTTTAAGGGAGGTTTCTTCTGTGTCCTTGAAAATCTCCTCATTATTGTGCCAAATAATAGAAAATGCTGTTCCTTATTTTTGGCTGTTGAATGGTTTCTAATTTAGATAGTCATAAAAACTGACTGTCAGAGGACTAATTTTCAGGCTTGCTGCCTCAGGTGAATCATGCCTCCAGTGATGAGTGTCATGTATATCTCTGAAAACAAAAAAAAGCTAAAATCATCTTCAATTAGTTCAATGTAATTTCAACTTTTTGTATAACTGAAACTTAACTGAAGTGGATCATCTTTGTGGTCAATAAGAAAACAACTGGTTTTTACTATAAGCATTGACACAGACACCTATTTTGTAATGGTGAGAGAAGTTCATGGGCAATGATACAAAGCCGGTTACCCATTTCAAGTCTGTTTATATCAATCCATGTGATCAGAAGCAGAGTTAAACATGCTTAGCCATGTCAATGAAAGTAAAATACCGTGTTCAAATGTCGTAATATCAAAGAAATTGAAAGAAAATATTTGTCAGTTTGTAATGTATGGTAATATCTGAATTTTAATTACTTTTTTTTCCTCAGCCAACTCAGCAAAGCTGAATGGGAGAAGAAAAAGTTTGATAAGGCAATTGGGTAAGTTTAAAGATCTTTTTTTAGTTGCTATAAACACAGCAGGTAACAATGATGCTCCATATTTGAGCAGAAAAAGTGTTCCCTGGTTACATTTTAAAGGAAATTTCTAGGAGCATACTAACATCTGTTGTCTTAACCACACCTTGGTTTTGATCAAAGACTACAGGAGAAACAGTTTGTTACATTTAGAACAAAATAACCCAAAAATTATGTAGCAACGAGAACCTTTCTCTATATGCTATATATGTAGCACAGTGATGACCATCTCTTTAATTCTTCTTAACGCATAATGTGATCAAATGTCACTTCTTGCTGTCAAAGCCATGTTCTGAAGTGCTTTTAGGAAAATACAATAGGGAAAAATAGTAATGAAGTTTTTTTTTCTTAAGAAGTGGTTTTGGTGCAGCTTCATTATTCACAAGTATGGAACTGGGTGTTCCTCCTGTGTGTGTCTAAAGATCTGTAATACAACATCTTACTGTCCACATTTCACTTTTCTGTGAAACATGCGTCTAGGTCTCACGCTGCAGTTGACTTCTAGATTAGTGTTTATTATTTTTTCCTCTTGAAATTCAACCAAGGTTAAAGAAAAGGAAAGTATTTTCGTTTACTTGATAGAGGTAGTTGAAAAAATATCCAGAGCAGTCTACAGAAGACAGCTGTGTTTAGGTGAGAAAAAAACCCCTACCACTGAATATTCAAATATGTTTGCTTTTATCACTAAATGTCAGTATGAGACTTTATGTGTTTTCTTGGGAAATAATCACTGCCAGAAATGTCAAGTTCTTTATGCACCAGTCTCACAAATTAACTTCCAAATTCTGAGTTCTGTTGTGCCTAAATATACTTCACTTGATATCTCTTAGCAGGACAGGAGTTTGATTTTTCTTGTGTTTGTATACAGTATACTTTGACTTAGGTTTTTGCCTGTTTTCTGGCCTGTATATCTAGTTCACTTCTAGGAAGAAGTTTGCCATGACTCAGCTGGATTTTTTTCGCAGGCTTTTTAGCCATATGAATGTCTTTATAGGACGGATTGTTAAAACCTGATGTTCCTAATTGGGCAATGAATTCCAGTGTGGCAGATAGCAAATGGCGGGTCACCCTGCAGCCACAGCCACCGTGTGGAGTCCTTGGCCTGTTGCAGAGACAAGCGCAGGAGCACAGGGGCATCTGTGCTTGTTTTTATTTCATAGGAACTAATCAGCGCCGTTCCACTGAAAAGGCTGGCACAGTGATGAATCTCCTGTTTTCATTGTGTTCATGTATTTCCCGAGGGAAATCTTCTGGTAGAATGTACAAGGCAGCCAGGATAAATGTTTTTCTTGCTTTCTACCTCACACACACCTTGGAAACTCACAAAGGAGAGAATTAATATACCTCAGTATCACACAAAATCTGCAATGTCAGGGTCATCAGTGTTTCTTACAGTGTGCTGAAAGAAGGTGAACTCTCTACAAACGTTGCTGCTTTTTCTTACAGCTACTCTTTTGCTATTGTGGGCATTAACATAACAGATCTCGCATACAATCTGCTTGTGAGTGGAGCTCTGAAGACCCATTTCTACAATGTTGCTCCAGAAGCACCAACACTCACTCACTTTCAGCAGACGTTCTGTAAGTGGGGGCGTGAAAGGGTGGAGGGTGGGGAAATACAGAATTTGTACTCTGCTAACCCTTTCTGTACTAACCATGGTTTTAAAAAAAATAAACAATCTGCTGACACAACACAGAGACTGTAGTGCTAGTCTTGCTCTCCTGTCTTTAGGAGGCTTGGATTCAGCTCTTAGTTGTGATAGATTCCACTACCAAACCAAGGGGTAGAATAAAACAAAAACAAACAAACAAACAAAATCCCAGACCAAACAAACACTAACCAAAAAAACCGCATTAAGTGCCTGAACATGTGACCTTCCTGATTTTTTAAATAATAATAAGAAAGGAAAGGGACTTTAAGGACTTTCGGGAATCTGCTTCCCCATAAATCCAACTGTCTTATGATACTTGCAACTATATTCAAGTGTTACTCTCCACACTTCAGCAGAGTTTCTCCCTTGCCAAAATAATGCTTTCCCAGCTCTTTCCGCGGTATTTGATCATCCCTTCTACAGCAGAGGCCTGCTGTGCACCTTGCACAGTGGGAGTAACACTATCTAAACTTCAGTAAAGAGTTTGGCACTGTTCCACAGCATTTTCTTGGACAAACTGACGTTTCATGGCTTGGACAGGTGTTCCCTTTGCTGTCTATAAAGCTGGCTGGATGGCCAGGCCCAGAGAGCTGGGGGCTGGTCACCAGTAGTGCTCCCCAGGGCATTGGGATGACAGTGGAGGGAGTGCCGGTTTTGACAGTTCTTACCATAAAGCACATGAATCTATGACTTATGAAGCAGAGCTAAACTTCTCTGGTTTTGGTAAAATGGGCCAGTGAAGGTAGTGGATGTTCCTATACATCCCATCTGCCATCCTAGGAAAGACTAAAGGTTACCCTAAGAAAAACTTGAGGTTATCAAATGGATCTTATTGTAGAGAAACATCAACATATAAACTTTCCTGCAGCAAGGACAATTTGTCCAGACATTATCTGTGTCTGATAAATTTCTGTTCTTATGCTCTTAAAGTTTCTTTCCTCTCCCTACTGCAGTCATCCTATGTTTCCTTCAAGTTTCCTTCAATCCCAGATAACATTAGGTTTCATTAAATGTCTATGGGTTGCCTGACTGAGCTGGAAAGTCAAAATTGCATTGACCAGCCAGTAACCTAGGGGGACACAGTGGTTGTACTGCATGGACCTCCTAAATGCTGAATCCACGTCCCCTCATCTGCACCCTTTCGCTCCCTCAGGCTGTGGGGACACATGTTAGAAGCTGAGAATTGTGTTTTTGCGCTGGTCTTGGCCTCTGTTGCCTTCTCTGAACCCCATCAGAGTGCATGAAACTGCATTGCTCCATGGCATGCTCAGCATGGTCACTGCCAAAGTACAGGAGGTGCCTCTTGGAAATCTCCTAGATTTTGGAGGGGGAAGATCTAACAATATTCTTCATTTTATACAGCGGGGCGTTTTTTAAAAGGGGTTTTACTGGGCTTTTCTTTGAAAGTAAAATCTCTGAGAATCAAACTACCTGTGGCTGCTGGAATATATGGAAGAGATTTGAAGATGTACCTGAAGTACCTTTTGAAGGAAGTTTCTCAAATTGGTGATGGAGTAAAAAACATGTCTATGGAAATATATATTGAAATTGAAGTCAGAAGCATGTGTGTTCTAACTGTCATACAATAGAAAAAAATGTTTAAGAGCAATTATGATTTTTTTTGCAGCACATGTTCTCACTTTCTGCAGTACAGAAAACTGACTTGCACATTTTGCTGTGTTAGGGTGAACAATTACGCTCCTTCAATGGTACATTTGTTGTGGAAGTTGGGATCAAGAGACTTGGTCCAGTTCATTGAAGTTCTAATGCTGGATGTAAAGCTCTTCCTGTCAGTGAAACTCTTTGAGGGCAAGGACAGCACAGAACTGAGAGGATAAAGGCCTTAATCTAAGTCCATATATTAAACCTGCTTTGGAATCATGTTTCTTCCTGTAACAGGGATGTCTTGCCAAAGGTAGTGGTTCTGTATATGACCTTATCATCCATCCTTGCAGGATTGTACGCATAAGTGTTAAACATTTTCAGCAAGGTCATGCAGACACAAGGTAAAAACGTGCATAAGGAGGAAGCATTAACACAAAAAAACCTGTGATGGTAACTGTTACTTTACCTGAGAGTATGCTCTTTTTTTAGTGGAGAGTAAGCAATCTTCCTATAAGGTAATATCTGTGAGGCAGAACTTGAATATAAACAAAAGGCTGGTGGGGCAGCATCAGCAGCATCTTTCTCTGCTTTTATACTCACTAGTTTAATGTCTCTATTAATTAATCCATATGTCAAGACAACTAGTGACTGCTTGTGTTTATGGTGAGAAGTTCTGCCAGTGTGTAATATCCATCCAATTTTTTTGTCCAAAATGCATTTAGTCTTGTCCCTGCCCAGTGTCCTGAAGTGTTGGACCTCAGTGACCAGGATTCTCTGTGCAGATCGTAATTATTAATTGCAGGCTTCTTTCTAGTTTTTTATATCATCTTTACATACTCTATTAATCTCTTCTCCCTTTCTATTATTTTGTAGGCTACTTAATGCATGAATTCCACAAATTCTGGATTGATGAGGATCCACTGGACATAATGGAGTTCAATCGTGTCAGAGAGAAATTTTACAAGCGAATCTTGAAACAGCTCCAGAACCCAGAGATGGCTCTGTGCCCTCATTTTGCTGCATCAGAAAGTTTAATCAATATGTAGTTACTCACTTGATTTTCTTTGGAAACACTGTCTTACTCTTGTGTTAGACCACTGTTAGACCATCGCTAGCATACTGAATGACCATGGCAATCGTGTGCATGTTTTTGGCGCAGTATTCATCTATTTTTGTAACATGATCCCCTTATGCTTCTCTGGTTGGGGATTTTTCATTTTAAATGGGTGCTCATATTGCCTCATTATGCAGTGTTACCTTCTGAATTGATGTCCAGATATCAGAGTTTTTCTATTTTTTTAGACTCTCCTCATAATTCAGCATTGACAATTGAATTGTATTTCTCTAGCTGTGTTTTTGTATATGTGGAATAAGTAGCTGGATCTCGTATTGTGAAAGCTTTTTAGCTTCTCGATATGTTTTAAGGCTGGCATAACTACTGGCATTTCAAGTACAATATATGTTTGGACCTCATCTAGAAGATAATATGTGTAATTTAATCTGATGCAGGCAAACACATTAAAGTCCAGTTTTCTCCATGCAGCCACTATATGCTTAATGCAAAATTAATGAGGCTTATGAGACACAAGTTTCAGTGAGAAGAGTTTGTGCAGAATTACAATCAGCTGCATGAATACCAAATGGTCTGGTGATGCTAATACATTCACAGTGAACTGCAAACACACTCACAACTACCAGATACTGGCAGCGGCCAAAAATTATAACATCAGGCTGTTCTCACCAACACCACCATGCTGAAGCATGGTCTAAATTCCTGCACATTCCTTTGAATATACAGAAATTAGTATTTTGTATCACATGCTGGAAGGCAACGTGATTTGTTCACGTGGTGCTTGGTGAATTCAGGGGGGCAAAAATCTGAATCTTCTGTTTGAACTACTGAAAATGTTGCTTTTGTTGTCAATTCAGTTCCTAAGATCTGGGAGAAATAATTGATTAGAAGGTTTAGAGCAAAACCTCTCCTCTTGAGTTTCCCAGACTAGTTATAAGAAAAAATTTAAAATGGCAAACTGCCTTTTTTCTAAAACCATAAAGGAGTAAAAGTGTTTGACACTAAGATTGTGTAGTATATTGAACAACATCTACCATGGCATTTCATACCCATGGTATTTTTTACCTTCTAAGCAATCAATTTTAGTATTATATGTTTGTGTAAATCACTTGCATATGGAGATTAAATTGAGTAGTGTCCAACTACTTGTGAATTATATCAATAAATTATACATCATTCTAAACTGAAGCACTGTGGGTTTTATTTTTGAGATATGCAGTAATACAGATGAAAGCTATTTTACTTCAGTGGATCAGGTAAAATGGGATGTAGCAGCTCTGTGGTATTCCCAAGTCTGAAGTGCGATCTGAACTTCCTCAGATCAGGTGCTTTATATTGTTTTAGTTCCTGCTTGGGCCATGACTTTATAAGCAAAAAAAAATAAAGCAATAGGAATACTTAAATTTCTTGGGAAACTCCTTATTAGATTTAAGCCCTCTAATTTCTTTGCTGAAATGTAAGATGGGGTTCGGGGCTTCTCCACAGAGCTGGAAACTTGCACTCATTGTGGAGTTAATCAGCAAAATTCTATGTTTCTATATTTATATTTATTTGATTATAAGTCTATAATTAGTCTTCTCCAATGAATTGGAAATATGGAGCATTTGCATATTTTGCATGAAAATACAAGGAATAAAACTCTGCATGTTTAACTTATTACCATTGATTTTGGGAAGTTGTCATTTATAGTCATTAGGTCTCAAGGGCTTTTTTATGTCACTCTTGAAGCCTCTAAAAAAAGTTTCTAGTAACAGTTTTCACAATTTCAAATCTTAGACTCTCACTTTCGTTCCTTGTCCCACTCTGACTGAAATATCTTCTGCGATTTGTTAGGTTACACTGGTTTATTTTTGATACTCTGCACTGGAGTTCATGGACTTGGGCAGAGGGCAGGGAGGCACAAAGGTCCCTGCTGCCTTCTTACTGGTGTCATCCTCTCAGGTATGCCTTGCCTCAAGGTGTCAACTTCAAATAAAATCAGAAAACGTCATCTGGCTCCATGTCAGATTGTATCACTATAATTAACTGGTTTGGGTGATAATTTTTCCTGTCTTTCAGGTCAATGGATTTAATGAAGCTAAGTGTGAAATTCCTTCTCCTGTGGAGCCCTTGCATGAGGGTGCCTTCAGATCTTACCATTCTGCCCACCTGTGCTTCAGCTTTGTCCTGTAACATACTTGTTCTCAAAATCCTTGCCAAACCTGGGGCAGAGATGTCCCTGGTGAGTGACTAACACTTGCTGTGTGCTGCTGAGGGAGAATGTTTGTCTGGCACTGCCTTCCCTCCTCCCCAGGAATGCCCCCCACGATGCAAACCTAAGCTTTTCTTTAAAAAATCAGAATTTACACTGTCACTGATACAAATCCAAACTGACCTGTCAGCAACTGGATGCTGCTGTCCCCAGGGAAGAGAAAATGAAGAAACAGGAAAAAAAGGTATACAAGTTGTTTCAAGAAAGCAGAATCAGTATTTATAGACACAGCAGGGTGCAGAATTTGGTTTAATTAAGAATAAAGAAGATCTGTGTTGGATCTTTTGAAAAGCTTTGCACAGCCTCACGGTTACTGCACTTCACCAGACATCTCCTCTCCCACAGGTTCATGACTGGCCATGGGCATCTTGGGAAGCAAATGCTGCCTGCCCAGACTGTAAAGCAATTTTAAACCTTTTTGTCAGGCAAATAATTTACATTGGCAGTGCCATGCAGCCCAGTGTAATTTTAAAAAGTCAAAGCTGCTAATTTACTTTATAAAATAAAAGACAGCATACTGAACTTATGCAGAATGTCTTGCCTTGGGTGGCCAGATGAAAATATAATTGATGAAAATGTGATATGGGAAAGTTGTATGTGATTTAAAATGCAGAAATTATTACCTTGATCTGTTTAAACCCAGAAAAAAGGTCCATGTAGTGTTGGAGTTCTTTAATTCTGTGTGCAGAATTATATAAGGGTGGCCTATATTTCTCTGTTACAGCCACTTCTCATAGCACAGCACTTCCTTATCCCAGTCAATCAGTATTTACATTGTTGCCAGGGCTTGTTTTACAGTGTAGGTGAATACCGACTTGTTTTCAGTAACCTTGGTTCTCCACCAGCATCTGTGAGAACCAACAGGATCTATGCCTGGGGGGTTGACTACAGCCAGGAGGAGAGCAAATGCTACTCCAGCTTCTGAAACTTTTTGGCTTGTAGCTTTTTTTTTTTCCTTTGAGATTCTGTCTCTTTTTGAAGGTACTTCTGATGCTGATGGTATTTCTATGTACTATTTTTAGAAGCAAACAAGGTCCATCTTATCTATGTGATTTGTCTTGGAGAATGGTATCTTCAGGCTGTTTCCTGGAGCAGCCCCAAATCTGGGTTGAAAAATTTACTGTCATGTACAGGGTAAAGGGGATTAATTGGTCCTTTTTAATGGAAGAGCAATCTTTAAAAGCACTTGTACCCATTGTGTGCCTTATGGGGCACAGCCAAGTGGTGATGACTTAGCAGGCTGAAACACTTTGCTGCAAGCAGGGCATTTTCAGCATGCCCTTGGTTGAAATAAGTGCTGTTAGGTAGAGTAGGATGTATGTGAACAGCATGCTGATGCTCAGGTTAATGAACCCAGGTCTGCTACTACTGACCCAAAGAATCACTGGTATCATAATTCACACGCTGGCTCCTGTTATGTGAGATCATCATTTCCTCCTTAAATCCCTCCCTTCATGGATTGTGGTTAGCCTTTTGTGTCATTTTTGTCAGAATGTGACCAGAGGTTTTTGACCCTCCCACAAGGGTGACCAGCATTGCAGCTTTGTACACTAGTGGTGCATTGCAGGTTGTAATCATTCCTGCCTGAGCTCTAGAGGAAACCTCAATCTGCAGCTCTGCCACTTGGATGGGTCTGACTGAGGTAGGAATCAGTTACAGCTGGAAATAGTAACTAGAGTGCAATTCTATAAATGTTAAGTCCATGTGTTTGACAAGTACTGTTGGGGAAACAGGGGAAACTCTATATACAATGTAGGGAAATATGAGAATTCGGAATATATTTCCCTCTGTCCCCCAGTTGACTCTTGACAAGCTTGACATCATCAACATATGAACATTTTGGCATCATCGGAAGACTCCTCTGGAATTATGATTTTCAGAGAATTTTCTACTTTGAATCTTGTTAACCAGCCTAATTTCCACCTCTCACTCCTCACTTGGAACTTAGTCCAATGCGAGCTCGAATTTTGCACTAATAAATCCTCCAGACTACACTGAGAAAAACAGTAGGGCTCCCCTCTGTACTCTTGAGTCTGCAGTACAGTGCAGCTAAAGATCACATGAATTATTAAAATAGATGTTTTGCAGAAAACAATCCCGAAACAGATAAGAAAATGAATTATTCATTGTTTTCCTTAGTTTGCGGCAGTGCAGGTTTTCAATAAGACTTGCCAAAGATTAGACAGGACTCTTCCTACAAGATCCTATAGGAATACAGCAGTACTGGCTTTGTGCTTTCCCCTGTGAGCACTGCACATAGAAATCAGGTCATTACTTATTCTAGTAAAGAAAACTGTTCTTCTCTGTATAGAACTATAATTAGAAAAGAGATTTAGCTCTAAAACCTCCAAGCAAGAATTGAGTACAGCAGCTTAGCTCAAAATGAGCTGTGGGGAAGGGCAGAGGGCTGGTGACTTGTGTTGCTGTGTTCTTAAGGCCTGGGCTCCGCTGTACTGGAGGACTGTAAAAACACGTAACCACAGGTTACAGCCTAACACAAGGGATGTGAGCAGTTAGGGGGATTGGAACTATTTGATCTTTGTGGTCCCTTCCAATCCAGGCCATTCTATGATTTTATGATCCCTGGTGGATACCACATGGCTGAAAAGAAAGTCTATGATCCTCAACAGAGGCTGGTTAGGAAGTATCAACAAGATGTAGACATAACATAGATGTAGAGCCTTGAATGGAGAGCAGGGACAAAAGTGGAGCCCTTGGTCATGATCCATAGACAAGATGAGAGCATTCTCCAGAGCTGGAAAGTGCTTGTAGGCACATCAGGCTTAAGCTGGGGAGAGTTGTTAGGAAATGGTGAACAACCTAGGACTGTAACATGGATCAGGATAGATCCATCCAAAGGGCATGATGCAGAAGACCCAAGGACACAGTTTGCTGTCTCTCTTTGACAGGGGTATTTGTAATGCTGATTTGACTCTGACTGGTCTTACATGTGTTCCTTTAAGCTGTTACAACTAAGCCATCATCTGCCTCCTTCCTTTCTCCCAGTTTACATCTGAAGTGGCTGGTTGGTTTGAATGTAAGTCAGCTGACACACAGTTTGCCTCCTGTTTCCATGCCTTTGTCCCCACCGACCCTTCACACACATTTGTCAGCAAGCCATTTTGCAGGAGATGTGAGTGTCACTTCTCCATAGCCCTATGGCCACAAAAGAGCACAAAAAGAATGATGGGAGGAGAAGCCTGAGCAGGCACCAGCTGACCTGGGGAGCCCCTTCCTCAGGCTCTGCCCTGGCCCAGATTGCAGGGGACCACTGTGACACAAGGGACAGGACAGTTGCTCTAAGCTGTCTGCAGCTGCTTCAACTGCTTTGTGCCTTTCACAAGGGCTGTGGGAAAGGAACATGAGCATGTGTCTGCATGGACAACTCAAGCCTTCTCTAGCTCAGCTGCTAACTTAGTGCATGCTGTTGTTCTACTCCTAAAGCACGCTCAACCTCCCACCAGAGTCTCTCCAGGGATAATCAGGTTTTTCTGTCCTGCAAATAGAATGGGGGTTTTTTGTTTGGGTTTTTTTTTTTCTTTTTTTTTTTTTTTTGATCCATGCTTGAGACAGGCCTCAGTGTAAGTCATGCCTCTCTGCTGTGAAGCTGAGCATATTTATACTAGTTCCAAGTCTGGCCAGAAGAAATCAATGCAGCAACAGCAAAGAAAAGGGCATCCTGAGCCCAGGCGTGAAGTTATAATTCCAGCACCATTCTCCCCTCCATTTTCTGGATAAAAAGGCAGGTCTGAGGGAGATGTGAACATCAACTATCTACTGAGGGGGTCAGAAAATCTTCCTTGATTGTTGGCATGAGTGCCCTTGTATTAAAAGGTAGACTAAACATTCATATCCTCAGAGAGTATTTAAAAAGCTAGTGAATTATTTTTTCTCATTAGGTGAAATATCAGTGTTTTTGGAGCACTAAAGTAATTTCTAATTCCAATAGAGATTAGAAAGCTACAGAGAGATGGTGCAGTGCATTTGGGACCCTGCATTTTGGAGCTGTCTGAACTGCAAGTCAGAGAGAGATGCTGGCAGTTTAATGTTTTATTCTATATTCCTAATTTGCACCTATAAATGCAATTTAAACATCGCTGTCTAGCAAAAGTATCTTTTGTGATCCTCTTAAGTTTATTATGGGTGTCTATAATCACTGCCTATAAGTCTCATACATAACAGTAATTAACTTCTATGCCACAGTTCTATTCCATTATTTTTCAGGCACAGCAATGACAGCTCCTAGACATTTGAGTGATGGGAATTAGAGACTTTCTACATCCCAGAGAGACAATTTTCTTTGGGGATAGAGCATGTGGGAGGCAATGCAGCCTATGCCATTTGGGACAGGTCACTCTGATGCTACTGAAAATTTAATCAATAATAAAACCCTTTAATCAAGCGCCTAAATTTCAGAGAGGGTGATAAGCACGAGCAAAAATGTTCAAGATGGTGAAGAGCCTTGAGGAGAAGCTTTACGAAGAGTGGCTGAGGTCACTTGGTCTGTTGAGCCTGGAGAAGAGGAGACAGGGGAGACTTCATTGCAATTACAACTTCCTTATGAGGGGAAGAGGTGGGGCAGGCACTGATCTCTTCTCTGTGGTCACCAGAGACAGGACCTGAGGGAATGGCATGAAATTATGTCAGGGGAGGTTTAGGTTGGATACTGGGAAAAGGTTCTTCATCCAGAGGGTCGTTGGGCACTGGAAGAGGTTCCCCAGGGAAGTGGTCATGGCACCAAGCCTGACAGAGTCCAAGAAGTGTTTGTACAATACTCTCAGGCACATGGTGTGACTCCTGGGGCTGTTTGGTGCAGAGACAGAAGTGGGTTGTGGGTCTCTTCCAACTTGGCGTCTTCTGTGATTCTATGTACCTACCTAGAAAGAAAATAACTCTGAAATACCTGTGGCAGCTGGGGACTATGGAGTGATGCATTACCTGAATAAGCAGTGGGACTTCTACATCAGTCTTGTACTGTGGCAGAAGTTAATTCCTCAGCTCACTGCTGCTCTTAGGATCAAAGCAGTTGAAATAACTTCATTTTCTTCATATTAAATTACCAGTAGCAAACACTGCAATGGGAAAAATACTCTGGTTTAGAGAGAGCAATATTTTTTTGTTAACAATCCCTCCTAATATCAATGTATCTCAGAAAACTGCTGTAATATGACCGAGTCCCAACATCTGTGCTCCAGCCAGGACAAGGAATGCTTTGCACATCATAAGGAATTCAGTTCACAAAATCCCTGTACATGGACAAATAACACTTATGATATTTGGGGAAAATGAGGTTCAATGCAAAATAATCTAGGTTTTAGTTTTGTTAATGCAAGAGAGAGGCCTGAATTCCCATGCTGTCCCTTCTCTCTTCAACCATGAGAAAGCTTTCTCCAAAAGAAAAGTAGGATAACCTTTGAGAATGAAATATCTTGGTTTATAGTTAGTGAATAAAAATTTTGGGTACAATCTCACTGTCTTGATTCAGCTACTATAGCAGACACTTCTCTGACATGGCTGAATTTTGTGTTATTCAATATATAAGTATACAGTGAGCATGGAAGACACTGTCTCATCTTGTTTAAAGCTGTCACATCACCATTCTGCAACACTTGAAATTTGACCCTTAAGTGACATCCGTGCTGGTTTTTGCCGAGATTAGAGTCAATTTTCTTCATAGTAGCTACTATGGGGCTGTGTTTTGGATTTGTGCTGGAAACAGTGGTGATAATATAGAGATGTCTTTGCTACTGTTGAGCAGACCTCACACCAACCCACCAGTGAGTAGGCTGGGGGTGCACAGGAAGTTGGAAGGTGACAGAGCTGGGACAAAAGGGGTATTCCAAACTATAAGGCATCATGCTCAGCATATAAAGCTGGAGGAAGAAGGAGGAAGGGAAGATACTTGGAATGATGGTGTTTGTCTTCCCAAGTAACCATTACATGTGATGGAACCCTGCTTTGCTGGAGATGGCTGAACACCTGTTTGTCCATGGAAAGCGATGAAGTAATTCCTTATTTTGTCTTGTTTGTATGTGAGGCTTTTGCTTTACCCATTAAACTGTTTTTATCTCAGCCCATAAGTTTTCTCACTTTTACCCTTCTGATTTCCTCCTCCATCCCACTGTTGGGGGAGTGAGTGGCTGGGTGGTGCTAAGTTGCCATCTGGGACTAAACCACAACAACATCCAAATATAGAGAGTCAGATTCCCCTGGCAGAGGGCACAGCTTCCTCTGTTTCATGCCTGGCACATTTTTTAGTTTCTAACAAGTTAAGCATCATACCATTGACACCTTTGGGTTTCGCCTCCTTGCCTCTTTTATTGCCTGCATTCTTATCTGCTCAAAACCAAAGTCTCACTCCCCCTTCAAAACTCTTCTTCTCACAAGGTCCCCGCAACTTAGTCTTCACCGTTGATGTCTGACTATACAATGAATTGAAAGTCATAAAAGAAAGAAAATAAAAACACGAAAGACAACTTCAAAGCCATAAGCACCAATATTATTATGAATAGCCTCACATTATGGTGAGTGAAGGGTCATCATGATAGTGAAAGGTCTAGAGGGGAAGCCCTATAAGGAGTGGCTGAGGTCACTTGGCTTCTTTCAGCCTGGAGAAGAGGAGACTGCAGGGAGACCTCATTGCAGTCTACAACTTCTGCACAAGGGGAAGTGGAGGGACAGGTGCTGATCTCTTCTCTGTGGTGACCAGAGACAGGACCTGAGGGAATGGCATGAAACTGTGTCAGGGGAGGTTTAGATTGGATGTTAGGAAAAGCTTCTTCACCCAGAGGGTGACTGAGCACTAGAACAGGCTCCCGAGGGAAGTGGTCACAGGACCAAGCCTGACAGAGTTCAAGAAGTGTTTGGACAATGCTCTCAGGCACATGGTGTGTTTCTTGGGGCTGTACTGTGCGGTGCCAGGAGCTGGATTTTTATGATCCTTGTAGGTCCCTTCCAGCTCAGGATATTCTATGATTCTGTGATGAATTGCCTTCCCGTTGACACCTCAGAGTTATAACCAAAGCCGTTTTGGGGTAAAGTCAAGATATTTCTTATCTTGTTCTAAAAAACACCCAGAGGTTTTGGACATCCCCGTTCCCCTGGTGCCAGATTCCCCCCCAAGCCCGGCGCTGCCACCGCCTCCCGCCGGGCAGAGCCTCCCTGGCACCAGCCGAGGGTGAAACCGGTGCTTCAGCACCCCGGACAGCGCCGGGCAGGGCTGGGCAGCGCAGGGCCAGCACAGCGCACAGGGCTACTGGGTCCACTGGGCCTCTAAGGCAAATAAACAGCCCTCTCTCCTGGCTCCTTGTAATTCGTGCATCCATCCCCGTGTTACAAGCTTTTGCTGCTTGTGAGTGCTGGAACAAGAGTGGGGATGCTTAGTAACTATCTCCAAGGAAGCCCTGTTAATGAAAATGGGTTAATTTCACTTGAGTTTCTGATGGAATTCAGTTTAGGAATCAAGTTGAGGCCGTGTCCCTTCAGGTGTTTGGAACTGTACTGGGTGATTTTTGGTCAGTTTGTCTGTCAGAGTTCAAGGAGCAGCTGGATGATGTTCTTGGCCATATTGTTTAGTTTAGGTATTGCTGCAAGAAACCAGATGTTGCACTGGATGATCCTTACAGGTATCCTTCAAATTTGAGATATTCTATGATTCTATTCTGTCATGTGTTGCCTGAATAGAAATTGGCTGTTGTGAATATCCTCACCCTGAAGAAAGTCTGTCAAGAATCCTGCACTTCAAGGCCTGAGAGATCCCAACGAGATGGCAGCAGCCTGTAGGAAATAAAATCGGTGTAACATTTGTCTTCCCTGAGGCAAGCATTTTCCATGCTGGGAAACACTGCTCTAGGTCACTTACATACTTTCTAAATTCCATCAAAGAAAGCGCAGATAGGCCTCTTCACATGCTCCCTGTTCAGTCCTTTAACTTCCTATTAACATTTTTCCTCATTGTAAAATGTCCTCCACTGAGCCAGGCTGGGGAGGCTGGGGCCTCTTAAGCACTGAAAGAACCCTTTGTTATTTGCTTTCATGGAAACTCCCCAGGAGATAGTATCCCTCTTCGAGGTAGGACACTTTTTATAAACTATTTTGATGGATTTTTGAGCTCATTCTTAAAAACCACAGACAGCATGTCTTGATATTGGCAGCCCTGCACCTCTCTACAGTGCAGCATAGTAATCAACTACACCACCCATTAGTTAGACTAAGAAAACTGCTCTGAAATCTCCTTTGCTAACATTCAAACCCACTACTTGGTGTGCAAGGAAAACAGTTTATTGCTTTCTTTGCTACTAGGTTGTATATATTTGAAGGCTGTTAACAATCTTCTTTTGCCTTATTTGGCCCATCCCCAGGTGCTTGGTGTGTACTGCTGGGGCTTGCACTGTTTGCCCCTGGCCTGCCCTGCACAATAGCTGGGTGGTGGGACGGGTCCTGACTGCCAGGCCCTGTTCTTCTTTCTCTGGGGAGCCCCTATCCACTGCGGTGCCCCAACAACAGGTAAAAGAAGGAGGAGTAACTCTCCAGAATATCTCCTGAGATTCAGCGGTTTGTGGGTTAAGCTTCCTATGGAGCCAGCAAGTCTGTCCTCATATTTGTAAGGACTCAATGTCTTTTTTTCCTTCTGCAGATTTGTCTAAACATTTTTAAACATCTCTGTTCTGTAGTCTTTCAGAACCTCTTGTACTTTTGAGTTTTACATTTCAGTTTTACTCTGTGAAATGCCTTTTTTCATTTTATATGTTGCTGGATGGACTGAGAGAGTGTAAATAGCCAGTTCTTGTACTCTTATTTGTTATTACTCATATCTTTTCTTCAGTTACCTTTTTTCAAGTAAAAGAGATCTAGTCTTGGTTTCTTCTCAAGTCAAAATTGTCACAATGTTGTTTATAATTTTATTGTTCCTCTCTGCAGTTTTTCCAACACCGATTATTATTATAACACATTATTATATTATGCAATTTCACTGTTCACTTCCACTCCCTTTGTCTTTCATGAGTTAAAGGGAGAACTCCCCTTTCTGTCCCTCAAAGTTTAAACACTTTGAGGTTTTTAAAATTTATTGATCAGCTCACCTTTACTGACTGTTTTTGAATTGTAATAGATACCAAGAGCAGAATTTCCCTTTGCAGAAGCCTTGCTGATTTCTTCCACTGAGAATCATAGATTTGTCTAATTGTTTAGATTAGAAAAGACCTTTAAAATCATGAACTCCAAGCATTAACCCAGCACTGCCAAGTCCACCACTAAACCATGTTGCTGAGTGCCACATCTACACATGTTTTAAATACCTTCAGGGATGGTGATTCCACCGCTTCCCTGGGCAGCCTGTTACAATGCTTGACAACCCAAGGCACTTACACACCTTTGAATTCCGTCTGCTTGATTTTCTGTGGTTTGGGGGTTTTTTCCAAAATGGAAATGGAACTTTCTGGTCTGTAACTGCCCGGCTGTCCTCTGCAGTCCTCTTACAAACTGATACTGTATCTGCCACCTCCTGTTCCTCTGGTACCAGTCTGATGTAAGCAATAAGTTACACTCCACAGTAACTTGGCAGGCAATTTCATATCAGAGCTCCTTTAAAATCACTGGGTAAATGTCATCTGGTCCCACTGATACATCACTGTTGATGCTATTGGCTTTTGGCCCTTCAGTTGAGACCATTTCTCATCACCTGCAGATAAAAGTTCTAGCATGGAAACTCTCCTAAGCCTTTCCACAGTGAGCACTGCTGCAGGTAATTAATATACCTTTCCTATACCAAACTTATATGCTCTGAGCACTCCTGTTCTGTATCTATCATGTGCAGACACTGCAGTTTCCTGGCAGGCTGCCTGCTTCTAGTGTGTTTTATTATTAGTTTTTAATGCATCTGCCTTGGTGTTACTCAACACTTCTTCTTGCCCTCCTTACAAATTTTTCTTTAACTTTTCTGAGCTCTTTTCAGTTTTGCCAATATGGATAATTTTTTTGTGTTTTGAACAGTAGTATTTTATTTATAATTACTCCTTGTGCTTTGCTGATTCTTCTTTTAGCCTTCTCATTCCCATAAGGATGTTTCACTTATGCACATTGTGGTTGCCATCACACCATCATTTTCCAAAGATAACATTTGATCCTCATCCTGTGTTCCATTAATGGCTGCACAGACTGTCCTTCTGTGATGTCTGTCTGGGGAACAATAATTCATGTTGTTAAAAAATGCAGCATGAATTAGAGCCCAGCCTGACATTTTCCCACCTTGTGGAGGCAGTGTATAGCTGCAGTTTTCTGTGGTCACTGTGCTCTCTGCCTTACAGCCTTGCTGGTGTCCTGTAGCGTGTATTATTCTAGTTGACACTTTAGTCCTAATTGCAGTGTTCCTATTTTTGAAAAGTCAGGCTAGAGGGGCATTATATTATATTTTGCAACAGTTTCTTTTTCTAGAGCTTTCTTTAACATATGCTGCACTTTTCTTATGGATACTATCTTGTTTGTCTTTCTAATATTTGCATTATCACCATGTCCTAGTGGTTGTCTCCCACTTTGCATCTTTCTCATTGGCCAGTCCCGATTAACAGCCAGATGTTCCAATCTACCCAACTTCATTTTGTATAGTAGCATTTCAAACAGAAAAAATAACTAAAAATATGTTTAACTTTGGTCTTGATCTGTTTCTGGCTAAATGAGTCTGTTGAAATTGCTGTTTGTTCTGTTTCCCATCTGAATTTCATTGACTTCCATCCTGTTCTATATCACAGGATGCCCTATGATACGATTTTACATATAGAAGCTGAGCACTGTAGTTTTGGGGACTGGTTGTTTATGCAGGCAAGCTTTCCTGAAAGAGAATTGGGAGTTTTCAGTAATTTCAGTGCTCAGCTGAGCACAGCCTCAGCAGAGAAAAGAGCCAAAACTCACAACCAAGACTGCAAAGGGAGTGTGGCTCTGGTGCAACAGGTATAAGTTCCCACTTATTAATCTCACAAGAGACTTTATCTAGCCTCATTATGACATGGAATTGATTGTATCTCATGGAATAGTTTCAGTTTAACTGTTGTCTTAATAAACAAGTGAAAATGCAGCTGAAGTACCCAGAGGTATCATTAAGTAAGAAAGTATCCGAGGCTGAAAAAAAAAAAAAAAACAAGGCTTAGTGTTTTCAGTGCTTATTAGCTCCTGACTTCACTTTGATTTAAACCATTAAAAAAAAAAAAACCTAGATTTAAAATTCTACTGGGGTTGTAAAAATAAATTTGTTGCAAAAGATGCGTATTAAATTCAGTTAATTGTTATTACTTATTTTGTTCCAAGCCCAACAAGTCTTTGAAACTAGCAATTCAAAAGTATAGTTTCAAATACAGGCATAGATTTAAAATGTGAGGCTCAATGTTTCCAAATCTTAGGTTCATTAAAATGTTACTTAATATAGCTTAATACATATGAGATGTAAGATTGCTTATAGTGACATTCTTCTACTCAAAACTGAGTTTAAATGAAAAGATACTAAATCTAAAGATACTCCTGGCATATCTCTTTCAGGTGATGCTGAAAGAGATCTTTTTGGAGGGCAGATCAGAACTGGAGAAACACAAAGGGGCAGATCCTTGTCTGATGTAACCAGACCCAGCTCCACTGAAGCCCACTGGGGAAATGACTTGCAGGCTGCAGAAGCAGGTCCTTCCTAACATGGTAGAAAGGTTCAGGTTAATCCTACTGAAACTGGCAGTCACCAGTGAAACTGTGATGCAGGTATTAAAAAATTATGTCCCTGCTTTCAGCTATGCCAACAGATGTCTGTGGACAGGAAGCTGAACAGCAAAAGGCTTGAATACTGCAGGGAAAAGAGGTACATGCAAAATCCATTCTAGATTATTTATTGCTCAGCGTGTCCCATAGCTTTGATTAAGGAATTGGGTCGCTCCCGCTAGATGTTTTGGAGGATTCATCTAGGCCAGGCTGTCACAGTGATGTGCAAGCCCAAAGATATGCCAAGTGCACGCAGGAAGATTTCCATGAGCACAAGGTAGGATCTTCTCCAGGAGCCCTTCTCGCAAGGCACATCTCCATAAGGGATTAAGTCCCTCTAAGCGACTTAGGTAGCTGAGTCACTGTGAATATCCTGACCCCATCTATTTGATCTTCAAGTCATCTGAGCCACACTCATTTCAGGCCTTCATACACACAGCAGGGATGGCAGTGCAGAGCAGACATGAACAGGGCATGACATTACTGTGGCAGACTGTGCACATCTCTGGCCATGAGGCTGAGAGGTATAAGCCACTGCCTGCTTCCAAAGAGGTAAGAGGTGAAACACAAGGAAAAACAGTCATTTGGAAGAGAGACAGCTCTGGCTGTCTCTTGTATTCTGGGTGCACCAAGAGGTATATATGCAAAGCCAAAAGATTAAGGCACATCCAGGCACACCTTTCTGGACCCTGCCATACAAGCTGCAGTATAAGAAAGCACAGATCTACATTTATCTAACAACTGCTGCCAAAATCAAGTTATTACTCATTTCCCTCATCCATCCACTACAGAGAAGAACTGGCAAGCACAAGTACAATACAACACACAACCAGCACAAGCTGACCATCTCCATTCATTCTGTATATGAATTTATACTTTTTTACACTCCCTCACAGACCAGCCCAGTGTGAGTAGAGATTGGCATTGACTGATACGCATAATAGAGCCTGTTTGAAAATACTGTCATCTCTCTTCAGAAGCTGACAGCTGAACTGTTAAGCTAAGAGGTCAGAGTTGATTGGCTTGTGCACCAGCTGTATTCGACCCTGGGAAACATGCCAAAGGCTTTTCCAGATCAGACCTGTGAGATGCTAAGCTGTGGGTAAGCCATACACACAAGGGGCAAAGACAGCTCAGCTGTGTAGGTGAAGAGTGATTTAGGAGCCCCAGCAATGGCAAGCCAGGGTGTCAGCACCTGTCAGTCTTCTTGATCCCTTCTAGCTCACTGCACCAGCAAAATATAGATAATGATTGTGCCAAGTTCTTCTTGAACTGCAAGGGCATCTATTGCCTCTGGCACACTTCCAAATGCAGTTGTATAAATAGAACTGTGCTGGACTTGCTACGTAGTGAGGAAGTTATTTATGCTTCATTATTTATTTTTTTTTGATCCAGACAAAAATTCTATGCACACACAGGAATGCTGTTTTGATAAGACCGTAAACCTTGGGTTTTTTCTTTCCTTCTTCTGTATGTCATCTGCTGAACATATACACCAAGTTTATACATTTCACATTACATGTTCACATTGCTGAACACAGAGCTTACACAGTGTGCAATTTTTTTTCCACAGAAAACTGAATTTTGAGTGAATTTTTGCAGACTAAAAAATGTCAGCAAGAATAAGCTTGTAATCAATCCATTTAGAAATGTAGCACATGCAGTTCTTTGATGTCAATCACTTTTTTCTCCATACTTGCCTCTCTCTCATTGCATGACAGTTTCCTACCTTGTGACTTGGAGGTAACACATCATGAGAGTGGTCGGTTATGTCACGTGGGATAGAGAGCCTGCCTGGCCTGGAGCCTGGACTACAAAGGAGAAAGGGGGCACAAATCACACAGCCTACAACAGCCATGACACATCATTCAAAACCAAACCGAACACAGGTGGCTTTCAGGCATGACATTTGACTTTGACAAATTTTAGTTTTCCTTGATAAAAATGCTTTTCTCAGAAAAAAATACAGAAAATGGTTTCAAAACAAACCTGATGGATAAAAACATTTTCGTAAACCCTAGAAAATAACTTTCTAATGGTTAACCAAAGTCTCAAAGCTTGGTGCCTAAAATTTTTTTAGGTTGGTATCCAGGCACATAAAACAGTGGTCTGATTTTTCCCAAAAGCATGTTGAACATCCTATGTCTCTAGTTTCTGTGGAGTGAGATGTTAAGGGTTTAGCAATTCCAAATTACCAGGCCTAGAGCCAAACTTCTGAAATCTGAACATTTAAAATTATGTAGCTACAGTCTGAACTAAAGCCCAGTAAAGTGAATGGAAAGACCCCTGATGGACTTCTATTTCTGGGTGTGGCTAATATATTTATACTGACATGTCAGAATTAAAATTAACTTGTTCAAGTCAGGTCAAAGTCATGTGCAACCACTGTTTTACTTGTTGTGGGCAGTTCCTGCTACACAGAGTGCCTTCAAAAAAGTAGGTGAGAAGGCAGAGGAATGGAGTTAGAACAGCGTCACCTTGGCAATCCTCTCCACGAGCAGGTACCGTGCTGCATTCACACCCTGTGCACACTATGTGTAACACTTCCAGCAGGTTAAATGTTGACATACACATATGAATGTGGGGCCAAATAGCTGGACAGCAGCTCTGCAGAGGACATGAGGTTCATCATGGACACCAAGCTGACCATGAACCAACAATAGGTCCTTGTAGCAGAAGCCAAAAAGCCTCCCTGGATGCATCAGGCAGAGCATTGAAAGCAGACTGAGGGAGGTGATCCTTCTCTGCTCAGAACTGGTGAAACACGTCTGGAATGCTGGGTCCAGTGCTGGACTTTGCAGTTCAAGGGAGACACAGGGAGATTCCAGCAAAGGGCCATGAAGCTGAAGAAGAATCTGACATATGAGAAAAGGCTGAGGGAGCTTGGACTCTTCTGCCTGAAGAGGAGAAGATTCAGAGAGATCTTATCAGTGTATGTAAATACCTGACAAGAGAATGTAGAAGACAGAGCCAGAATCTTCTCATTGGTGCCCACTGACAAGACAAAAGGAAATGGGCACAAACTGAAGTGCAGAAAACACATTTAAACATAAGAAAAACCATTTTTTACTGTGAGGGTGGTCAAGCACTGGAACACTTTGCCAAGAGAGGCTGGAGGAGTTAGAGCAGCTATTTACACAGAAGTATTGTTTTAATAAAAATTTTTCCAAAAATAATTTGACGGATAAACTAAAGATAAATCACGGATAGCCCAGAAGTCCTTTGGGGTTCTCAATCTCCCTTACCCTGCAAAGGGCTGTTAAATGCTGATGACATACATCACCAGAGAGCCACCTCTCCTCCAGGGCTTCTTTGGTGAGCAGGAAGATAATGGAGAGAGCCTGAGACTTAAGGGTCACACCAAACATCTGCATTAAGGTCCCTCAAGGTGGAAAATATTGTATATATATGTCTGCATTTGGCTGAAGTTCTTTGGCATTAATGTGTCTGTGCACCTTACATGATGCTGACTCTTCATGGCATCTGGCACTAAAAGTTAAATTGCCTTTTTCCTCAGTTTTATGTAAATGACTTAGGCAAATGGTTTATCTCATTCAAAGTCTGCATAAAAACTAGAAATGCCTGAAAAGAGAACCACTTAGACTGGTATTCAAGAACTTGCTTGGGGGTGATTTACCTTATTGTCAAAGTTAGATGCACATCTACTCTCAAAAAGACTGGTGACTAAAAGCTGTGGATGACACAAACTCTCCAGAACATTTTCTCAGCTTTTCTCTCAAGCACAAGCACAGGCTGTATGGAGAATGGATGGACTGACAGCAGCCCTGAGGAGAAGGACTTGGGGGCATTGAGTAATGAGCACTCAACATAACCCAGCAATGTGTGCTTGCAGCCCAGAAAGCCAGTTGTATCCTGGGCTACATCAAAAGCAGTGTGGTCAGCAGGTCAAGGTGAGACCTCACCCGGAGTGCTGTGGCCAGCTCTGGGGCCATCAACATAAGAAGGACGCAGGCCTATTGGAGTGAGTCCAGAGGAGGCCACAAAGATGATCAGAGGGCTGAAGCATCTCTCCTGTGAAGTCAAGCTGAGACAGTTGTGACTGTTCAGCCTGGAGAAGGGAAGGCTCTGGGAACACATTCTAGCAGCCTTCCAGAACCTAAAGAAGTCTGCAAGTGAGGTGGAGAAGAACTTTTTACAAGGGCATGTAGTGACAGAACAAGGGGCAATGGCTTCCAACTGAAAGAGAGAAGGTTTAGATTATATGTTAGGAAGACATTCTTTACTGTGAGGATGGTGAGGCACTGGGACAAGTTGCCCAGAGAAGTTGTTGCCCTATCCCTGGAAGCATTTAAGGCCAGGTTGGATGGGACTCTGAGCAACCTGGTCTACTGGGAGGTGTTCCCTACCCACAGCCAGGGGGTTGGAACTAGATGATCTTGAAGGCCCCTTCAAACCCAAACCATTCTATGATTCTTCCTATCCAAAAGTTGCTAGGATCACCCTGAATTGTTGCTGAACCACTTCTGATTCAGACAGTGAAGCCCACACCTCTAGTTTTTCCATTGCTAGCCTGTCATGAGCCCAAACATGTGGATTTGCTCATGATATTGCTCTCTTCTGGGAGTTGCAGCCAGTGAAAGATGAGAAACTTTCATACTGAATTATCAAGTATTCACAGTATTTAAAAATAGATTTTCCATGTCCTTCTCCAGCCATTGCTTGCATGTCTCAGCCAAGCTTATGAACACAAACTGACCGTGTGAAATAGTGATAATATAGCAGCATCTGGGCTGTAGAGAAAAGTTGCATCCATTGATGGCAAAAGTTCATTTCAATGTCTTGGCTGCTTTCCTGCCCCCCACCCCCCGTCCCAAAAATTTGCCATCCCTAGAAATGCTGGAGGCAAGTTTGCTCATTTGCAGCTGAGAGAAAACAAGAGGTATTTTTTTATCATTGCACTGGAGTGGGGATTTTTTGACTGGGTAGATGAGTAGTACAAGCTGCAGTGGGGTGACTGCAAACCCAGATGGACAGTACAAATGGCACAGGGCAAGGGGACATTTATTAGCAACCTTTAAGCAACACACACCCTTAAGAAGTGGTGCTACAACAATATTTTTGGTCTTTCCTTGAAGCCTGGCCTGAGTCTCAGCTGTCAATGCCTAACCACCCCAGAGACCAGCCCTGAGTAACTCCGCACTCCTTGCAGGCTCTCAGAGGAGGAGAGCTGTATCAGCAACATGTACACATCTAACTGCCCTCCTACAGGAGGCTGTATTTTGTAGAGGATACTGGTTCTCTGAAGGAATGCCTAGGAGGAGTTTGACTACTGATTTCACATCCCAGGGATTGTGGGCCCTTCAAACTGGCTTAAGATTTTTTAGCAGGTGAGGACACTGTCACAGCAATCCAGACACAGTCACGCCTCAGCCTGCTGGCGCTGGGCATGGCTGTGCTGCGGCACCAGCCGTGCCACGCTGGACCCGAGGGAATGATGCCCTGGGCAAGGCTCCTGCAGGACTTGGGTGCCAGAGGGCACCTACGCTTGCAGCTGGCCCAGGCCCATCCCTCCAGGCACTGCTCCAAGCATAGCTTGCCAAAAATAGGACTGTGGGAATCCCTGTCCGACACACAGCTTCAGAAAATGCAGTTATTGACAATGCCCCAGTGGGACAGAGGTTCTCTCTGATATCTGTGTCCACAGGCACCAACTCTGTAAGTCACTCTGGACTGAAAAGTGTCCCAAACAGGTCCATTCTACTGTATTATTTTTTTAAAAATGCAACTTAAAATGAAAGTGGGAGGAACAAGAAAACCACCACACCTGCATGTGTACCACAGTTGTCCTCCGTTCTCTCAGTGAACAGCAGTCAGGCTGGGAGAGGGAAAAGGAATGCTCCAAAAAAATGCTTTTACATGGACTTTATTTAAACAAAATGTGCAAGTGAAAGCAGAGGTTTCACATTCCTTTCTGCTAAGCGAGTTTATGCCTCTGACACTGGTAAATACAGGCATATTTACCACTGGCAAATGCAGTTTTACACCCTCGAGAACCTGAGTCTGGTGTCAAACAAGCCTGCATGGTGGGCAGGGGGATACAGCACTCACAGTGACTACCAGAGCAGAGAGACACGTCGAACAGTGCCTAAGCATCTTACATTTTACATTTTACAGCTGGATCACTACACAATAAAATGATTACAGCATCACATTACAAACATTAACACAGGCAACAGATAGGAGAGAGTAGAAAAAAAAAGGTTCACGACATCCTCAATTGACTGAAAGCTAATCACCGCGGCATGCTGTGTCTGTTACTTTTCTCTGGAGACACACACTTAAATCACCTCCCCAGGTTTCTGATTGTCTTTCAATCCTGGTAAGACTTCACAAGGAGCCACATGAGGATTACAGTAATCAGGACAATCATGAAGTTGAGGCAAATTTCTCGTGTGGACCGCTCCATTTTTCGGGAGTAATGAGGAGAGAGCAGAAGCCAGCAGGCAGAGCAAAGGAAAAACTTCAGCGACTTGCCTGGGTGTGTCCTTGAGCTCAACCTTCAGGGCACGGGCTCTTTTAAGAAAAGAGAAAAATACGTGAGGAACAGATGCATGAAGGTGGCAGGTTCAGCAGAGCTACTTATGTTGTTCTAAATAAATGTTGTTTCAGTGGCCAGGAGTCACCAAGCACCGGGGTGCTAAGAAGTAAAAGCCGTCTTTGGCAGCTTATCACCTTCTTTGATTTACAGCACTTGACAAGAAGCATTCCAAGTGTCACCCCAAACTACAGTGCTATTGTGGAAATTAGTGCTACTTTATGCAAACATTTGCAAATAAAAAAAGTCCAAGCCCCATTTAATACTTTCAACAGATATACACTGTAAATATACTACTAAGAGTTTTAAAATTCCTATATTCGTCTGCAGATTTTCTTTCCTTTTTTTTTAAAGAAACTGGGTGCAAACTATTCTTTTACAGAGAAAGACTAATAAGTCTGAATAATTTATGTTACCACTAAAAGTACAAGGAGAATGTAAGGTTAGACATTTTCATTTCTAAAGAACTTCACATATTTTGTGACTTAATCCTACAGATGAAATAGTATTTTCTCAGGAACCTTCTGCCTTTCCTGCAATTTTAAGATGCAAAAAATCCCATTCACGTTGTACTCAAAAACTTTTCTGTTGGTTGTTGGTTTTATTTACTTTTGACAGCAATTTTTGAATTTTATATGTTTTTGGAGTTCATGCAGAGAAATGAGAATCCTTTATGATGAATATCATGCACTAATCCCATCTGTATGCCATATAAATAAAATAAAAACCTTTAAACAAATGAGGCATAAACCCTAGACAGAGAATTTCAGCTACAAATCCAGATTAGGCTGCAACATCTATGGTGCAAATGAGAAGCCCTGGGACCATCCCAGCATGAAGACAGAGAGCTTAAGTTGAAACTGCTTTAGTTTGCAGATTAAATATTAAAAGCCCAGTGCATGCAGTTAACAAATTCCTACATTTTCAAGTTGTTTTATCAGCCTCCTATGTCCTTGCATAAGACAAAATCTGACCTAATAAGTAAGCCACTTCTTTTACCTTGAGTAGATAAATGCGGCCCAGTGGTTTTGTCTCTGGACTTTGCGTCAGTGCAGATACTATTTCCCTTCAAGCTTCTGCCTATCTCCCACTCGGTCTGGATGCTTTGTCCCTGTGTGGGAGCTAAAGTAGGCTGAGGGTGGAGACCAACAAGTGTGCTGGCAAGCCAGGTGCTGACATCACCTCCCCCCCCCCAAATATTTTTAAAGGGCTGGCTATGTTGGGCTGCAAATTTGGTCAAGGCTGTTTATGCAGTGGGCTCTGTGGGCTGACTTGCTTCTTTTTGTTCCTCTGTTGTGTAGTGCTGTGCTAAGAGCAGGGCTGTGTGCCGCCCTTGGGAGTTAATTGGCTTTGATAGAGAATTTTATACAATCATAGAATGGTTTGTGTTGGAAGGGACCTTAAAAATCATCTAGTTCCAACACCCCTGCCATGGACAGGGCCACCTTCCACAAGACCAGGTTGCTCAGGGCCCCATCCAACCTGGCTTTGAACACTTCCAGGGGTCATCCACAAGTTACCTGGGAAACCTGCTCCAGTGCCTCACTACCCTTACAGTAAAGAATTTCTTCCTAACTGTAAACCATCTCTGTCCAATTGGAAGCCATTGCCCCTTGTTCTGTCACTACATGCATTCCTTTGTCCTGTTGGTGTCTTCCCTAGTGTGGGTAAAAGGAAAGAAACAGACACTTGAGGAGTTCTGTGTGCAGAATTCTTAAGACCATTTCCCAGATATGGAGACCTGTCTACCTTTTTACCTTCTAAAGTACAGTACAGCTGTTGCTGTTCCATATGCCTACAGTTTACACAGCTTCTCAAGTTTATATGCACTTAAAAGGAAGTCAATAGGAGCAAAATATTCTCTGCATTTGAATACAAATTACTGAAATCCAGGATGCTTTGTCCCTGTGTGGGAGCTAAAGTAGGCTGAGGGTGGAGACCAAGTGTGTTGGCAAGCCAAGTGCGGACATCACCTCCCCCCCCACCAAATATTTTTAAAGGGCTATGTTGGTTTATATTTGCTGGTTAGAAAAGTTCGGGACTAAGATGTCTGAAAAGCACAAACCATTGCTTTAAAAAACTGCTGACTTCTTGCATGCTCTTCCCTCATCCATTTTCAATGCTGGTATGAATGCTCCACCTGCTTGAGCATACAGACAAGTACTTTTGCCACCCTGCAGCATTTCACCCCAGAAAGCACACTGTTCTGTGGCCTGGAGAGCTCTAACTGCCACATCCCCTTATCTTTGCTCAAGGCACTGCTAGGACTTGCTGTAAATATGAACAAAAAATAAATGGCTAATTCCTTCCTTTAAGTCGATGCAGCTGAACCACAGACTCAGCCGAGCGAGCTGTACTGAAGTGGAAGCACACTCTGCCAGCCCTGCACTGCCATGGGTTTCCCCCTACTTGGAAAATAAAGGTACTTCCTCTGAAGTCATAGGGGTCGCTTCTGCGACACAGTGCTGCCTGCCAGATAAGTGTGAGGATCCTGATCAGGTTCAAGTGTGTAAGGCTATCCACAATGCAGGCCTTATTCTCACTGCCAAGCACTGCGTGATACATAGCATGCAGATTATTTATTGATTCTGATGCCTTTTGTATATTTATGTTCAGGCATGCTGGGACATACCATAGCTCAGAGAATCCAAGCCTGTTTCACAGTCCCCCTCCATCAGCTCCCAGGTTTCTCCCTTTGCACCGCTGCTGGCACTCACATCACGGTGCGATGCCCCGGTGAGGGAGGCCAGCTGGCTGGAAACCTACCCAATGGAAAACACAACAAAACAAATAGCTGTGGGTAACCAGGGGGGTGGAGGGGAGTGTTGCTTGGGTTTTGCTGGATGATCTCCCTAAATAGTCTTCCCACACAAGCAGTGGAGGTAGGAAGGGGCCAGAACAGTAGGACCTTCCCTTCCATTGGTTTAACTGCCTTGCCCCTGCCCTCCTACACAACCAGGCAGAACATTCAAAAAAGCCAACGTGCTGCGTGGGAGTCCTGTGCTAAAATAAAAAGCAAAGGCTTAACCCATGTCTCATTCAGGAGTTATATGCCTAAGTAGGTTTGAAGGGCCCTATCACAATGCATGCTCTGCTGGGCCATCCCCTCAAGGAAAACTTGGGCAATCACGTCCCACACTTATAGGGGATTTGGGAAATCCAGATTCAAAATGTTCCCTGTCAGCCAGAGAGAAGCAAGATGTATGACTGCCATGAACCTGCCCTAGTCTATTTCCTCCCCTGACATGTTCCAAAGCAGAAATCTTTGGATTTCTGATGCAATGGCTAATCTACTTCACCTTGAATCACATAAATATCAACCAGGGAAAGGGTAAAGCATTTGAATGCCATTGACTTTAATTATTAAATGTTGCACATCAGTGCCCAAATATTCCTCTTGGGTTATGGAAACCTTGGGGTTTGTTTTACTCTCTGGCAATGGAAAACTCAAAAAATTTATGATTTTACCTAGAACCCCTCAGCTCCGGTCCTCATGCCTGTATTTGCATTACCATACTGACAGGGAGCCCCTTCCTGCTCCATTCTAGCTCATCTCCTTCTTTTTGAATGTCCTTCATGACAGCTAGAAAACTTTCCTTCTTCAAAGCAGGGGAACAGAGCTATAAATGTCATTAATCCGCACACACAGCAAATGCCCTAACTTGTCTCTACAGGCACAGACGTTTCTCTCATTTTTTGTGTTGTGGGTCCTACAGGAGAACATGGATGAGCATATAAGATCACAGGAATTCATTTGTGAACCAGAACAAAGGTTCATCTAACCCAATATACAGACCAGTATTTGGGGGAAGTTTGGGGAAAGCATATAGGAACACAGCAAATGTAACATAATCTTTGCACAAGTATCCTCAAATGTCTGGGGTTCAGTCTATGGGATTGCTAGATTAGGACTACAAACAGGGTTGGGTTTATGGCTCCCTCTTGCTCATACTGTCAGGGTGCCCTCTCAACACAAGGGTCTGTTCCTGAAGCTGTGGTGGCTCATTCCATGAATAATTCTAGAACAGGCAACTTGTTCATAGTTGAGCTTCTCTGCACAACATCCTACATACTTTCAACACTACAAAAAGGATATTGCAAATCAAAATATTCCATAAAGCAGAAAAAGTAACTTTCCTCAACAAACCAGCAATTTGAAAGCAGCTCATTTGCTAGAACTGAGAGCATCTAGCTAAGAAACGCTTTTTGGTAGACAGAGCTTGCCCATAGCTTCTTTAGAAGAGCCAAATTATGTTACATTTACTTCTGATGTCATCTGACAGAATGTTTCTATATATTACATATGTGTATACACACACACACACAGACTTGTGAAAAAAAAAGGGCTTATCACTGAACGGGGTGCAATAAACACCCCTTAGCAGTGGAATGTGCCTGGATGCTAACTGCCAATCCAACCAGTGTCTGAACATCTGACTTACACAAGCCATAGATTAGAGTTGCCAGTGGCTGAAACTTCTGCCCTCTCTCCTCACCTTCCAAAAAACCCCCACATACTCCTGTTAATGCACAAAAAGCACAAAGATCTTAAAGGCTGTACCTTTAAAAGGATGGTTTATTTACCCAAGTGATTTAGTGCAGATTAGGAAAGCAGAAAGAAGAAAAAGAGAATTATTAAGTGGTTCTACTTTAAATGCTAATCCAGAGATTTAGATACCATGTTGAAAATTTTTCTCTTTGGCACTTTTTCCTCTTTTTCTGACAGATATGGATGTTCTCAGCTTTCATGTGGCCCATGCCAAAGCTCCCTCTTCATGCCTCGCATACTCAAGTCTCTAGTCTATATTTAAAGTAGCTGTGACTATCTCAGGTTCTTCCCAGCCTACTAAACAAGTATCACAGAATCTTTCAAAGCCATTCTTACACAATTAGATGGTGTTCATTTTTGCTCTTAGCATTACCTTTCTCACTAAGTGCAGTATATTTATTTTTAAAATCTGCTATTAACTGGTTCATTTTTAAATTGGCACCTACTCTGTAGTGTAATCACAAGTATCTTCGTATTACCCACTTGAAACACTGATGTCTTATCTGTATGAACCTGAGTTTGCAGAAACGTGCAGTGCTTGTAATCACAGCATGTATTTCCCACATAACTATCACATCTTTCTATAGGAACTGAAGACTGCTCAACATATCTTAAATCTGATTATTTACAGGACTTGTAAACAGACCCCACCACTCCACAAGAAGGAACCTGAATATTGCCATGTCTTGTTTTTAGGCTCCTGCAGCAGGATCCTAACTGCTAGGAAGGTGTGAGACCTGTGGCTCTCAGCACGATGGCTGCATGACTACAGCACAGAGCCTCACACAGAACCTGTCAGCACAGGCTGCCTTAAAATACTTAGTGAAGGAAAACCAGGCTCTTAACACTCACAAGTCATCTGCCTGTTGTAGATGTCTGCTGTAGGGTCAGCCTCCCTAAACTCCATCGATCACACTGATTACCTTCAAAGGGAGTTTGGGGGTACTGAGAAGGCTGGACTTGGCCAGGTGGCAGAGGTCTATCTTTTTAGCAGATGAACCTACCTAATACCCCAAGAAAGGATTCACACCACCAACAGAGTGAGTAGGATACTATGGGTCAAAGCAGGTTTCAAGGTACTTTTCCTGGGGCTGCAGAGAGACGGTACCGTCTGTTTAGGCATAGGTGGTATTAGCCCAGCTTCCAACCGAAATAGAGTAGATTTAGATTAGACATAAGGAAGAAATTCCTCACTGTGAGTGTGGTGAGGCACTGGAACAAATTGGCCATAGAGAAATTGTGCATGCCCCATCCCTGGAAGTGTTTAAGGCCAGGTTGGATGGGACCCTGAGAAACCTGTTGTAGTGGAAGGTGTTCTTGACTGTGGCAGGGAGCTACATGATCTTTGAGGTTCCTTCCAACTCAAACCATTCTATGATTCTATGAAATCACTGAAAATATGGATAAGGCTTTCAAATTTTAATTATCACAGAACTCTCTCTTACAATCTTTCATTCATGTTTAGCTTTGTTTCATGTTGACTTGTTAATGAAACTGATCCTCAAGAAGAACTCAGTAGGGGATGAGTGGAAGGAAGGGAATAATCAAAGAGCTTGCAATGTGCTGCTGGACAGAGATGCAGTCTGGGCAGACAGAGTGGGCACCATAAATCCCTGTGACTTTTTGCCTCTGCACCAGCAGAGCCGTTGTGACCTTTGCCACATCAGTAAAAGTTCCTTCTTGTGATGGATGCTATTTCTGGGGTTTATGCTTGAACCAGGAGACTTCTGTCTATGGACACAAGGTGTTAATGGAACAGATAAATCTAGTTAGCATTCGCTCAAAGAAAAAACAATCTGCAAACTAGTAGAGAAGTACATGAGAGGGATTGATGGCAGAAACTACAGTGGAAGAACAGATTCAAATCAGAAACAAAATTGATCTTTTTTTAACTGATTTCTGAGTGGAAGAGGAAATTTCTACAGGTGGTAGAGGGAAGACTTTGGTGCAACAGGGTCAGAGGCACAGGCAGAGAAGTCCAGCTTTCTGTACTCAGGCCTTGATGTTCAGTGCTCTTTCATCAAGAATGGCTGATGTCCTTGAATCTATCACCACACCAAAAGTCTCCTGCAAAGGGGGTCCAACTATCCTGAAACAAAGAGCAACAAGGGTGGCTGTGAATCTACAACCTATTGTTTGCATCCTGGTATCTGGTTGTATAAGAAAAGAGAGGGTGCTTATCTCCAAGAAAAAAAAAAAAAAAAAAAAAAAAAAAGGCAGCAACTTACTTTAAAGTTGCTTCTGAGTTCGGCCACAAGTTTCCACTGATGTCAGGCAGGTTCTCTCCTTACTCTACCTCAGAGTGAGGTATCCATGCATTCATAGCCTGGTTTGATCTTTTCCATGGAAAGAAGTGAGTCTTCAATAAGTTATGTGCTGGCACCATGTAGAAATACAATTTTTATCTCTGTGAACAACCATATCAGCACTATTGGTATGTGACAAGCTTTCAGCTTAACTCATACAGCTGTTGTGTGTGTTCTTGCATCTCTGAAGTAATTTACAGGGCAGTCTGTAACCCCTCCCTGTGAGGAAGGTTTGTCTTTAGTTACTAGGTAGCCAACAGCAGTTGTGCCAAAACACTCTAGTGCTTTCAGCCAGAAAAAAACACACAGTGTTTGTGTGGTTTTACAGGGCTATGGGCCAATGGACATCTCTCTGAAATCTCACAGGCCCAACTCTGCTGCAACGTGCAAACCACACGGCTGCCCTCACCCTTGGTGTGGTGTGTGGTCCCACCTCCTCTGTGCGAGAAGATGCTTAATATTTACCACAGAATCAAACACAGATGCCATGGAGCAGGTGCTGCATTTCAAGAAAGTGGCCCTATTTCTCCTCAGACAGACAATATTCTGCCCAATTACTCATGATAAAGCAGTGGCAGCTACAGAGAAGTGTTAAACATCCCTGGTTGGCTATAAAAATACAGAGGCATATGCTGCAGAAGGGTGATGGGGGCTGTTCTGAAGGATAGGGATTACTGAAAAGAGTGCTGCAGTGGAGCAGCCTGTGCATACACCATCTGAAAGGAGTGGAGAGGGGCCACCCTCTCTGTCTGCACTTGGGAAACCAATCCTTTGACAGTTCTACCTGAGTCTGACAGACCCACCTGAATCCAACAAAGTAGAAACTCTGAAATTCTGGCTAAACCTTGGTCAAACTGGGCCCTCAAATACTTTGTGAAGACAAACAAACAAATTCTGGGTGATGCTCTACCTGTGAGTATAAGCATTCATTCCCTCACATTCTCACTACTTTAGAAATGGCAACAGCAAACTCTTTGACAAAACAGTGCCTCTTCAACAAAAACAAAACAAAACAAAAATAACCCAAACAAATTAAACAAAAACAAAAACAACAAACAAACCACCCCAGTGGGACATCACCCTTTCGTCCTGAAGATCATCAGGAAATAACTACCAGCAATGGACAGTTTACATCATCCAACATCGACAGTGAGAAGACAGAGAGCCCGTTCCTGCAAACATGGAAAAGAACAGGTGTCCTTCCCTAGGGACACTCAGAGCAGCATGTGAACAGAACCAGCGAACTGAAGTCATAGCCTGGAACCTGTTGGGAGAGGGGGGAAGAGAAAAAAAACCCAATATGTAGAAAGCACCTGCCCTGCTTCTGGAATTATGGATAGGAAGCAACATAGTTGCACCCAGGAAGCATGGGGGTCTGCAAATGGGATGTGTGGCTTGAGCTCTGAGTCAAGCTCTTGATAGGAAGAGAGAAAAGCACAGTAAGCTGGGTATCTGTATCAGAACCATGAATATTGTTGAATTTAAGCAAAACAAAACACCCAAACAAACAAAAAAGGGGGACTTATCTCTATAAATGCTTCATAACTCCTGGTGAGAGCATTGTTTAGAAGTCATCATCAATTAGATACTGAGTTTTACAGTAGCCTGAGTTTCTGGATACTGTAGACAAGAGCGCTCGGCCAATGCCTGGAACAGGGATAAGCCAATCAGCTTTTGCAAGATTTAGATGTGCTCTACAAATGTAAATGGGTGTAATGAGTGTAATGAACAGATAAACTGCCACTAAATTGTACCTCAAATATGTCTCTTCTGGCCAACCACCATCACAAAGACCCTGTGCAGAGAGATGCTGACACTAACATTTCTGTGTTATTTATCAAGACAAATCCAAAGCCAGTATTATTTAGCAAGAAATGCTCATTCTTCTCTCATTGAATTCGAGAGAAATCTTGCTATGGGTTTTAACGTGGGCTGAGCTTAGCCCTAAGCTCATGGTGGCATTGCTTTGTGTTTGTTAGGACAGAGAGAGCTAATACGGGCTGGAGTGACATGATGGGGAGGGAAGGCAGGAGCAGATCCTCACTCAGCACTGATTCATCCTTCATTTTTGAGGCGCTTTTACACAGCCAAAGAGAGTCAAGAGGTCTCTAATGAATTTCTAATCAGAGCAGTCATTGACCCTCCATGAGTGGAACAAAATCTGAAATTAACCTTGGCTCACTACAACGCAGACCAGAGTTTTGTATCCAACTAATGGAATGGAAAGAAATTGTTATTCTTTCTCAGTGCCACATACTATTATGAAATAAATGAGAAGAAGTCAAACACAGATACTCTCAGCAATCCAGCAACCCCTTCCCTCTCCAGGATTCAGATGTTTGATCCAGGCTATGAAATGCAGCTGAAAAATGTTTTGAAACTGTCAGGATCTAACCCAGAAAAACAGTTTGAACAGCCAAATTAGTGTAACAGCCCAAACCAGCACCCTCATTCTGTATCCCCCAATGCTTCTTCTTTCCTCTTACTTAGTCAAAATCCAAAATTACTTAGTCAAAATTTGTTATAATTAGACATGGAGGTTGCTCTCCCAGTCTGTTTTGCTAGACATACGTTTGGCATCTTTGAAAGAGAAGTGTTAAGAGTCCACAATAACTTTTAACATGACAACTGGCCAGTAATGTATTGGGAGCAAAGTCTTTTACCACTAGATAGTTAAAACACTAAGGTTAAGTTTCCTCTTCTGTTTGTGGTAAATATTCCTTGTCCTCTTCTTGTCTCAGTAATCACAATTTGTGCATCACTGATGAAGAGTTAAATCTACTTTTTGCTTTCTACAGAATCAATTAACACATCTCGGCTTGAGCAGATGGAGGCTTCGCTACCTGAGGGTATACAACTGCAGACAGCCAGCAGCAAGTGAGCAGTGCACAGACACCTACACACATGCCCACAGACCCCAGTGTTATATGGCTAAGGAACAAAAAAAAAGGATATCCACTCCCTGCTCAGCTATCATACCTTTCCTTGGAAGGATCATACCCTCTACTAACACATTATCTTTCATTCCCTTCCCTGAAACAGAAAACTACTTGTTTTACCCTACCAGGGTTTGATTAGGCAACTTTTAATATCAAACTTGGGCACTATCAAATCAGCTGGCAGCATGACTCTCTCTGGATCAGGCCATGGACATAATCCTGCAGCAGCGAACAGCTGACCTGCCAGTGCAGAGTCGGTGTTTATGGCAGCTGGAGCCAGGCACCTCATCTTCCCATCACCCTTGTGTGTGCTCTTCAGGGCTACTTGTTTTGCCCAGTGCAGTGCTTGCACAGGTGGTTATAAGATGCTCTGCTTCAAAGTGCTGTGTTGAAAGCATTGGCTTAATGCTCTTCTGGCATCTGCCCCTCTGAAATATCTTCCAGATCTTCTTTATAGGAAAACATTATCTGTCATCTTCCAGATCTTTTTGCATCACAGGAAATGCTTTCCAGGTAAGTGGTCTGGCTAAACTAGCAGCAAGAATGAATTCCTACTCATTTGTAGAACATGAGCTGACAGTGTAGCTAGGTGTCCAAGAAGGCCAACGGCATTCTGACCTGTATCAGCAATAGTGTGGCCAGCAGGACCAGCTAATATTGTTCTGGGCCCCTTAGTGCAAGAAAGATGTTGAGGTGCTGGAGTGTGTCCAGAGAAGGGCAATGGAGATGGGGAAGGGAATATAGCACAATTC
>JAWWLV010000001.1:42582765-42606659 GCA_035041135.1 Platyrinchus mystaceus
TCATTCCCTTCCCTGAAACAGAAAACTACTTGTTTTACCCTACCAGGGTTTGATTAGGCAACTTTTAATATCAAACTCGGGCACTACCAAATCAGCTGGCAGCATGACTCTCTCTGGATCAGGCCATGGACAAAATCCTGCCAGTGCACAGTCGGTGTTTATGGCAGCTGGAGCCAGGCACCTCATCTTCCCATCACCCCTGTGTGTGCTCCTCAGGGCTACTTGTTTTGCACAGTGCAGTGCTTGCACAGGTGGTTATAAGATGCTCTGCTTGAAAGTGCTGTGTTGAAAGCATTGGCTTAATGCTCTTCTGGCATCTGCCCCTCTGAAATATCTTCCAGTTCTTCTTTATAGGAAAACATTATCTGTCATCTTCCAGATCTTTCTGCATCACAGGAAATGCTTTCCAGGTAAGTGGTCTGGCTAACCTAGCAGCAAGAATGAATTCCTACTCATTTGTAGAACATGAGCTGACAGTGTAGCTAGGTGTCCAAGAAGGCCAATGGCATTCTGACCTGTATCAGCAATAGTGTGGCCAGCAGGACCAGGTAATATGGTTCTGGGCCCCTCAATGCAAGAAAGATGTTGAGGTGCTGGAGTGTGTCCAGAGAAGGGCAATGGAGATGGGGAAGGGAATATAGCACAATTCTTATGAGGAGTGGCTGAGGGGGTCGGGGGTGTTTAGCCTGCAGAAGAGGAGGCTCAGGGGGGACCTTGTCACTCTTTGCAACTCCCTGAAAGAAGGTGGTAGCGAGGAGGGGGTTGGCCTCTTCTCCCACATAACAAGTGACAGGACAAGAGGAAATGGCCTCAAGTTGCACCAGGGGAAATTTAGATTGGATATTAGGAAAAATTTCTTCATTGAAAGTGTTGTCAAGCACGGGAACGGGCTGCTCAGGGAAGTGGTGGAGTCACCATCCCTGGAGATGCTTACATGCATGTTGATGTGTCACCAAGGGACGGTGTGACACAGTTTAGTGGTGAACAGAGCAGTGCTGGGTTAACAGTTGAACACAATGACCTCAGAGGTCTTTTCCAACCTAAATGATTCTGTGATTGTAACTCTTCCTAGCAAGGGAGGGTCAGGGATGCAGGTCAGTGCACTCTTTGGTTTGATTCAATAATATTAACAAAATCAGTACTTTGCCCATATGAGCTAGCAACCATTTGACACCTAACAGACAGTCAGGCTGGATGACCTGTGTCAACCCTGGCTAGTAAAAGAATCTCTTAATCCAGCAGGAATAGCCAGGTAACCACACTCTGATCCTCTGCAGAGCTCCTGTGAGGTTCGTTATGCTCTTGAAGAGGCAATCTGTGCCAGGTCAGATAAGAAACTCATTATCCCAGGATATATTAGAGGGATGTTGCTTCATTAGCTTGAGCTAAAGTACAGTTTTTCCACCCTGACACACTGACAAGGGTTGAAGTTGTTGATGATTACCTGGGCAATAAGGGCACGAGAACCTTGCTAGTTTGTGTTGTTTTCTGTGTGCAGTTCTCCTTGTAATAAGAAATTATTGGTTCTGTGCCAATTATTTTCTGAGGTTTGCCAGCTCGTGCCTTGGGTATGACTGGCCTGAAAGAACGGAAGGTGCTGGGGAAATGTCAGCCAAGGAGCAATGGAGAAGTGTGACTGTGTATACACTCTGAGGGGACAGGATGCATGGGATACTCTGAGACCAGGAGCCTAATTGCTCCCCTCCTCCCCTGGAGGCATGACTGTGCATGCCTTTGCCTGCTTACTCTCTCCCAAGGCACTTGACTTGGAATAAAAAGAAGATCTTGTCCTGCAAGTGCCCTCAAGAAATACAGCCTATTAAACTTGGTTGTAAGGAAAAGTGGCCAAGCAGAGGCCAATTCAAATTCAGGAAAACTGGTGACAGAGAAGTCACAGTGTCTTAAAAAATGCTGTTGAGCTCCAAGTACTTACAATGAGGTTAGTAGGACTCAGAGACCACGTCCAGTTAGAACAGGGCTGAACATAGCTGGACACAGATGTAGGGCACAGAGCTTTCTGCATCCAGCCACAAATATTTTTGAACAGGATTGACCCCACCACCAATTTTAACTTGGTCAGCAGTGGCACCTAAAATGGGATTCACTGCTATTATTGGCCAAGGCTGGTGCTTCTGGCTGTATTGGACTAGCCCGGCATAACAGAGCCGGTCTGGAAATGTCAGGGAAATACATTATTTTGGGCAGAAAACTGCAAACCAAAACACGATTGTATAAATAACTGTTTTTTACCAACTAACCTCAAAATCCTTTCTTCAGTAGAAATTCAGACAATTACACATTTAAAAATGCAGGTGGCAAGAGCACAAAAAGCCCACCCCAGTTTCTGTATGCAGAGACTGTTTCCAAGATCAGGTTATTTGGGCTGCTTCCCTACCCTCACAACAGTCCTCTATTCTTCAGTCCATAAGCCCAGATACACATTATCTTAATTGTTCAAGCTATGAAATTCATGAACACCTTTGGCACTTTAGCAGGGCCATGCCTGAAAAAGTAACTGCAATCTCAGTAAGCAATATTGCTGATCCCACTTACAAATCTAACCTTGGATTTGGGATGCAACCTCATTAGTGCGTATCTTGTCCAAAACACATCACAGAAGACGTGCAGGAGGTGATGAGTTTTCTGACTGACCTTCTGAGTGCACAACAGAGACAAAAATTGCATCCATCTGTCTGCAGCATCTCTGATGCCCACCCTGAGTGTCTCAATGACGTACTCAGTACCCACTGAGTCCAGTCCTCATGGAGGAAGGAAATTTGTTCTTCTGAAATCAGACTCTATGCCCACCAGCTCTGCAATTCTGCCAGATTTGCTGCTCTGTATTTTGTATTCCCTTTCTGTTGTGTTTGATTTGGAAGTTTCAGATTCCCATCACAGGTTACCAGGTTGCACATGACACAGTGAGTGAGGAAAAAGGCGTGCTGTATTATTTAATCTCTGTCCCACCAGGTTTACTGTAAGCCCAAAAGTATCCTCTGTAGGACGCAAGCTCTTGGACTGAACATGCACAGCTTGCCACACCTGACCTTCATCCTCACACATGGCTAGGTGCAAATCCTCGTTTACTGGGTTGCTGAAAATTTAGCTAAGCTCCATTTTGAAAAAAAAAAAAAAGAGATGCAACAGGATTCACCCACCCATACATTTATCAGGACTGTGTCTCCGCTACTCCTTCTACTTTCAGCAAAGTGTCCAGGCATACAGGGAGGAGTGGAGGGCTTGCTCCCCTCAAAAGCCCTGGATATTCCCTCCCTGCTGTACAGATGGCCCCTGCCTCTGTTCTTCCCAGTAGTCCCAAAGGTACCATCAGTACCAGTAACACTCAGGACACACATTTGGCTGAGCCCAAGCATGGCTTCTGCAGTGTGACACTAGGACCCTTCACTGGAAGCAGTCTGGATATGATCATCTCATTTTAAGAGGGAAGAGAGCTACGGGCATGGCAGCTGGGCCAAGCCTTCCCTCAGGGCAAATTGTGGCCCTGGTTTGTTTTATTTAGCAGCACAGTCATAGCTGTGCAGGACTAACACCATGCCAGGCTGGTCAGCCTCAGCACAGCCTGAACTGCCCTCACTCTTGTTCCTTGCCCAGCTCTCCAGGCCTCCTCCACTGGTACACCTTGTTGGACCTTTGTTTGGGTGCTTTGGGATGAGAAACAAAGCAAAGTGTTAAACTGAGCCTGAGAGAGGAGCAGCAGCAGCAGTAGCTCTCGTGGGTGATACAGGAGAGGGGCAGTGTTGAGGCAGCCACAGCGGAGGATGGGACTTCTGACAAAGGGGATCCATGCTGTTAACAGTGTCACAAGGGAACAGCTGTCCCAATTACAGTCCATGAAATATTTATGAAATAAACTTCTGGAATGTGATAAGAAGGTTTAATAGGATGTCACCTCCTGGAGTTAATGAGGCACTAGAAGAACTGTAAGGTCACATCCTGCAGCAAAGAGCCGCTGTGAATGAAAGCCCCTGCTCTCCTCTGCTGCTTGGATTTGTAGTAGGCACGTAGTCAAGAAGCCCTTTGTGCCAAGGGCCATTCAGGCACAGGATTAGCCATGACCACATGTACAGTCCTGGGGAAAGAGGTGTCAAACCCAAGCATGCCTCACCACTCAGAAGGAAAGACAGAGGCTTGTCCTCTCTGGGGAATTCATTAGGGGCTTGAATGACCCTGGCTTCTGTACATACATGCAAGAAGAACATTCCCTTTCTAAGCTGGGCTATGGATTTGTCCAGCCTCCCATGTTGATGTTTTATATCCACTTCCCAGGGCAGAAGGAGACAAGACTCACATCTGGGGCAGCCAGAGCAGCACAAGATGGAGCATGACTCGACTCCAGCACCCTCACAGACAGCGCTGGTGCGGTGCAGGTGGGCAGAGAGCACCCCTGGGCTGAGCAGAGACGGGGAGGCACTGCACTGATGCAGTGCCCACTCTGTGAACACACCATCCCAACAGAGGAAGGTGTTCAGTAACTCAAACGTCATTGCACTGCCCTTTGGAAGCAGCATGCAAATGGGACCCTAGGGAATTGCCCAGTACCCACAGAGCCTACACCATGATGTCATGATGATGTAAAAGTCATAACCTAGTTAGGCAAGTTCAGGAAGCCAAACTATGGGAATCTTATAGCATTTTCATGATTATAATGTAGATACACTAATCAGTGCATATCTGAGGAGGTAAATCATTAATAGCTACTCTCCTAATTTCAAGTGCTTCTAAAGGGTAGTGTGTTATACAGGCATAAATTGCTGATGGGAGGCACACAGATACTGCACCACAGGAATATCCTGGTTTCTACCACAGAAGGCTAACGCAAGCAGAGTGGGAGTTTGTTTCTCACTACCTTTCCTGAGATCCATTCACTGAGGTGATGAATTTACATAAATTCATCTCATCTGTAAATACTGTACTATTTCTTAGTATTCCTATAATATGTTCCTGGGCTACTGTGAAAATTTTGGTAGGAAGCAGTTAATGTTTACTGTTCAGGGAGAAACAGCATAGCTGGCAAAATAACCTCCCTCTAGGCCCTAATTTAAACCCCAGGAAATCCAGAGAGACTTGTCCATGCTTTTTAGTTCAAGTAACACTTATTCTGTCCATTTCTTGGACCTTCTACACTCTTGTAAAAATTGGATGAACCCGCAGGACAAGACATTGCAAAAAGATGGAAAATATTTTCAGGTCTGCTTATTTCATTTGGACAAAAAATTCTTTGAAATAGTGTTGGACACTTTATTGAAAAGAGACAGAAAGAGGAAAGCCTGAAACTATTATTTCTACCAAAAAAAAAAGTTGGTTTTTTTTTTCCATTCAAAAGCCTGTTATTTGTTTACTTTATAGACAGAAAGTTCTTTTCTTTGAATTTCAAAGCTTCTGAGGATCACTAAAGACCAAGCTATATTCTTTCCATTTGATAAAGGGCATACTGGGAAGTTGTTTGCTGTAAGTAGTTTATGGACAATGAAACAGTTGCATTGACTCTTTTTTATTCCTAGATAATTCAAGAGGAGAGGATCAGGAAAGAAAAACAACAAACAAACAAAAAACTCCAAAAAAACCCCAAGAAAGACATATACAGAAAACCAGCTTTTGCCCTGTACAATGGAGATTTAGGTGCATACGAACAAAGCAGATCTTCAGCTCAACAAGGCCAATCTTTCTGTGTTGCTCCAGCAGTCAGTGGGGAGAAAGGCCTGCCCCAGAGTCTGTGGAGACCCTTCTGTGGGGTCTCAGCAGTTCAGGCTGCTGCAGACAGGGAGGTGTTGGGCAGAGGGGTTGTGCTAGGGCAGATGTCTGCCTTGGTCCCAACCACCCCTTACTGGGAAGGTCTAGCCCACAACCTCTCAGGAATGGAGATGGGGTTTCTCGAGCCATCCTCATAAGATCTGGTGCCTGCCCAAGCAGGAGCACAAGGATATCTGCGTGTCCAGCACTTAAGGATGAGTCTTGCTGCAGTTTGGCTCTACGTAGGACTGGGACAGTTTTGGTGATATCTGCAGAGGCCAGAAAACCCAAGAAGAAATTCCTGAGAGTGCTGAAGGGCTGGGACAGCCTTTCCTTAATACAGCTTGAGTTCTCCAAGTTTCACAGGCTACCTGCTTCAGTCTTAGGTTGAGATGAATAGAGAAAAGGCAACTCGGTGTGTATGTATGAGCCCAAGACATTTACATTTCTTTCGACTGTAGTCCAAAGAAATAGACAAGTAGCTTCTCTTGCTCTTCTTGGAGATGGAGAAGAACAAGAAGGAATATTTTCATAATTGGACACCATCAGGAATGCCAAAAGAGCCCTCAGCCGCCTGTTATAAGCATTTTGTTCCAATACAAACTTGCTCCCTGAGCACAAAAAGACCATGGCCATGGAGAAAGATGCTTTCAGCAAGGAAAGGGTGTCTAGATAAGAAGCCTGGAGTTCATGCAGGATTCACCTTTACTGCAACTGAAATAAATTTGCTTAAAAATTGCAATCCAAACCCAGCAGGGATCAGTCTCACTTGTCAAAGTTATAAATTAGAAAATATTTATATTTTGCATATACTTTATGTACTGTAAATTTCTTGTGTAACAACTTAAGAAACTTGGGGGTTTTGAAGTCTATTTCAAAAATAATTTTTAAAAAAACATACCAACCACAAATTCCCTGCCCTTGCTCTAGGTAGCAACTTTGATTTCCCTGTTGGTACTGTGGTTCTTTTATGATTGTTAATATGTGTCTTCTGTTGTCATTCCTACGGGTAGATAATCTGAAGCCCTTGGTGTTTATGGAGAGGCAAAGGACAGGTTAACTTATAGGGGGTTGAGAACTAATCTTCATAGATGCAGAATTTCAAGGAGAGTTTGCCTTTTCAATCATTAGTTCTTGCTACAGCAGCATCTGAAGTATTCTTTACAGCTTGCAGATCTATATATTCACACCAGCCCTGTTCCAACGTAGTATTGAGGCCTGGCAGGTTTCCCAGAACAAGTTGTGTGGTCTCAAACAACCGAGGCACAATGTACAGCCAGAGCCTGCTGTTGACAACGTGGCCAGGGCAACGTCATGCCGCTGCCACCGTGGGTCTGGGGCTTTGAAGTTCCCCCCATAGCTATCCCTGGAATGTGCATCCATCCCTGCCACAGGACACCTGTCAGCTCTTGCTTCAGAATCTCATTAGGGACCAGGCTTGGCATTATCTAGTCCCAGAAGGACTTGTTTGGATGAATTATTTCTACAGTGAGGATCCTGCAGGATAATGTTTCAGCTAAAGTTTGGTGCTCTTCCTCTTCCAGGCATGGAAATCAAGAGAACACATGGAGAAGGATTAGAAGGATTAGATAACTCTTCACTGAGGACACTGGTTAAATAATCCACTGTCACATTCAGCCCTTGTCTGACTACAAAGGGGCAATCCCAAAATGGGCACAGCTGATGAAGTCAAAGTAAGCAACCAAAGAAAACCCTGTAAGTGGTCTAGGCCTGTAAAAATATCTCTTCACATGGAAGCAAAGTGTTTTAAGACATTTAAATAAGTGCCTGCAACTTGCTAGGTGCTTGCAGCCCAGCAGACACTAACAATTGCATTCAAGTGTTCCACAGGAGGAGACTTACACTTGAGTGTTCTTCTGAGAGCTGCACACCTATTTGAAACTGGAGGAGGCAGGACAAGGAAGGAAAAGCTCACCAGTGCCAGTGGCTCTTAGATCGCAATCTCTTTTCTGCCTAGTGGCAAGAAAAGTAATAATAAAGTAAATGTACAACTCGGGGGGAGGGTTTCTGGCCATTCCCTGCACCCACAGCCTGGCTGGGCACCAAGCTACCCAGGGGCAAGGAGCCACTCTGCAGCATCCCAACAAGTGCTTAAGTGCATGTTTATCTGTACATGAGTCAGCTGCTGATTTCAGAATAGCTCTTCTCGATGAGAGTTGAGTGCACTTGAGGAGCTTTGCTGAATTAGGCTGCAGGCAAATTGTCATGTAGGCATGTTATATTCAAATAGTGATGTCCTTAATGCAAAAATGGAGCTATTCTTATTCTACCCACTTGAGATTTTGCCACTGACCAATAGAGGGGTTCTCTGTAGCCCAAGAAATATCATGAAAATGCAAATACATCTAAAGTGTAACCACTTTGAATTTAGTGAGGACCCTGCTTCTGGAGGTATGGGACATAGGTGCAGAGACCAATATATGGACCCCAAAAGAACCAGGTAGGACCTCTGAAGACCTCCAAGTGAGATGCAGTGTTCCCTGTTCAGACCCTGCTCCCTGTTCAGACCCTGGAGCCAAACATGGTGGTGCGTGATGAGTGTGGGCAATGTTTAGGACCATACTGTTGTTTGGCTTGGATCATTTGGAGAGATACCTTGGATCTGGAGTGACTCAGTTCTGCCTCAGTCCCTCTCCAGATCCCAATGATCATTACCACACCTAGCCTGCCAGCTTTAATTTTGGGATCACTGATCATTTTCCCACAGGTCTTCAATGTCATTCTTTGCTGAGAGTCTCGTTCTGGTGGCAGGTCAGTAAAAGAAGGTGTTGCCCTTCGGACCACTGCTTTGCCTGTTGTACCATTTGTACATGCTGGAAACCTCAAGGAGGATGTCAGAAGTCAATCAAAGTGCTCTCTCTGAGGGCAAAGTGCTCCAAAAAGACATGTAGAGAAAAGGCTCCTAGGAATCCCCATTGAGCCTCAAAATCCTGCATCCAGGCTGGCCATGCCAGAATCAGGAGGTTGAACTTGCTACCAAAAAATTATGATAATGGTTTCTAATTGATTTAGCCCCCGCCATTTTTTGTTAATGTGGTTCTTTTGAGTCTACTTTTGTTTTGGTTTTTGGTTTTGGTGGGGTTTTTTTCAATTGCTGTGATATCTACTTCAGTATCATGTTCTTTAACACCTCAGTTATAGAACTGCATGTCCTTGCAGATGGAGTATTGGTTGGGTCGCTCCATATCAGTACAGTGTAGCCAAAACAGGCCTAACACCTATAGAGAAGATGTGCACTAATCAGGAAAACATCAGTAATAACTTGCCTTCAACCTGTATGCTAAAATAGAATTAACAACTTCATGCAAGTATTTTGTAACATTGTCATGGCATAGGTAGGCACAATTTTTCAAAAGTATGTAAGTATGAGTGATCATAAAAGGGGCAAAGACAGCTGTAGTTGGACATCAGAGGCATTCAAGTAACACAGGTTGCCAGAGAGAGGTGAAAAGAAGTGCAGGATCATAGGAATAGATGGGACAAGAAGAACTGATGGTAAGACAAAAGAAAATAATGTAGGTGGCATCAGGAGCAGAGGAGATCTTCTGCCCCTGTTTTGAGGGGGTCAATTAGCATAAACAAGGAAAATCAGAAAAGGAAGAGGCCACCTGGGCTCTGAATTCTCTTACCAACAAGGTCTCAGAACCTCAGTGATTATGAATGACCAAGACTGTAGCCAGCAGTGCAAACCGTTATCTCCGTGGTATCATGTACTCACAGCTAATTTAGAGTACAACTGTTAGGGACTAAGACTTTTCTCTATGTAGTGACAGTGCTTAATATTGTGTAAGAAATACTCACTTGCAAGTGTGTTGCTAATGAATAAATTTAGCAGACAATTTAGTTTTAGAGTTAAGTTGGTGTGATTTGCCAGTCTTTTAAACACTGCCATCAGTTGTCTCTAGTAACCTGGCTAACATAATGAAAAATATATTCAGTTACATAAACAGGACTTACCCAAGCTGTAACTGTATCTTGTGTCAGCCATATGTAAGTACAATTTTATTCCCACATTAACAGCTGCAGTATAGCCAATGGCTACTTATGAACTTAACAGTGATATTGTGGCTGCCCTTTGAATTAGGACCGGGAAACCAGAACATTTGCTTGAAAGGTGAAACACAAATTGCTGGGGTAGGAGGTCATTTGCCTGATGGTTTTGCACCTCAGGGCTCCTGTTTTCAAGCACTTAAAACTACAGTAGATGCATATTCACTTTTCATTTAAAGTGGAGTATTCCTCTTTGCTAATATGCTTCCATGTGCTGAAGCTGCACGGAGGACTTCAGAGGCACTATGAAAATCATTAGAAATCACAAGACTTGGCATGTCTGCACCAATTAATAACGCAAGTTCTCAAAGATTTAACCTAGCTGTTGATTGATAATGGGATCCCAAACATGTCTGAACTTTTAATCTGTTTTAATAAGAGCAAGAAATTAAATCAGTTCACTGACTTGGTTGCAGTTTAAGCTAAAGGGTTCAGACTCACAATTAAGAGACCCCTCTTTCATTCCAAGTTCAGCTAGGCCTCAGTCTTTTATGCAGGGAACTTGCTGTTGCCCTGCCTACCAGGCTTATCTGAAAACCTCCTTTTGGTGTATTCTCATCCTCTGCAATCAAGCTCAGAAGCTTTTCTCATGATCAGAATGAGCTCAATGCTGCTAAAGATGTTCTGGGATGTTCTTCCATCAGGATGGTTGTAAACAACTATAGCACATCTCCCTCTGTAATGAAAAAGAGAGGAAGGAACGTGATTTGGAAAAGATACTGTGTCTATTTACAAGGCCAGCATAAGCTATAATTAGGCAGTGCTCAACTGGATGTAAAGGAGGTCCCTGAGCTGTAATGTAATACTTGTGTGGAATAGAGCAGAAACAAATTTGCCATGCCAGACCAAAAGAACAGATAAAATATGGAATAAAATCGGGCAGATTAAAAAAAAAAAAGGCAGGATTAAAGTCTACACTGGATTTACTACCCACATTTTACACCAAACCTGCTTTTTAGCCTACAAATTAACTCCCTCCATGTCTAAATATTTGCATCCCAGAAAGGGAGAGAGGCAAGAGCAGAGATAGAGAAGAGAGCAGTGGCTTTGGGGAAGCTGGGACCCTGATGAGTTGTCCTGAAGCACCTCAGACACTGGTGGAGGCACAGGCACCCTCAGGAGGAGGCAGGACACTGACACAGCCCGGTGAGAGAGGCAGTGCCCTGTGGGACACTGCCTTAGCCGCCCAATCCCATCCACCTCTGCTAGTCCTCATCCCTCCTTTCCAAACAGCTGTATAACAAAAGGAGCCCACTGCTGCTCAGTGTCTTGTCAATCAGATGTGAGTAGCTCCAAAACTCACACAGCAGTTCAGAGGATGATAACTCCCCTAGTTCAGCCATGGTAACTCCCCTAGGACACCTTGGAAGCCCTCCTCCATAGAACTTTGCCTCCTAACTGCACCTCCAGTCACCGCTGATGCCCCACTCCCTGGGAAGCCCTTGGTGCAGCCAGTGAAGAAGGGGACCTGAAATGCATGTTCAGCCAATGTGGCCTGGAGGTGGTCACTCCAACCTGTGTCCAGGGCTAGCGGCTGGCTGGCATTGGCCGAGGACAGGCATGAGCTGAAGAACTACATTTCCAAGAGTCAGACACCTGGGTGGATTGGCACAACCTGTGAATCCCTCTCAGCTCTGGCAAACAAGAGAGTGGCATTGTCACTGGAGTCAGCAGTCACACATACCATGTGTTTATTGGTGATCACTAAGCACTTAACAAGTTGCAACTTCTTTTTTAATCTCATTTACTGTTTAGTTTTACCTCTGGATGTGTAAATAAAAAGTATCCCTAAACTGAACCGCTCTCTGTATCTGCCAGACCTTCAGGAGGACTCGTGGTACCTACCTGATCAGGAAGAAGTCCCTAATCACTGAAAGCATATGGAGCAAACTCACATTTGGTAAAAAAGGGGATGAACCTAAAGAAAAAGATATTTGGAGGCTGAATCAACCCCATCTGTTTTATCTTGCTGAATCAACATACTACAAATTTCTGAGCTCATATTGATTTCTGATTTTAGTGGGGATGGTGCTTATAAGAACGTGACCTACTTATATTTTCCTGGTCTAAGAATAGCATGTTTGGGCTGCTGCTGCCTGCCAGGACTGGCACCTGTGTCAGAGATCACTATCACACATACTTTAAAGGATGTTTTCCACTTAAGGAGATCTACAAGATGCCTTTTTCCTTTTTTAGGTTTCACTTATTGATGGGGGGGAGGGGAAATACTAATTTCAAAGTAATTGTGACCTAAAAACAGCCTTGCAAGAAGCCATCCATCCTCTCCCTGCAGCAGCACAGCAGCAACCAGCACACCTCTTCATGGTGCTTGGAACTCAGCTCTTGCTGGTTCATCGCAGGCTGTACCAGACCCTAATTTTACACCTGTCTTTCTATTATCCTTTTCTGGGTTTTTCCACTTCATTATAGCGTATTTTTTCCAGAGATCAAATACACTCAGGAGTTTCTGGTGACAACTAAATATCTTTGATTTTTTCTTTTCTCCTTTTATTTCTAACTTTAATTTTTTCCTACTTTTAGGATTATACAGCACCTTCTAGGTAAGAGCTGTCAGATTCTCTCCCTGAAAAACACTTGTGTTTTACAAAAAATGAAACCGAAAAGTAACTAATTGCAAGCATTAGGAATTGTGGGTGAGGCAGAGAGAGCATGGAAGAAGGCTTGAATTTTTATCTTAAAGAAAGCAAAGGAGGAACCTCTGCTCCTTCTCCACTGAAGGGTGGTGAAGTCCATGCAAGTCCCTGGGCGCATTTCCCAGAGAGTGTGAGGGAGACAAAAAAGCAGCAGCCAGTACGCCCCTGGCTCTTTGCCCTACCATGCTGGGTGGGCTGCAGTGCTGCCCTGGCTTGTGCCATGGCTGTAGCACCCAGGCTGTGTGGCCGGTTGGACTCTTGCCAAGTCACCCAGCCCCGGCATGCCCTCCTCAGGGCACCATGGAACGCACGGGCACATCGGCTCTCCCTGCACACCGTAGGGACAACTCTGCACAGGGAGCTGAGCAGGAATGGCAGCAGCCAAGGCTGCTGGAGGCTAATCCCCGGGAGGATTTATCACCAGGGCTTGCAAGGTGCAGACAGCCCCTGCGGGAGCGCTAAGCTGTAGCCGTGTGCGGCTACAGGGGCTACGAGCCCCAGCAAAGGCAAAGCCATGCATGAGGGCTGCAGGGACAAGCGGGCAACAGCTCTCCCAGCGGGTCACAGCATCCCGCCCAGCGCCGGAGCCACCGCCAAGGTTGCCCTTTTGGTGCTTCTGGGGTGCTGAGTTCTAATTACACTGCACATTCCTCCCCACTGAGAGCAGCTGACAGTCTTGGGGAAAAAAACACGTGCTTCGGTGTTTGCTGTTGGAAACACAAATGGTTCTTTGCCCAGGGAGCACTGGGGAGTAGTGCAAGGGAAATCATAAAGGAGTCCCCATGGGGGTCTTCACTGCATGGACACCCATGCTCCAAGCTTGAGGAAGATACCCTGTGGTGCATTAGACCAGAGCCCAGAGATTCCAGTGCCAGGCCAAGCCGAGTGAAGGGAAAGCGACTGTCATGCCCTGGAAAGTCCTCTGTGGGAGAGAAGAGCTATCCTCCCTGCCCAGCATGGGCAGATTCTCTTCCCCCGTTGGTCCTGTGCCAGGGCTGTCTCCCTCCCAGCTCCAGCATCACTGCTTCCCACAGGTCTACGTGTGGCCAAGGACATGCCATGGAGGGGCATGGCTGAAAACTGATCCTGACTGAGAGTCGAAACTTAAATGATTTAAGACCTATAGGCTTTCAGCCTTTGAGACAATGGCAAGACAGACTGTATGTAAAATCTGAAGAGCTTCTCAGCAGAATATGATGTTCACTAATGTGATATTTATTTGCATTAAAATCACTGTTATTTATTGATACTTGCCACTCATAATAGACATGTTTTTCAGAAAGGTTTTGATCCATCATTCTTTGTCACCTGATAGCTGTTACTAACTGCCACAGCTTCATGATTTGCTGCTCTAGAATATCATAGATCACTTGAATCACGTGTGATTGTCATCTTCCTGACTGAGCACCGTAAATTTGATTAACACGAGTCCCCTTATCTCCTTGAAAAATACATGCAGATAAGTTCAAATTTTTAATGACTACCTCCAATTTATAGTCTATTAGCCATTTGGTAAATAAAAGTGCTTGACAATACCTAAAAAACAATTTCAGCAAGTGCCTTTCCAAAGGCACTATTATCATCATATTTTAATATAATGGTAGTGTTTAAAGATCAGACTTCCACTAGAATGCACCTAGCAGTGAAATAACAGTAATATCCTTAAAGAACTTATGTCTATGATCAACAGTATAAAGAGGTAGCTGAACATACGCATTTTATTTGCATTTTCTGCATGAGAAAGCACAAGAAATCTAGTAATGCTAATAGGGGAAAATTTTTTCTACTGACACAGTCAAATATAATGTGCTTCATTCAAATTATCCAGCACAGAAAACTTCTGCATTCAAATACTTGGCAAACTATGTGGCTCACTTGTTTGGTACTGATAATAATTTTCTCCATGTTGGTTTTGTTCTGCTTCATTTACCCAGTCCTCATCTTCAAGACAGCATCCTTTGTCCCACCCCAGCACCGGAGCAATCACCACCCTGCTGCTGTGATGCACAAGGAAACCAGGCCTGTGGACTGTAGCTTTGTCTGACTTGGCAAGGTAGTTGTTTCTTTTGATCCAAGGAATTGAACAAAATTGCAAACTTTCTACTAAGAAGAAAAACTGAGGGGTATATTATTTTTCAAGTATGTAAAGCATTTCCCCCCCCGAGCATAGTAAGAGAGCATCAGGAATGAACATTGTCTCTGACTTCGCCTCCTTCCACCCCAAGTTTCATGTTTGGTTTCTTTTTTTTCTTGTAGTTTCACAGAACGCATCTCTCTGTTCATAGAGCTGAACCTTGGTGGCTTCCCTCTTTCAAATATGCAGCAACTACCACACCTTTCCTTCCTCCTGAGGTTCTTCCATCAGAGCTTTAGAAAACATCCTGGACCCCAGGACCCAAATTCATCACTCCATCATAGAATAATAGAATGGTTTGAGTTGTAAGGTACCTTTAAAGGTCTAGTCCAAGCCCTGACCATGAGCAGGGACATTTTTCACGAGATCAGGTTGCTCAAAACCTTGTCCAACATGACTTTGAACATTTCCAATGATGGGGCATCCACAACTTTCCTCAGCAACTGTGGAAGCTTTAAGTCAAGAAACAGAGAGTTGGGTTACTACTGTCAGGTTCAAATATTTAAATATCATGAGTTAGATTACCCCAAATCCAAACAATTTTCTTTAAATGGCACCAATTAAGGGTCTCTCTTGACTTAAGCTGGTATTATTCTTTTGGATTACATTTTCTCTGCAAGCACAAGGGCTAGAAACTTACTTTCTGTAAAAGGCAAGACCCTCATCTCAGATCTTCAGAACTCTAAGGTCTAAAATGTCCCAAGATGACTAAAAACATCACAGGTATAATGCTAAATAAACCTGCCTTCAAATGCTTCTTTGGTTTCCATGTGCACTGACTTGATACTTGGCCTTCTTTTCTTTTCTTCAGTGCTTTTTTTGTTTCACATACAGAGGGAAAAACACTGCTTTTTTAGAGGATAGCATGATAACATCCTTGCAACTAGATCCAGAATCTCTTTTTCCCCTTTGAAATGCCTTAGATTATGAGATATTTTCAAGTTTAAAAACTTCTAGGAGAGGAAATTTCTTCAGAAGTGTCCTTTGAGTCAGAGATAAAAGTGATGCCCAGCAGGTATAGGCTAGCAGTAGTCAAAGAAAAGATGAACTCCCAGCAGAAGCTGTGAAATTCACTCCCTCTAGTTCTGCTACTGTATAAAACTACACCACTCTTTATTCCTAATCTTTTTTCTTTTCTATTCACTGGCTGTATCAATAAATGTGCAAAAAATCTGCCCGTGAATCTGAGTTCTTAGCCTAATTATCCTGCTGGTTATGATGTTTTCCCTGAGAACAGGACTTAGACCACCAACCATTTCATGCAGTGACCCGAGCTCCAACAAGAGGTGACACATCTGGACACCTCTGCAGAAGGTGGAGCACATCCCAGGGCTGTGGGAGCAGGCACCACCTTGCACCTCAGGAAGGCAGTCTTCAACTTCCAGGTTTAGCTTCGATCTTTTCATACCTCAGTGATCATTTAACATCTTCTGCCTTGGTAAATCTGAGATTTTGGAAAAGTTCATTCAGAGTCTCTGGAATTATATATTTGGATGCAATGCTATGAAGAGGCACCAGAAGAGATGCTGATAGTGAAAGGAATGTTTCTGAGAAAGCTGCTTTTATCTTCTGAAAATCTGTATTATCATTTCAGACCATATTCCTCATTTGCCCTCACCTTATGCCATGCATGCTGGCTCTCACTCCAATTTAAACCTGACACAAGCCAAGCAGAGAAGCACAAACTCAGGTCTGTGTCCATGACTCTCTCATGCCACCTCCAGCTTCCTCAAGAAAGCCAAATATGCAGAGGAGAGTGACACAGACACCTGTTCTGGCACGGCAAATTATAATGCTGTATTCATTGGTGCTACAACATAAAATCAATGTTGCACATTAAAGGGACTTTTAATGGACATCAGGGAGGAAATATCATTCTTGTCTGGCTAGATAAATTAACTTTTAGACATTACTGCATTCCTAGCACATTTCTAACTCTCAGTCCTTTAAGATTGTTTGAGGAACAGACCACTCATAAACTGCTTCTATCGCTAATTTCATGTCCCACTCTAATAACTGGGGAACTTGAGTTTGGAAGATCAAATTACTTTCTCCGGCCAATTAACAGTCCTGTGTTAGACTGAGTCTCCTTGGCTCATCTCCTGGGATCCCAACTATTGGTACAGCTTCTCAGTCCATGGCAGTTCTGTTGTGTTATTTGAGAAGCTGTAATAAAATAGCTTATTTCCATGCTTTCCAAGTAACCTGTACTCCCATACCCGCACTGTGCCAGTATTGCAGGCAGAAACACAATAAGCCTGTGCTGACTCCTGCAAACCCAAACAGCAACCATAACCCCTGTATGCAAAGTGCCTTTAATACACTTCTTCCAAGTTAACTAAATGTTGCTGTTGTTTTCTGATAAATAAAAGCCCTATAAACTGTTCCCAGTGGTGCAGTAGTGAGCAGGGAGAAGTGTATCTAAAGGCAACTCGTTTATGCTGAAGTTTTATATGAAGAATGTGCTGAAGCTTCATCATAAATAATTAAATATCTTTCTAAACTATTAATGCAGCTTGTTGATGGCTTCTGTTTTGCTTATGGTGTTTCAAAGATGTTGACTGTAGGCAAGTATAGATCTTTATCTCTGATTAAAAAAGCCTTGAAAGTAGCAGTTGAAAGCGTTTCTCCAGATGGGGACTTTAAACTGAAATGTGCTGTCTGCAAGGCAGCACTCCTAAGGAATAAGTTCTCAAGATCAAAGCAAAGCACAGTAAAGTCACTGCAAACAAATCTATTTGGTATTTGACCAACTAATGTCAGCCACTTACAAAAACCAGAAGTTTGAATCCATAAGGCCACCACCAGAAGTATGGTAGGCTAGATAGAGATGATCTGCAGCAATACTTGACATGATTTCCAAACTAACACCAAAAGTGGTTATTCAAGGCTCTTCAGTGATGAGAAATCAGGTACAAGACTGAAGTACCTCACTTTCCTCATTGTTTCCCTCCACAAAGGAAGAGCTTATGTGTCTCAAGGCAGATGGTACCTAACTGATGAGTACTATCCCAGTTTTTGGAGTCTATCATGATGTTGCAAATAATCAGAGCTGTATTTTTGAACTTGGAGAAATATGACAAAGCTTTTCCAATTATTATTCTGCTCAGAAAGATTCGAAGTTTCCATTTAGCTGATGAGGAAGTGCATAGCTGAACCTGGAGCGTTCCAGTCTCGGTGCTCCACCAAGCAGAGGGCACAAATGCCACAGCTCTGGTAACAGCTTTATGAGACTAAGCTCACTCTACTAAGAATGATCCCATTTGGTCATGAGCAGTTTTTGTTGTGAGCCACGTACCCTCGGCACCGAATGACTCCAAGCTGATCCATAGCTAATATTTCTGTGCACTCTGTGGATGATGACAGCCCATTAAGGGCAAATGTCCCAGTGGCTTGTACTAGCTATTTCTTGTCGAAACAAAACAGTTTTTATTAAAGAAAACAGGGAAAATTAAGTACAGAATCCAAAAAATCTTCTGCTAGCTTGTAAGTAGAGTCCCAGATGTGGCAAAGCACCTCCCAAATCCTTGCCTTTGTGCTATCACAGTAAAGTAACCGCTTTCAGAATGCCAGCACTAGATTGCCTCCTGTTACTGCAGTAAACCTGCAGATGAGCACTGCTAACCTGTGGTACTGAAGGCAGGGAGCTATTGTTCATGTTAGTAGCTGGTGAGCCAGGATTCCACCACTGCACACAGCTGCAGGGCACTGGTAGGCTGAAGATCACCTGCTCTGGTGTTTATGTTAAATGGGTTCACATAAATACCAGTGTAAATGGTCACACTCATTATTTGCTCCTAGGAGTGTGTTCTATCTGTTTCAAAATAAGAAGGGAGTGATTCTGTTGCCTCCTGCGGCCTCATCAGAAAGCCAGAGCAAGGTCTGCCTGCAGACATGTCATTGCAACTTGATCTCTAGTCAATTAGGCCATTTCAAAACAAAAAGAGAATATTGAATGTCACTGGCAGATGGTAAAGATCTGTACAAAATAGATAAAGTCAACATACATTTTTGAGGCACATGAGTGAAAAGTATAAGCAGATAAAAATGAAATGTTGCTCAACTTTGGAGGAAAAAATGAGGCTTTCTGGGCTATGTTCTACTTTAGCTGGGCAGGAATAGCAGAGCAAGGAGCAGTGGCATCAGAGGGGGTGTTCCCTTGCAGCTTGCTCTGAATCACATTCCTGCCTGCATCACTGAGATTCCCAAAAGCCTCTACTCAAACAGAGCTTGAGCAGAATAATCAGTCTTTTACCTCTATAAACAAGGACATGCACAGCTTCCCCCCCACCTCATATACCACCAGCTTTTGGTGGTGGCATGTTGGGGCAGAGGCTTTTTTCTAGTGCCTGGTCCACCTTCCAGAAAGTGCACTTTCAAAGTACTTTCAAATTGCTTTTGTATAACACTATTGGTCTAGATTCTTATCTTGGCAACTTAGCATCAAAACGTCACTGCCTGTCACTGCCTGATCAAAGGGCTAGAATTCAGACTACTTTTCTTTGCTTGAAGAAGTGATATTATTAACTAGGTTATGAGAATAAAAACTTAAAACTGTATGTATTCACAACATATTGCTCTTAGTAATTAATTTCTGATCGAATACCCTGCCAGAGGATCAGCTTACTACTGAGATAGAGATCAAGGACACAGAAGCTTAATTGGATGGGAAGAAGTCCCAGAAGGACACAACTCTGCTGCCTCTTGATGCTGTGCTTGATCAAAGGCTGCCACGGGCTGGGCAGAGCTGGAACCATGTGAACGTGGCTGCAAACGCAGTTGGCAAGGCTTTGCTGGCAGCAGGGCTCTCATTGCAAGCATCAGAGCACAGGAGTGTGTGCGTCTTTCATAATGAAGAGGGCTTTTAATCAGCTTTGCATCCCCAAAGTAGGCAGGGTTGCATCTCAGCAACAGGATGGTCAGGTGTTCAACAGCACCGTGCCCGGGCTGGTATGCCAGCATACCTGAGGTATGGTTCTGCAGGGCACATCCCCAAGCCTGGCTGCCAGGGCTCTTGCTTGGGTGGCTCTGAATTGCCCCATCACACCTCGGTGTCCTGGCAAACACTTGTCTGGGCAGTCTGCGGCAGCAGAGGGGGAAAGCAGTGAGACCTGGGGTGGGCACCATGCCCATGACCCTCCTTCCTGGAGCCCACAGGGCTGTTCAGGGCCCTATCCCACCTGCCAGGCCATGCTGCCAGCAGCCACTGATAGGGATTTGCCCATTGTGGAGCAAGACTAACCTTGCTGTAGCTGATCACAGAAAGGAAAGACCAATGCATACAAGTCCATTTTAGCCATCTTTAGTCAATTAAACGAGAAATGTGACCAAAATTCATCCAACAAAAGCATCCGTAGGACAATTCCTTACAGGGAAAAATTAGATTGCCAGCTGTCATCTGCTCTCTCTTCCCTGTTTTAAAGGAAGAGTGTGAAGGATTTGGTCACAGGTCAGCACCTGTCATGTGCTGACTTTAAGGCCTGTTTTGTTTTTCATACATGGTCGGTATCTCATGGACACAAATCTATCAGCATTGTCTGGAGGATGTGGGGCACAATCCTCAGAACAGTTCTTCTGTGAGGCTAAAGGCTGATTCAGTAATGAGTAACTCAAAATGAAGCATCTCCAAATTATAACCAAAATTGAATATTGGATCATTTTAATGAAATTTCTCTCATCCATTGCTTCTGCTAACTGAATGGTGATTAAATGATCTGGGGCAAATTGAGGTAGTCCCTGTGGAAAACTTCATAACACTACAAGCAAATTAAAAAACCAAATGCAGGTCTTCTTTAAAACAGTCTTAATTCAGTTTGTTACAAACTCGACTCAAAAGTTCTACCAGCAGCCTGATAATGCTGCTAAAAGACAGTTGTACTCTCTTGCAGAAAGAATGGTGAGCAGTTCTCCTCATTCAATACTGAGATGAAAGGTTCTTTTCTTTACAAAAAAGTTGCTAGCTCTCAGTAGACCATAGTCCTCATGTTGGAGTCTTAAGGTTAACAGCCTGGGTTGGGACATTTGTCTTTTGAAATGTCTTTCATGCTTGGATAAATCATTCCCTTCCCTCTATGCAGTACCTTTTTTCCCCAGCAGCCATTCAAAAACGACTGAAACATCTGTGGAGGAACTGTAGATGAAAGACAGTAGACACCTCAAAATCACAAGTTTTTAAAAGACCTAGAGAAAACCAATATATGTGTGTGATATAACATCTCATGTTTTATTAGCAAGATTTTGTGTCATACTAGCTTATTGGATCCTCTGAACCACCTCACTGACTCCTCTGGATGACTCACTTCTCCCTCATCCCAAACACTGCAGTCCATCTCAGAGGAAAATACTGACTTTGCAGAGCAGCATTAAAGGATGAAGAGTGTGTGCTCTGAAAATTCACGTGCTGCCCGTTAACAAAAATAGACGTTGCTGAAAGAAAGCAGGGCCCAGGCACATGCACAGGCTTGACATTTAAGAGATTGCCATCACACCAGCATCAGTGTCTGCACTAACCCTTGTAACTAGTTGTTCTTGCATGAAATTTGTACAGGTTCCTGACACCTAAACAATTTGGTGCAGAAATCACACAGCAGAGCGTAGCAAAGGACATTTTAAAAGGAACCTGGAGCATGAGTGGGGTGGGCCTGGCACATTTAACCCTGCTCAGTCTCCCGAAACAGTGTCACAACAGGATCATGGTGTGTGCCCAGACATGAAGACATGGAGGAATTACTTGGTCCTCCCTCACTAATTTCACCTGATCTACCCAATGGTGCAGCTAATTTCTACAGCCTTCACTGGGTGAAATAGAGAAAATAAAGGCTGGAAAAGTGTGGCCTGTGCTGGCTGGACTTCCCCAGACAAACTTGAGGAAGACAAGCACAGACCAGCACAGACCAGCAGCTTGTCCTGAAAGGCAGATCCTTGAGGCCTCAGCCTTAAGGAAAGAGGTGCAGATGTAGGCACATGAGCTGTGTCCCACCACCTGCATGCAAGGCCATCAATGGGTCTTGAATATTTTAGCTTCCTTGTTGACTCCTGGATCTTGCTGATCATCTATGTTACTAAAAGGTCATCATTTCCCTCGCAGAGGGCCTCTTGGGAGTGAGCAAGTCAGCATCCTCTGAGACCAAACTGGCATGTGGCTCCCACAAAGAGCTGCACCAGTCTGAGGTCCCAGTGACCTCTGCAGCCCCCCAGGACTCTCCTGAGGTATTCAGACAGAACTTCATGCTGCCTGCCAGGGCCCTGTGACATGTATGCTCAGTTTAGCAAGATAAAAAAACCATTCTGCTGGTTGACTGGGACTCCCCCTTCACACTTTTTCAAACTCTGCAACTAAAGAACCCCCAAAACAATAACATCTCAGAGGTTTTCTCTGAGCCTAAGGAGAATGGGAGCTGGAGTACCATGCAAGGGGAGGCAGCCACCAGTTGTAGGTGTAGCAGGATCACCATGGATGCCATGTGCTGGGCTGAGATGGCTGAAGGGGTCACACAGCACAGTGCCTCCTCCAAATGCTGCCATTCCTGCTCAGAGCACTGCTTTTCTCAGGCTTTGGTGGACATCCAGGGACATACTGCCACTCTCCCAGCACCCTGCCTTGGCAGGCTCCCCTCCACACAACTCCAGGAGACCAAAGTGTGAGCACCAGCCGAGTTACGTGACATTTCACAGTTTTGCAGAAAAACTTACTGTTACAGCGTGTCTGAGGCAGTGCACCTTGAGTGAGGGTTTCTTTTGTTCCCACTACCTTTCTGCTAGACCAGCCTGTCAAAGAAGCTAATGGTTGCATTATTTGAGAAGACAAAAGCAGAGAAATATTTTCATGGCAAAAAGCAAAGAAATATATTAATAGAAAGCAAAACGAAATATAAAGAGTAATTTAAATTTGGGGGTTTTCTGGTGATTCACAGAGCCCTCTACATATTAGCTGCTGTGATGCTGAGAATGCTTTACTCTTTGCAGAAGCAAGACCTCAGCTGTGACTGAACCTGCAGTCTTGGCTAAGGAGCCATAAAACAATCCCTTTTATTTACTGGTGTGAACATAAAGTTGTGCCAGTTACCTGGCTCTGCAGGAATGTGTCTTATACAGTGTTTTGCATCCAGAATCGATACCTCACCAATTTATGTAGCAACACTGAACTTTGCAATCTGGTTAAGGTCCTCACCAGGATGGAGGGCTGAGGTAAGTCCAAATGCTAACACATGCTCCTCACACCCTGTTGCAAATCCCTTCCAGGAAAACTCATCACCTGTGTTTCTCAAAGTGGGTTCCAGAAAGTGAGACTGGACCCATGATTCACTACAGTTCAGATGATTTGGGGCCCCGTACCTTCACTCTGTCCTTGCGAGCACAGACCGATGCTGCTGGAGAGTCCGTGACAGCTCTATTGCTGCAGTGGATGCTATTTGCAGAGACCAAGGGACAACCCATCGTTGGCAAACGATGCCCTACTGGAAACTGAGATCCTGAGAATGCTACTGCAGCTGCAGTGCATCCCAGCCAAGGGCTGAGCTCCTACAGGTCCTTCCTGTTGCCCCAGGGAAAGCCCCACAGCAGCTCCTAAAAGAATTAGGGGTGGGCGAAAGGTGCCCAGCAACCTGCCCTGCTTCCCCATGTTTCTGTGCAAACAGAGCAACCATGTGCTTCCTTCCTCCCTTAGACTAAGGAAAACAACTGGAGTAAGAGCAGAATTGCAGAATCTCTCTGACAGAGCAGTGTGTGTTGCTGTCCATGAGCTTCTGCAACACAGAGCTCTCCTGTCTGCTTGCATAAAACCCACAGGTAGTCCTTAGGTTGTTTAGCTAATGCAGACATTTCTCATGTCAGCATGGCCAGACAAACCCTGTAGAAAGAAAGGAAGCATATCTTTTTGCATGCTGATTCCTGTTTCACTAAATTCATAACCTTAAGATCACACTAACACAGCATGTGCATTTATGCTATAATTGCATTCCAGCTGCCTGAATGCTCTTCTTAATTTAGTCATGCTACTTTAGCTTTGTTGTGAGTTACAAATCATTCTTGCTCTCAAGAAACAAATTAATTTACAGATGTTACAAGAGATAGGATTACCCAGCAGGATTTCTTTTTTTTAACACATGCAATGTATAAACTTTATTAAATGAAAGTAATTTCTTCAGGGAAGTCCAACAGGCACTTAGACTGATGGCAGAGGAAGACAAATTACAAAGGTTTTTGAGCTTCAAGGAGCATCACAGCCTCCTTGCAACTGATTTGAAGGAACTCTGCTGCAAACAGTACAGCAAAGAAGAATGTGA
>JAWWLV010000001.1:42606759-42634515 GCA_035041135.1 Platyrinchus mystaceus
TTGGCCCAACAGGTTGAGGCTAAAACCTAAAACATTCTCTACTTGGTTATAATGATCTGTGTATGGATGTGTTATCTGGTGCATTAAATAATAATCATGGGTTAAAGCAAAACCAATCTGTTCTGGACTTCTGGCAAGCAGCCATACTTTTGTGCAGCCTTTTCCTGCCACGTTTACTCCAATCCAAATCACCCCCTTGATCATGCATTTACTGAGTTAAAAGGTTGTTGGGGAAGGTGCACTTCTGCCTGTCAGAGTGTTCTTCCTAATTAAAATAATTAGATACAGTGTCAACAGATGGTGCTGAAGAGCAGCAAAATTACCCTGGACTACTGTAATATCAAGAATATTCCTAAGGAATTGCAGCTGCTGTCACTAGCTGCTGTTTACATAAACGTCCAGTGACCTCTACTTCTGGAGATGTTTCACTGTTTCCAGACATCACTATGTAATAAATGTTGGTATTTCTATAAAAACATCTTAACATTTCAAATAAACATGAAAATTTCATTTTGTACAATAATAATATGTCACTATAATTTTTTAAGCCATCTTCTTTAATGCCTTCTTTGGAAGTTGCAATGTACTTTCAGTATATGTTGCCCACTCTTTCGGAGCAGTCTGGAGACTCTGATACTGTGAGGTAGGAGGACAAAACATACCTTTCACCTGTAGTCCCAGTGATCTTTCTGCCTTGTTGCCCAAGCTCTCCTCATGGTATTGACAGCCAGGGAGACCATCTGAAGAGGAGCTGGTGAAATAAAGTTTATTTTGAATAGGGTCAAGTCATGGGTTCAGTGATACTGACTTCAGGCCATACATTTAAGACAAAAATATCACAACTGTTCCCAGCTGATAGCTTAACAAAAATACATCAGTCCTGAAGGGCATGTAAACCTGCTTTTGGAGGCTGCTTACTCTCAGAGAGATCTGAGAATTCCAACTTTCTCTCTTCACACTTTATATATCCAAGAGCCAGCTCATGAAATAAAATCAATGCCCCTACTTGTAAAAGAGATTAATTCAATATTGCTTTGAGGATTTAATATCAAGATTTTAAAGAGATGCTGCAACTTAACTAAAACCTACACCTTTTTCCTATTTTTTGCTGGGATACAGTTAATTTTTCCAGGAGCTGATGCACTGCTGTGTTTTTTGCTTCTGAGCAATCAGATGCAATGTGTTGACCTGTGTTGTACAAGTAGTCAGATTTTCCCTTATGGCTCTTTTCTGTAAAATTTATAACTTTCAGTCTTGAATGCTCTTAAACAAGAGAAAAATTAAATTGTATCTGGAGAGGAGTGAAGGATGCATACTTTGGATACCACTGCACACAAATACTGCTGAATCAGCCATAGGCTTCCCAAAGCTGCTAAGGAAATCTCTCCATGTCTCTTTCATCTCTCACATGAGTTTTAAACCTTTCAGCTTGTACAGCCCCTCATTACAGACACCAATGCCAGTAAGAATGGGACACTGCACTTGGCTGGGGTCTCTAGACTTGGCTTGCTTCCACCTAAACCTAGGCACTCAAAACAAGAAAACTCCAAGGGAGAGCCGAATTGCTCCCTTCAAGGACTGCAGTGAGAGAGCTCAAGAAGGTAAGACTTCAATACCTTGGATGCTGTTTGTCTGATGAGTGTAGGTTTAGGTGTAGCCTCAAGTCAATCTCTAAATGATGTAATATCACAGCTCATCAAATTCTCATCAGGTGTAACACTAAAATTGCCAATAGGCTGCATTTTGGAGAAAGACCAAACAAGTCACAGGATCCTTCACTTTGCATTTTTAGGAATCTCTGTCTGCTTGCTCAAATCAAAATTGTTCATGATTGATCGTGTAGCTTGTGCAGCTTCTCTCTGCCAAACTTCCTAAATTGATTGAAATAGTTTCAAGACAGACACGTATAACACAATAGATATATCCCACAATAATAACCCACAATACATAGGGTGAATGAATGGTGCTGACAAGAACTGATACGCCTGTCCCAGATATCACATCATATAGAACTATGTGCAACTTACGAAAGGTCAAAAATCTTAAAATAGCTGACGTCCACAAGCCCATCTTGTCCTTCAAACTAGCACAGATAATGTCACCGCTCAATTACTGCCGCACTAATTTCTTTTTTTCCAACACACCATGACATTTTGATGCCAGATAATTTTTGATCCCTTGTAACCAAACCTTGGAGGAAGGCTGGATGTCACACATTTTTATGTGGATTCTTGGGTTTAATGCGAGTGACAGCTGGAGGTTTTTTTATCCAGCTTATTCCAATATTCCATAAAGATTTGTGTTAAAGACTCATCCATGCACCTTGTCTCTGAGGTACCAGAGGATCTGGCATATGTGATTCATTAACTGAACATTTGTTTCCCCAAGAGCAATCCATGTGTCACTTGTGCTCTGAAGCAATGCATCTTTCTTTAACAGTCTGCACCTACTTCCTTCCGATTCCTGGGACAGACAGCAAGTAGGAGTGATGTATCTGGCCCCATTTCATGCAGTGCAGGTTCAGGGAGCCAGCACCCCATGCTGAGGACTTTGCAAGGTCAGGCTTCAAGTATTTCTTGTGCCCAGGGCTTGGACTGCACCACAGTGCCAGTTTGTGATGCAGAGCTCTTCTGCAAGTCAACTTTGCCTCCCCTTCACCCAGGTAGGGTGGGAGTAGGAAATTTAAGGCAAGGAAGGGTAGGACACTAGGTGTGCATGACCATCAGCATGCAGCTGGCCACCATCCCAGGCTGCCAGAGGAGCTCCCTGCATACAGCAGGGCCACAAAGAGAGAAATGGAAGACACCATGGGGATGGCAAGGGCATAGAGTCATTGACAGAAGCACAGAAAAAATACCCACCTTGTCCTTGCTGAAAGCTTGAAAGACCTTCCAGGCCTTCTTAGTGACATTAGCACACATCTTAACCTCAGCTACCTACAATGTGCCATGAAAATATTTTGTATGGGGTTAAATCACACCATATAAAGTTAAATCACGGTGATTTCACTCCGTGAAACAGAGTTAAAGTTTTCAGTTCAGACTTCAACTTTGTCAAATCACTAAGCTGTCCCAGCGTACATGCTGAGGAATCTGAGCTGGGTTGCTGCCCCCCACTGCTCCCCTCTTCTTGTGGTTCAGTGTAAATCCTGTCTGTCCCAATTTGATTGAATCAGATTTCAACCTCTTATTAGAGTCAGATTTTAAAAGCCCTGGAAGAACAAATCCATAGTTAATAGGCTGTGCCTGGAACCTCACTCATGTTTTACAAAATTTTGGTTTCAGTGGTCTATATATTGAGAAGGTGAGCTACTGCCTGAGCACTCACTCCATGCCACAAGATGATCCTGGGTTTTGAAGACCGGCCAAAGTCTTAGTCAATACACACTTCTATTTATTTTCAGATAAAATCTACATTAGGTTGCACTGAGTGTACCATATAGAGTATAAAATAAATACCATCCTCCCTCAAAAGGAGCATTTTCCATCGCAGGGGACTCAAATGCTCTTCATAAAACATCAGGACCTCTGCACCCTTCTATGCACGAACCACTCAGTGAAAAAGCAATGCTCGTTTCTGCAGTATCTGCTGAACCTTTTTTTTGCTATTGCTAACTAAAATCAGGTCAAATTTTTCCTGAAATATTTTGCTTGAATAAACTACACCAGAAGCAAACAAACCCATTCTGTTATTTGATCGCCAATATCTTTAGAAAATGTTGTATTTTCTTCTAGGCAAAGCTCAGCCATTAAAACAATTATTTGGTTGGTAAAATTAATACAATTTTGAGCAATAAAGAAATTCTAGCTTAAAAAAATAAGCAAACCGAGACCAACTCTTCAGCTGATGAATACTTTATTTTTTTTACTTCATACACCTGAAATCCGAAGGCTTACACAAAATATAAAGTAAAATAAAACCCCAGTATGGTTTTACTGATGTTAAAACTGCAGTCTTGTGTTTTTTAATCATTCATTGTAAATATGAAGAGGGGGAGGAAAACTGCCAGTGTAACTACTGAAAGCACTTAACCTTTTGGATATTATGTCATTATTGTTGCAATGAGAGTTGGCTAAGATGATTCAATTTTTTCAAGAAATGTCAATTATATTCAAGCATTCCAGCAGAAATGTGTCCTGTTTCATGAAGAAATTCACTGAGAAGTGAATTTCAGTTCAAAATTTTTTGCTATCTCATCCCAAAAAGAAACCCACATTCAGTTCTTACTGAACAGAGCAAGGGCTTGCTTTTGCCTCCCCCACCTAGTGGGAATGCAGCAAACAAAAAGGCCACTGAGAGAGAAATAGAAGGCACTATAAAAACACATACTCAAACTTCCCTTACTAGCAAAATTCAAAATAAAATACACTTAGCCACCCCAGCTGTGAGAGGGACTGCAGCAACGTGAAGAGATGAACATTTGGGCAGAACGTAAGAAGCAAATCCTCCTGTGGAGGAATTAAGTCCACCAGCATGTGGAAGGTGTATGTATGTAATATGGCTTGCAGAACTAGGTCCTGTGAGAAGCTGAACGACTTTTGCAAGATGCTATTTGAGGGTACTCAGCACCAAAGGGTGGAAACCACGAAGCCCTCTGAAAGCATCATGCAGATTTAAGTCCCTAATGCAATATAAAACATATTTTGCTTCACTTAGTGACCTGAGAGCTTGCTTTGGCTTAGTTTTTTCCCCAGTCATTTGTTGTTAAGTTAATTAAGCATTTAAAAATAACAGTCTCTAACTTTCCAGAGACTCCAAATAAATACTAATCTGTCTTCTTCTAAGGGCCAGATTTTCTGCAAGGGCAAATCAATAATTTCACTGATTGAGGATCTGGCCTTAAAAGTCTATCCAGTGCATTAAAACCAGCACAGCATGACACATGCTTTGGCAGTAGAACAACTCTCCAGATTAATATTTGAGGGAAATTTGGTGATTAAAAAAAAAGCTCCGTTTGAAATGCTGCCATTTCTTTAATCAGTGCTGACCACCACAGTTTCTCCTCTTGTGAACTGCACAGTTATGGCTGGAGTTTCACTGTCACTCTCCTCGAGCTTTAGTGCAGCATTGTCCAAGCCAGTGCTGTCAGGCTGTGGCAAGGCAGTGGGTTCTGCTGTCCGAGTTGGAGTGGAGCAATACAAGATGAAGCCTACCATGATGATAACGAAGGACAGGATATAAAGACCTGAAAACTGGCAGAAGAAAGAAAGAGATGCATTAAATCTTGCCCGATTGTAAAAACATGTCAATGTTCTCTTGTTTTAAGAATGTGAAAGCTATCCTTCCTTTTAAAAATTATTTTAATGAGAATTATCACCATGACCTGGATTGAGGTCTGAAAATTAAAATTCAACAGCTCCATTTACTTAAAGACTTAAGCCTGCTGGCTGGTTTTCTCTGCATCTCATCCTCAACATTGTAGGACAGGGAGTTTCCTCAGGATTACATACAAGAATCTTAACAAAGAGAACAAATGGTTGTAAATATGGTGATACTGAAGAACAGTTGTTTACACACACGAATGCTGAAACACTCTATCCCTAAGAAAATTTTGATCCAGCCCAGCCAAATATTTCAGGTCCTGGCAAGAAATTAATCTCTCCATCTTAATGAAAGTCACCAGAACAGCTGGTTCTCTGCACAGATCTCTTAACCATCTGCAGGCTTTACTACTGGACCAAAACCAGTTTGCTCCCTACACCCAGCAAGTCCTCGAAAGGAGGGAGACCGGAGCTCCTTTTACAAGATAGGCATTTTTGCTTGGTTGAGACTGATGTAAGAGTATGAACTGCTGAGCTACACCAGGCATTTGATTCACTGTTGATCGCTTGCATGTTAAAATTTCAATAATTGCCAAAATTCGTCCACCGTGACAGAAAAACAGATGCTTACATCATAACACCAGATTTAATAATACAAGGTGTAAACCAGGAATACTTCTTCATCAGATTTGTTAAAATTGTCCATATTGCCTTTCTCAAACCACACTGATTAAACAGTAGGAAGTATCCTAGAGTATCCTACATCCCACTGTCAATATTCCCTAACCCCCTTAGCTTCCCTAGATGTGCTTGAAAAACACGTTCTAGTCTATCAAGCAGCAGAGCTGGATGAAATGAATTGTAGTACCTGGAAAATGGACTCTGATACAAAAAAGACTGAGGCATCTACAATTAAGGCACTGCAATTCCTAGCTGGCAGTCACTTGGCATGGAAGTGTTCACCGTGCACAGGAGGAAGCACCAAGCTCCGAACATACCCCAGTGGAGGCAGCACCATCACCTGTGATCCTACTCCTGACTGACCCAGTCAGAGCTTGGGTCTGTATCAAATCACCTGCATGAATTCTTCAGCTTAAGGCCCTGAGTGAACATATGCCATTACACAAGAACCTGTGGCTGGCAGGCGAGACTGGGCAGTCACAGGGGCTGCAGGCCCCTCTCGCAGTGCAGCACACACAGTGCTGGAAGTGTCTCTGATCCTACTGAGTTAATTCCTCCGTGAATGGATAGAGTCACCAAGTCAGGGTGCCAAAGCTGTTGCAGTGTAGCCGATTATTCAAGGCTGTTTATGTTTTTGCAGCTATTGACACAGGTGAACCTTACCCATGCTGCTCCACCAGGCCTATGCTCTTTTTTTCCCTTTTGTTTTTGAGGAGAGCTCTGTGTTCTTTTCCTGGGATTTTTCTTTTTTTTTTTTTTTTAATTTTGATTTCCAATATCACAACAACTTCATTGCTTCTGATGTCATACTTTGTACAGTTTATATCCCCATTCTCACTGTCAAGTCTAAAGACTACTTCAGATGTTAGTGGAGGACTGTAACTCCATCTAGTGTCTAGTTCTGCAGTATACTCCCTTCCATAGTTTGTACAACAAAAGCATTTGGAGACCTTTTTTAATATTTCTTGAGGGATTACAGGTATTTATACAATGAGCTTTTTGGAAAACACAGCAAAGATTCATTATGGAATGAAAGAAAAAAAAGTTCAAAACAGGCATGCAAAATTCACATTTCACTTTAAACTGGGGCTGAAAAGTCAAGCACATAAGCAAAATATTGTGATCAAATCAGAACCTCATCAATTCCTGGGCCTGGTCTCTGCAGTAGCTGCTGTTTGTGCTGCGTCTGTTTCAGAGCAGGCTCAGATCACAGCAATTCTGAGCTCTTTGTGGCTTGCCCTACTCTGCAGCCCAGCCAAGCCCTCAGCAGCTTGCTGTGAAATATCAGCTGGTAACAGGGAATACAGAGCAATTCCTTTTATTTTTATTTGTAGATTCCTGTGTCCAGGGTGCTTTTTAATCCAGCAAACGTCCTGCCTGGTTTGTTTGCCCCATAGGTAAAGAAGGTATATGGTTAACATGGCAATACGCTTTGCTGCTGCTGAGTGTTATGTTAAAAGGCATGTCAAAAGTGGCCTCTCTCAGTTCACAGTGCCCAAGTTATCTCAAATCCTCTGATTACTAAGAATGCAGAATTATTATTGCTCCCCTTTTTGCTACTTCGTTTTTAACCACAGATTCAAGTTCCTATTTCAAAAAATATCTGAAATTCTCTGAATATAATCCCAAAGTCTTCTCTAATTCATTTTTTCTTTTAGCTACCAGAATAACCTGCTGTTAGCAATTATGAGATGGTATGGTCCCAGAAAAACTTCTCCCCAAAATAAGCCAAAAATCCAAAAGAATAAAAGTTTAATATATCCCTTCCAAAGCTCTTCAGTATTATGAATATAAATTTATAATCACTTCTCAAGTTAAGCTATTTGGGTGCCAAAATACATGTTTGGAAGTGACTTAGAAAGGATTTAATTTTTAGAATGTAAGTATGGTTTGCTTTCTGCATTCATTTTTAATGGATGCTTTGTAGCTTGGAGCAATTTTGGAACCCAAAACAGGGAGGAAAGCTGAGCTAAGAGACTCTTGAAAAGGAAAATCTAGCTGTTGTCAGACATTACCATTACCAGACCTCTGTGCTGCCTTCACTTTCAGAAACAAATCTGACCTAAAAGCTTCTGGCTGAAGAGAAAGCAACCACATGGAATAATACAAATTAAGTTCCTCAGCAAAGCTCACAAGCTTCTCACTAAGCCCTTCCAGTCAGTGAGTGACTGACTCAATTACTCCAATTGCTTTAACAAGGTAGGTTCTCACAAATGATTCTGGATAAAAAGTGTAGAGTGGAATGAAATCCTTTTAGCACTGTCATTTAGCTTGAGTAGATAGTGCCAAAAATGTTTTAGAGCACAATAAAAGTAACTGCCTTTTGGAGAGCATGCAGCATAACATATTTATCTGTATTTTTTCAGTTCCTTTAGTCTCCTCTTAGCAGTAGCACTAAGAGAGCTTGATTGTTAACTCAAGACATTGGTAATGAACTGATTAAATTTCTAAAGAGAAACATTAATTTCTGAAAATCAAACTGGTCCTCTTTCAGACACGAAATGCCTGCCAGGACAGGGAGATTCGAACCCTCTCTTTCGACACTTGGAGCGATGAACCAGAACTAACATACAGCTCCATACTGGGCTTTCAGCAAGAACACTACCAATTGAACGCCTCGGGAGATTATTTACTATCTCTTAACATTAACTTATTCCTTCAAGTGTGAAATGGTTTGAAAATCACCCTCTGCCTAATGGTGCAATGCTATGTCATTAACTAAGCACAACTCCTTATTCACATCTGCCAACAACAAACTATACAAGCTGTAGAACCGTACAGACGCAAATGACTGTTCAGGGGCTTTTAAGAACATTACGCTTTATTTATAATTTTGGAGTAGAAACATAACTGAAAGAATGTGAAAGTGAATGAATGAATGTACTTACCTTGTAATAGAAAAGGAAAAGCCCAAAGAACAGACTGTAGAGATCTGCAGTCAGAATACCCAGGTTGACTGAGGTTGCGCTGGTAACTTTAATGACAACTGGCATGAAGCTATACAGCCCAAACATGCACAGGGCAAAGACTGTGAACAACAGTGCTGTAAAACAAGACAAGAAGTTACTCCTCAGGCACAGAACAATGATTTTAAAGAACACTGATAGTTTCCAGATGCTTTAAAAATATGCATTTTTACCTTTTAGGATAAGGTCTCCTAAAAGATAAGGGAACGTACATGTAAGAAAAACACGGAAGAAGTCCTTTTCCAAGACTGCCCTGTATTGCAAGAATTATTGTATCTGTACAAGAAAGTTCTCATTCCTTTCTAGATAACATTAAGAGCTGACTGAAGAAATTTAGAGCCATATTCCTTGATAACGTTTAGCTGTTAAGGTCACAATGTAATCACAAAATCAATTTTCCCAGTATTTTATTTAGGAAGGAAATATAATATATATGTGAAATATAATATTAATGTTGCTTAATATTCCAAGAAAGAAATATATTCCAAGAAAGAAAAGGCAAATCCTGGCATTCAAAGTCTAAATCTAATTTTCCAGTGTTCTTTAACATTCGCATCATTTTTCCATACACATACCAACTTTCCAGTTCCACTGAATTCTCATTATCTCCTTATGTTCCACAATGGCTCTAGAAATAGAGAAAAGATATAATGCAGTAAAAAAGGGAAAAAATCATTTTCGAGTACAGAATTTAATTATCCAAATATATAAGAAACATTTTGATTTATAATCCCTTAATTTTTTGTTTGAAATTTTACTGAATGACACAAACATCTAACAGGCATGAAAAAAAATTGAAAATTAAAGTGCCTGAAAGTTAAGAGCACTTATTTAATTCTTATGCCTTTTTCACAGGCTTTTTAATCCCTCAAAGATTTGGTTTTATTTGATACACCATTTGGAGAAATTATTAACTATAATGATGAGAAATGAGTAACATAAAATTCATCAGATAGACTTAAGTGCATGTGGTCTGTTACTCTGATGTGGTTATTTGTAAGAGTATACAAGGCTTCATTTTAAACTTGAGTTTAATATGGAAGATATCCTAACAATTATCTACTAAAATTTTCCACAGAGAAAACTCATTAAGAAATACATTCCTGTCAGTAGCCCTCAGCATACTGAGTGTCCTCATGAACATAACAAAATCAAAAATACAGCCAAGTATCGTACGTGTTCAGTTGCAGTTCAGTTTTAGAATTGTTGCAATAAAAGTAGTGCAAATAAAAAGGATATAAAATGGATGCTGATCAGCAACATAAATCAAGTGGAAGGACTCCCATATAGACCAAACGCAGATGTAACAAAGAATTAATTAATAACAGCATTTCATGGTAGACAAGCAATCATCTGTAGAATATTCTTAATTAGTTTCAAAATAAATATTAGATCCTTACAGCTGTAGACCGCTGACAATAGTCCCAAACAAGCCCACCATTCCTAGAAACTCCACTCTGCTCAGATTTTTCACAATGTATTCCTCACTCACATTAGAAATGGCATACAAAGAAGCACCAAGAAGCACTAAGACATCTCCAATCACCACGTCACTACCTGTACAGAAATATTAATCCACAATTAAGGGTAAGGCTGCAAACACTTTTTAACTTTCCTTAAAAAGACAAGCAAATTTATCTCTAACATCTCTCCCTTTCTAGCACGTTCAGGGGTAAGGGGAAAGGAAACGCCTCCTGTGTGTGCAGAGGAGTGTCTGAGCACAAACTGCTGCCTGCTCACCTCACCCTGCACAGTGCAGAATAAGGAATGACCTAAACCCAGCATTTACATCTCATCCTGACCAAACACTGCTGTATCATCTGGTCCAATCCTACTTCTGCTGGCCTTGGGCACTGCAGGGAATTGAGAAAATTCCTGGTTAGAAATGCTCTCTGCCTTTCATTAATACTGTGCCCGCTTTTGCCGTAAGGCCTGAATCAAGTCTCACCAGAATCAATGTATCAATTTTGGTGGGACTCGGACTCAACTTCAGGTTTATGACAGGTCTTAAGTGGGCACTGTAGATGGGTGGTACCATGTGTCCTGCTGCAATGTATTTATACTGTGCAAATGGGACTTCCTGTGCTACAATCACTTATCGAGTAAATGCTGCTAAAATAGCTAAATAGAAAGAGGATCCCTGTTTTTTACATCCTTGAATTGATTTAAAATTTCCTTCCCTAAGCCAGTTGGCAATCACTAAGAAAATATGTCTAAAATATGAAGGTAAGCAGTAGTAAGGATCCCCAGGTCAGCAAATAAAGCACAACTGTCTTAAAGTCTCAGGGAAAGATTTTTCTCCCTCAGGACCAAGATGTTTGTGCCACATGGCAGTAAAGCTAAACTTCAGTTTGTTCTGTCTTCCCTACTAAGGCCCCAAAATAATGCCAAACAGGCTTATCTCTATGCTGCCTTATGAAGACAATGCCCTGAAATTTACCTTGTCCCATACCCTCTGTCTGAAAATTCAAGATTCTTATTCAAAATAAGATGACTACAATATGGGTTGATTTGGGCATCTGTCACAAAGAAGACAAGACCTGCCCTTATCTGCACCCAGCTGAATCCTGGTCCCCAGAGCCCAGCCCTCCTTCCAGAGGCCCCAGGAATCCCAGCATCCTGCCCCATCTCCTCTTGTTCTTCCATAATAAGCCCCTGCTTTCCAGACTGCAGCCTATGGGCCTTGGGCACACATCAACCACTTCTGTTAGATCTGCAAAACATAACTCAGAGAAGTCAGCTGCTGTGAGCAACTTTTTATTTGGTATTTGTACTCAAAGAAAACTGCAAATCAGAGAAGACTGGGTACCAGCAGGCTGATACTGTGTAAGCAAGACAAGGTTTGCAGGGAGAGGCAATTTCTATTAAAACCATCTCACATGATAGTCAAAGTTAGCAAGCTTTCAAGAATGAGACTTCTGTCACGTGTAATGAACAGCACCAAAATTTGAGCTTAACAAAAATGTTTATCTTTTAAGGTGTAAGAAATAATTCCAACACACAAGCAAAGAAATTCCACAGCTCCCCATAAAATGACCATCTCCTCTTCTTGGACAAGAAATACAAATAGCAGCATGTTCTCTTTTAGAACAGAACTATATCCGCTCCCCCTGCGTTTGCTCCTCTTTCTGCTTTTTAAGTTAGCCCACCACAGGAACCATCTCTCCAGTCTTTCCCCCCCGCAAGAAAGTACTCCTTACCTTCACTGTCCTGCCTCCCTGCCAAAATGTCTGCACCCACCATTGTTCCTACACCAAGCAAACAGACGGCAACAGCAAGAAAATGTATCAGCCTGTATCTTGCTTGGAGAATGAACCATGACAAAGCCATCAGCACAGGAATCCCAAAGCAGTCCAGCAGCTGTGTGCACAGAAAAATTGAGTTAGAAATGCACCCCAAATCTGGACTGCAACATCCTGAAAGCAAACGTATAGGATCTTACTTTCCATCAGTTATTAATGAAACCCGCAAAGCAACCTCAGTGGATGTGTTTAAGAGAGGGGTGAGACCTACATTTTACCATTAAAAGCATTTTGCAAGTGATGAAGGAGCTGGAGCAGGGGTCCACTCTCTCCTGATAGGAAAGTACTGACTTAGAAACTCTTCTAATGATGGATCTAATAAAACTTCACAGCTTCACAAATGAATTCTAGGATGTCACTCTTAAGGAGCGTTGCTCCCCATTGCTCCATGTACACAAACTAAAAATCTGGAACTATTGATGGATACAAGTAATCTGATTTTACACTGAAGTGACTAGGACAGGAATCTGACCCTACAGCTCAGCTGGATCATACAAAAAACCAAAACTGGTACATGTGCTGGAAACCATGTACAAAATTGGCAGAAATACGATAGGTAGCAAAAACAGCTGTCCTTGAGTAACCTTCCAAATCTCCCAGCTTCCCACAAAAACACATACAAGTCACCAATGCATTTTCATCGCTCTGTCAGAGCTGACTCCCAATTAGTCAGAAGCAAGTAACCCACTCTAATTCACCCATGCCCCAGCAGCAGAGATGCACAAGGCACCTGGAGCTTTGGAGCACTTCAGATGTGTTTGCAGACACTGCCCCAAGCAGACTGAACATCTCTGGTTCAGGGATGTCTGTGCTCCATGACAGAAGCAACGACACCAACTTCTCTTTCCTTTCTTTATTATTCCCTCTGTACGTGTTCCTATGTATCTTTGCCTTGCTGTTAGACCCACCCATGGAATCACAGAACAATTTGGGTTGGAAGGGACCTTAAGGTTCATCTAGTTCCAACCTCCCTATCATTAGCAGAGACATCTCCCACTCAACCAGGCTGCTCAAAGCCCTGTCCAATTCGGCCATGAACACTTCCAAGGATCCTCCACCCTTCCTCCTTTAGTACAGAAAGCATCAAGAGTTAGCTGTTCACTGCAGTATAAGATGGGCATAATGCTCTAGAATAACCAAATAATACCATGATTGCTGAGCTAATCATAATTGGTTTAATATTTAATTCAATTAAATAGATTTTGTTTCTGAATTTGTCTGGAGGAAAGAAAACGTCTTTTTTCTAACCTGTCTTAGTAGAGTGCCATGAAGCTACATAAGCAAACAGCATACAGCAGAACATACAGTTAACTTCCCAAAGACTGCTCACAAAAGACTCTCAAATGTCAGCCCTCAAAACTTGGCCTCTTGAAGTCCCAACAAAGTATAAAGGTCCAGGTCAACAGGACTGTGGCATAATCACTGCAATCAAGACAAAAGCCCTTAGTCTTTAATGTTCATAGCCAGTCTCTGCTTGCCTAAGCATACCACTGCAATCAACTTCTGTGCTGACTTCTGTGTTGGCTTCCAGTAGTTCAGCCATTATATCCCCAGGGGCTTTAACCAAATTTTTAAACAATTTCATGATATGTCTGGTTTTACTTGTTCATAACTACACATAGTAAAGTCTCCAAGCATAGCATTAAGGGAAGCTATTACAGATTAAATCCTCACAGTGCCTCTAATATTTCCATCTCTTTGTCTTCACTACTTGGATTGCATTCAGCTTTTTTGTAGAGTCTGTTTGTGAAGTGCAGAAATACTTGCCTAGGCTGTATTATGAGACATTACAACTACCCAAGTCCCAATATGTGATACCAAGTATTTCATTACAACTTTATACTATGGAAAAGTATTATGCTGTGACTATCTTGTCACAGGTCTTGTTCTCTATCTTACCTTTAGTCTGGACTCAAGAAAAACCTTCTGACATTTCCTTCAATTTTGACTAGTATCAAACAACAAGAAATATTACAAACATAAAGTAAAACTTCTACCCCCCTAGTAGTAGACATCTCTTCTACTAATAAGTAAGCATTCATGTCCCTATTAATTGAAATGTTAGCACACAGCCTTACAACCTCCAAGCAGCTTTTCAACCCAAACAGACGGAGAGGAAGAAAACCCCTTTAAAAAAAGTTCTTAATGAGGATGTAAGGGAGTAGTACATAATGAGCTAGAAGTCTTTCAGTTATGCCAGATGGGGTTGCATCCAGTACGAGAACATATGGTAGAGCTCCAGCATCCTGATTAGAGGACTTGCAGCCAGGACACACAGGCACCAAGTGATGAAGAACACACCCTGGTAATCTATTTCAGGACACAATTACCCTCAATTACACACAAATGAAATCAGATTTACAACTACTGGATCTTGCCTTCCCTTCATCTAGAACATTACAGAGCTCTTCTGTACAGGATCAAGATCAAAGGGGTGCAAAGCAGATGTAACGTCACAATGCAATGTGTCAATGGAACCAATTAAAAGAATAAAGTTTATTTATTCAGGTTTTATTATATTTACAGCAGTACTGTGGTACTGACTACTACTGCCAGTAGAGCCTCATCAAATACTCATCTTATTCAATTCCAGCCTGTATTTTCACAAGTGGAAAAAAAAAAAAAAGATAACCCGGTGATTTGATTTACAAATGTTTTGACTCAAGCCAGGCTTTGGCCACACTGTTTATAGGAGGTTTTAAAGATAGGGTGAGTAACTTATTAAAAGACATTTTAATATATGGTTAATAAATTATCATAGACTGTTGGAGGTCATTGGCTTGCTTATAATTGCTAGCCCCAGACAGCTTTGTAAGCAAGAAAGCTCAACTGATCATCCTGCTTGCTTCCCCGCAAGGCTCCCTCAGGGCAGCCTCCAGCAGAGCCCCAGGAGCTCATCCTGCATTTTCTCCTCTTCCATCAGCTGATATTCTGTCAATAGTTGCTTTAAAAATGCTTCAACTCAAATTATCTACAGAGCAAATGCTAAATGTGCCAAATAACAGGTTAAAAACATAAAACCATAGCTACGCAGCTTGTTTTTTGCTATGAAATCATATAATCATAGAACATGCTGAGTCCAACTCCTGGCCCTGCACAGAACAGCCCCAAGAATCACACCATGTGCATGAGAGGATCTTCCAAACACTTCTTGAACTCTGTCAGGCTTGGTGCTGTGACCACTTCCCCAGGGAGCCTGTTCCAGTGCTCAGCCACCCTCTGGCTGAAGAACTTTTTCCTAATATCCAACCTAAACCTCCCCTGGCTCAGCTTCATGCCCTAATATGCGGTCAAACAAAAGCACAGTCAAGTCCTGTTACAAAACAAGACACTGGCAGCGAGAACTCTCCTGGCACTGCCTCAGCCACAGCCAAACAGAAAGAGTTCAGTTGTGGACCAAAGTCTTTTTCTTTATTTACAGAGAAATGAGAGCTGCTATCCCATTGTTATCTCCTAAAAAATCTCCCAACCCCCTTCTGTGAAATGCTGGTATTTGATAACGAAAGGGAAATCAGTTCTGCTTTTGTGTGCATGTGTGAGAAAATACATGGAAGTTCCTTGCTGAGCTGAGAAAACTTATCTTTGAAGTTATGTTTCATAGTGCTGAGCTGAAGCTCCAGCCAGCCAGCATTTTAACAGTATATTTCCCTGTATTTCCCTATATTCCCTCTATTTTGGAAGGTGCCATATACCCCTGTGTTGCTTTATGCTCCCTGGGCATCCACTCATAGCCAGTACTGCAGACAGGCCATCAGACTGGGTGCTCTGAACCACAGATTCTGATGTAGCTGCAGAACTGCTTGCTAATGACAGGATGCCTCGCACTAAAGCAAATCACAGGCTTTCCTGTATCTCATTTCTGAGAGTGGTGAGAAACTGGTGACTTTGAAGAATGTGCAAAAAACCTCATGGCAACAGGCAATTACAACAAAATCAAAATTACTGAACTGGCACAAAGCAGCATCAGTCTGAAGGTAACCAAAAGGAAAAAAAGGCTCAGAAAATGCTTGAGTTTGGCAACTGGACAGGAAAACTTATTATATCTATTTTTTCTTAATTTCTGTGAAAGAAATCATGGGAATAGCTTTACTACTTCTGAGAACTTGGATCAAAGTCCTGGCCTTTTCAGCTGTAAAGTATATGATCAAACAGTGTTTCAATTATCAGCTTAACTTGATCTTGAGACTGAAACACGTTGCTCTTAAAGCTTTGATTTCTTTGGCATTATTATTCAGGAAATTAAAGGCCTAATGAGTCATAACACCTAAGTATGAAGTGGAAATGTGACAATAACAACCCAACAGGCACCACTGGTCTTTAGGAGTGCAAAGAGAAGTTACTGCACTTCTCTACAGGGAGCCCAGACCACAGAACTTTATTGTTTTACAGGTAATTCGTTTAAATATTAACCCCTGTTACTTTGACTCTGTAAAACACTGACACCTAAACACTCATTTCCAACTAACAGCTAAATCTGAACTTTACATTGCTTTTTTTATTCAGGCCATGACGCCAGCCACAGATACCCACCACAGGTAACGGCAGGAATGAACTGGAATGACCTGGACACATTCCCTCCTTGCTTGTGCACCATCCCCTCCCTTGTTCCCACAGCAGCCACGAAGCTGGTCTTGACACAGCTCGCCAATTGGTCCAGCCAAAGGCAGGGTTTAGTCCCACTTTGCTCAGTGCCCTGACCCAGTCAGCTCAAGATATCTGGCCATGCAAGCTCAGGAGCATGCAGTTGGAGGCAGGAGGAAAGCACTGACTCCTCTCCAGCATCTTTTGTCTACATAGGGTGACAGAGAAATCCCAGCCTCAACCCTTCTGCTTGTAGAGCTATTTCAGAACACAAGATTTATCCTAGTGCAGCAATGCAGCATCAGGTACTAGTGTTGCAGAGGATGTCTACTTTAGCAATTTGGCATGCTGACCTCCCTTCCACCCCTTCCAGAGTGCCACAACCAAAAGACACAGGGCTGGTCCCTCACTGCATGGTCAGCAACACCAGCTAACTATCAGTATGTCCTCATATGTGGGGTTACATCTCACAACACCTCCCACAGCTTCCAGGAGTAGGCAAGAGATCTATCTTGCTTTCATCAGCAAGAACCCGCGCTGAGTGACTGTAATCTGGTCATAAATCTTTACTTTGTGTCAGGAGAAAAAAAACTGAGTGGCTGTCAGCAAACTCTTAGAAGTGCTTTTATCAAAATAATTAGAGTTCAGCTTAAGAGCTGGCACAGGGCAATACCAGCCAATTTTCTCTCCTTCCTGGAAAGGTTATTCATGATACAGGATGCTCTTCCCTGTACTGCAGAGCAAAAATAGATACTGGAAAGTTCTTTTCAGGCTTAAATAGCTTCCATGTCTGTCCTATGAATCTCATTTTAGAAACTAGTCCAAAACTGCAATAAAATCAACAGTTCAGAAAGAGAGATCAGTCCTTACCTGCACACTTGTGAGGGTTGTGTATTGGTAGGCTTTTACAATCATGTAATTGGCTTCAACATCAGCCACTCCCAAAAAAATATACTTCCACCACCTCTGTTTCAAAATTTGCCAAAGACTGTCACCACCTGTTTAGAAGAAAGCAGTAATCAATATGTGTTTCTTTCCAACAAAATGTTGCAAAGGAATTTTGCTTTTAAGAAGCATAAATAATACTGAGACGTTTGACTTTGCCCCTGCTTAAAAATGCAGCCTGGAAGGAGAGAATGAAAATGGGTGAAAAGCACAGAAATTCTTCCACATGAGGAAAAACCCAACAAAATTGGAGTTGTTTAAAGAGTAAATTAACAAGAATAGGAAGAATACTAAATAACCTCTGGTAACAAAGCTTGTTACAACAAAGCCTATTTTCCCTAGTATAACATTTGACTTCAAACAAAAAAGCACAGAACTTTAAACAGATATGAAATTATATCAAATTAAATGCACATTTAACCTGTGAAATTCATTTCCACGTGTTATTAAAAAGCATGAACTTTAAAAACTAGGATGAGTATTCAGTTCTGAAGTTTCAAATTCTGAAAAGAAAATGTAGGAAAAAAAAAGAAAGAAAAAGATGAACCAGAATCTCCCGTCCCATATTTCACATACCAGTCCTAAATGCCAGTGTTGTTGTATAAACCAGAAGCAGCAAAGAATAGTTGATGAAACTTTGAAACATTGGAGTATTCACTTGGTATTTTTCTGCTAGGTACTGGCTTGTAACAGCAGTCCCACAGATAAACAAAGAGAGCATCTGGCCCAGAATTATCGTTTTCAAAATATGCCTGTGAAAATAAGACAAAACAGTAAGTTTAGAATTAAACATTCAAGTTTCTAAAAAAATATTTGCTAGTTGTACAGGAAAAATGCCAATTTTTTTAGATTGGCACTTTTTTTCTTTTCCTACGCCCTACCAGTGTGGTTCTGATCTACACGCAGAAGATCTAGTCTATCCTCAGGAGAGCCATGTAAGAAGTGAGGCCAGTCAAACCACCAGTGATGGAGACTGCAGTAATTTGTAAGGATCTTCAAGCAGCTCACCTGGTCAGGCTCTACCTAATAGGAGGTTCTGTTCTTATTAAGACAGGTTTTGAGTCAAATCCTTTGTCCTCCACTGAACTCCATTCTAACTTTGGAGCCCTGATGAGACTATTTAGCACCCTGTCCAGTAGCATTTTGCAAACCTCCAGTGATGGGGACTCCACTCCATCCCTATGGAAGTTGTTACACTGATTGATTGTTCTCACCTTAAAAAAACCCCACCTTTCTTATAATAAGAATTATTACAATTAATACGTATTGTGGATTTTTTTCAGATATATTCCATCATGTTCTGCTGTAAACAAAGATGGAGTTAAGAATGCATTTTGGGTAAGATGATGTTTGCATTTACAATTCCTCTTAAGTTCAACCCACAGCTAGGGAAAAAGCCAGACAAACCACACTCTTTTTCATCAATATAAAATGAACTACTCCAGATGCTCCTGGAGAAACAGTATCGCTGTGTATCTTTCAGCTTGCTGTTTGTCCTGCCAGTGGAGCTATGCAGAATTGTATCACCCCAGTCTCTCCATACACACAATACACAATGACAGGAGCTCAGCCCTGTGCTGTCTGTACATTTAATTTGTTTACTCTGAAGACTGATGAGACTTTAACTGTGCACACAATTAATTCACTTGCTCCTACTCAAAGTAACTGAGCAAGGGAAGAAAGGATTCCATTACGATTGCACATACTCTGCTCACATCTCTCCACATGATGACTTCTGGCAGGACACTTGTGTCAGACACACCACCTAAGAGTAACAGTGGTTGTTTCCCCCCATGTGGGTGACTTAAACATAGTAAATACCAGCTCACCCTGCTATGCTGCCCAGTTCAGCTGCCAGGCAAGAAAAAAACTTTGAAGCTCCATCACTTCTATTATATTTTTTTTATACTGGTCAATGGTCTAATTGTGCTATTTAGTGAACTAATCAAATTGTGATACATTCTGTCTAATCACGCTGACCATGTTCCAGCAAGAGGGTAAAATCTGCTGCCATTCAAATCTACTAACGATTGATCTGCTTTACTGAAAACAAGAAAGACTTCGCTGCCCTCTCACAGTGGTATAACTCCACTAAGCTGATCTTCATCTTTTCTAATAATCAAGTTTCTCCAGTTTAAAGTACCTCAGGAATTATTTCTTTGTGTTTCTATATATGGGAAGAGATGCAGGTCCAGAACCTCCAGAACTGTTTTGCTTTGTGGTTACTACCTAAGCAATTGTTGCTGTCGAGTTAATGTCTCAGCAGTACTACAGCATTTACTTCTAAGTACCAAAGGCATCTCACAAAGCAAGCAGGCTTCATCACACCTCATGACCTCGGTTTTAATTCAGGTTTTTTTCTTCTTCCCTGAAGAGATTCAAAATGTTAACCTCAAAAGAGACACGTAAGGACATTGTTCACCAACAGTGGAAGGCCACCCTCAAAAAATGTCTTCTGTGTATCCCCAAATGCTCCATACCTGGCAGCTTTCTCAGCTGTGTATAAGATAACAGTCTCTTGCTCTGACTGCCCCCTAACACCACATGGAAGCCTCAGCAGGAAGCAGCAGTGGTTTCCCCTCACACCATTTGCCAAAGTGTCAAAACTAATTTCTTCAAATTGAAGTGATAGTGCCATGCTCCTGGCATGATGCACTGGACTCAAAGCCTATTTTAAAAAGTGTTTGATCCTCTATAAAACTTGAGAACAGACTTTAAATCCTAAATTTTGCAAGACAATTTCTCCTGAGAAAAATGCTTTGAAGACATGAGTTTCCATTCATTTCAGTATTGACATGAGTATCGATGATGGGGATTTTCTTATTAATAATGGATCATATTTTGAAATATATTAATTATTAAATTTTCCATGGCAGAACTTGATCCTCTCTTTTTTTAATGCCTTTGAATGGACTAAATCACTTTGGACTCTCAGATGATGCAAGGTAAGTGGTCTGAAAAGGCCTTTTATTTTTATCGTTGGAGAGAGGGGGTTGTTGTTTTTTAATGGTTGGTAGCTGGCTACTAATAATTACTCCTCTCCTCCCTTCAGCCACCATATCTTAGCTAGCTGTACCTATGGCTTTGAGCAAAACTAGGAGTCATTTTGGGAGTTTCTGGAGCATGAAAATTTGCCACAGTTTGGTCTAAAGTGAACACTGAACAACATGCAGCTCTTGACATCATGAGAAAGCCAGGCTGGGTGTCCTTGGCTCCATGTGAAATGCAGAATAAAAATACACCAAGATACTAAAATACAATCATATCAGAGTCTATGTCTGTCGAAGGTAAAGAAAATCTAATAAGCCCACAGTTAACAATTTTATTGGCTACAGATTTACTAAATCCTATAATTTTAATGTGATTTTTTTCATTAAAATAAATACACCTTTTCAAATGTTAATTTTATTTATGCCACCAATTAAACACTAACAGGCAAAGCCTGGCAACACTCTACACATAGAGAGTCTACCTGCACTTAGTTTTAACTACTGAACCCTTCCTAAATAGGGAGGAAGGGACCTTTTAATGTCAATAATCTCACCTTTTCATGTGAGGAATGGAAAGTTAGTTAGTTAAAGTGCAGGTTCAGAAAGAACCATATTGTAACATGATTAGCGCATAGCTCAGCACTACCAAATATATTTTTAAGAACTAATATCATCACAAATTATTGTTTTGCAGTGTTCTGTTTTGAAACTGAGGTCAATTTAATTTAACAGAAAAGACAGACTTCTTTTAATTCAAGCACCAGAAATATACTTTCTACTGGTTTTACTCAAAAACAAAACAAACACCAAAAAAGAAAAACAAACAAACAGAAAAAAATGAACCCACAACACTTTGCAAAATTCAGTGAAAGCACTTTATTTTCTTTCAAATACCATCCACAGACTTACTTGCTGTAGCACTCTGGCAAAACTAACTACCATAGGTGAGGTTACTGAACAGCTCAACAAGTTTCTGTCTTGCCTATTGGGTCATTCCTGACAGGCAGAAAGAATGAAAAGAGAAAAACTTGTATAACCAAAAGAGAAATGCAAGCTTTGCCCCCTGGAATAAGGCTCTGCTTGGCCAGCACACACCTTCACACAGTCCAGTTGCCAGACTCCAGCTCATGATGGAGGCACGAGGCTGGCAGGAAAGCGAGCACATCCTTGGCTGACAAATAGGAGATCTGATGCAATAATTATTAGAGACCAAGCCTGTGGCCTGGAGCTTGGGGATTACTTTTCCCCACCTAGATGGAAACTGATGCTGTAAGTAGATGTAGCTCTAGAAGTCTGAGGAGGTATTCCTGCTCTTACTTGTAAGAGTGCAGGAATGCAGTGCTTCACAAGTACCAGCTTTAGAACACATGCCATGCCTACACAGCTTGGCAATTTTTTTTCCACAAGTTCTCCATGCTTAACCAGTGCTCATATTTCAAGAGATATACCCGAATAGGTCTCTGCCCTAAACCAATTCAAGGAACAGGAAAAGGGTATATTAATCTTTCTGGACTCCACACCTCGGCTCAGCTATTTTGTTTTGTTACCTCTCCTGCCACCCATGACCTGTTCTTCACAACGATGTTGATCGAAGATTACTGAACACATAAAAGTACAGAAAAAACAGGGAAAGAGAAAAATATGAAGCCGGAGTTACTAAAAAAAAAAAAAAAGTGCATACGTACAGATATGGGAGTACACTCTCACAACGTCAAACATCACTCGCTAATTCTACACTCCTCTCAGCTGAAGAGACCCTCGGCGCTCCCGTCCAGCAGCAGCCGCAGGCTGCACTCAGCGGTGCTCCCGCAGCAAGCCCGGCATCAGAGCGCCCCGCACCCGCGGCGGCTGCCAAAACACCCCCGAGCCACCTCTGCCTGGGCACCCGAAGGGTCCGGGCTCTGCCCAGCCCGGCCGTAACCCCGGGCCCGCACCCAGGTGGGTGCTCTGGCCCGGGCACCACGCCGCTGCTCCGGGCGGCACCGATCGGCCTCCGCATCCCGACCGCGTTGTCGGCCAATGTGCCGAGGGGAGAAGGGATCTTTCTCCCTTCCCTCCCTCCCCCCGGAGGCCGGCGATGCGCGGCTCCACGTGGAGGCCGGGGACTCACCAGGTGCAGAGCTTGGCCCCGAGCAGCGCCAGCAGCCGGCGCGGGGCGGGAGCGGCGGCCCCGGGCGGGGACTCGGCCCCAGCAGCAGCGGCCGCCGCAGCCCCGGGCGGCGGTGCCCCGGCAGCCGTGGCCGCCTCCTCCATGGCCCGGCGCTGCCCCGGCCCCACGCCCGCCGGCAGCAGGCAAGGAGGGAGGCGGGGAGGGCGGACGCTGGCGAGGCGGCGGAAGGAAGGGAAGGACGGAGGGAGGGATGAGCAGCGGCAGCGGGACGAGGGCGCGCAGCGCTTCTGGCAGGGGCCGAGACCGGCTTTGTGCCCGCCGAGGGGCCGCCCCCGGGAGGGGCATGAGTCGTCCCGGGGCGTGGGGTCGGAGGTCTGCTGCTGCCTGCTCAGAGCGGGGCGGGGGGTGGGGGGGGAAAGGTGCTCGTCTTCCTTTCCCTGGGCGAGTCTCGGCCGCGCGGTTTCTTCCGTCTGCCGGGCGCAGGTGGGAGCAGCGAAAGGCGGCTCCAGCAGCGCCAAGTTTCATGTTCCCGCTCTCCCGCGGGGTTCCGGCAGCAGCCCCAGCGTGGGGCACCCATGCGGGTCCCTGCAGGGCTACTTTGCCCCCAGGTCAAGTGGCCGCAGCTGGCCTGGTGCGCACGCAGTTCAGGCTCATTTGCCAGTTACAGAAGTCGAAGTTCCTCTAAACCCTCTCAGCTTTGCTCGCAGCCTTCAGCTTTTCTAACGTTCCAACTCCCACTTCTTTACTGATAATTCCCATGCCTATGGATTTATTTACCTCAGCCTGTTTGTCTTCACCCACATCTCAGGGCAACTCACCTGGAGAACCTGGTGATATTTTGCATACTCTGATGGGGGGGTTTAACAACTCTCAACTGTTAATGATGCTGTATGCAGCACAGGTGGCAGAATTAAACCCCAGAGGTGCCCCCAGGAAGAGCTCAGCTCTTGGAATTCTTGCTACAGGTAGGCTGCAGCAGCCTCACACCAGAAAGCCACTGCCAGGCTGGGGCTTAACAGCAGAGCTGTTCAGCTACAGATGGGTTCCAGTGCCAGAGGGGTATCTGTGTACTGTGAAAATATGAAGCAAAGTAAAAAGAATTTAAACAGGCAGGGATCACTTTTTAATTTAATTTTTTAACAAAAAAAAAAAAAAAAAGGCAGCAACAGTTGTTAAAAGTGCCTTTTTTTAGACTTTAAGGACTAAGTTCACTGTAGAGTATGGTAAACTCCACTGTCTCCGGAAATTTTTATGGCTTGTGGACAACATGGCCATGAACGCAGAGATATATGAGAAGTCTAAACATGACTTCATGTTCAGCTACTCCTGCTTCAGGCTTCTGCTTTACTATGATTCAGGGTTCATCTCAGGTGTGATTGTGGCTGTGTGTTTCTGGATTTCTGTTGGTTCCTGTGTTCACCTCATGCTGCAGCAAAGAGATACATGTGCCTGCAGTGTGTGCCGAGCAGGCTGACTGGCCCCACAGACCAGACCTTGGTGTTATCACTTCCTAGTGCCATCTCACCAGTGGAAACATGGGAGTGTGTGCGTCTAAGGCTATGTACTGCATCCTCTTTCACAGATAGAAAGTTTGTTCCTGGTGCCCTACAAAAGTAACTGGTTACACTGTGACATGATTTACTGTCTTTTCCAGGATGAGTGAAATCCCTGGGAACAACTCTAGACTAGTAGACGTATAGCTCTTTTTTGACTTAGCAGAAATGTAGACAAAGAACTATTAGCAATGCATTTGTAGAGTTCTTTAAAAAGTAATCATTCAAAGTTGTATCTAAAATATCAAACTATTTTGAAGTGTGCCTGAGAGGAACTAGCAATCCAAATATTTCTTATAGTTAGATATCTTCTAGAATGGATGAAGGATAACTCAAAAGTACTAGCATCGCTTTTTTTTTTTCTGCTTTAAAAAAAAAAGATTACTTCTGAGCTGAGAACAAATAAAAGAATCAGCACAGCCATAAAAAATGAGACACAGACATAGATCTCATATCTTCATCTGCTTTCAACTTGGTTTTGCTAAACAGTTTCATTTCAGTGTATGCTATCAGGCTGTTCCTTGTGCTGAGAAAATCATAACTTTGACTAGGTGATAAAAGTAGATAACAATGATAATAAGTAAAAACACAGAACATAATTTTTAAGTTGACAACATCTTCTTTAAGTTTCAGGGAGCTTAAAGGGCAACGTCATTGTCCACTTAGACACTTCGCTGTAATAAAATTATATTTTCTGGATTTGCCTTATCAACAAAAAGAAAGAGAAAAAGAATCTCATTAATTGAACTTAAAATCTGAAACTGCAGAAGTGATTCCTTATAAAATGCTGAGCAGGCATAATGTTAGGATTTTTTTAATTGGAAGTATAATGTGCCACTAGAGGTCCTTCATGGTCAGATTATGTTTTCCTCCACAGTGTTTTGGGATTTTTTACTATTTCTTTATCCATCCTACATATGAGAATTACCATCTCTAAATAAATTTATTTTGCTTAAAGTATTATATTCTTAGAATAATAGAGTGATTTTTCCTTGATTAAGCTTTTTCTGGGAAAATATCAAAAGGGTTTTCCAAATAACATTTCTTTAATAAAAACTCTTGTTTTATTAAGAAATATTTTTTTTTTACTTCAATAACTGCATGTTTCACATTTCCTATTTTTCATTGTCTTATATATGTCTTAACCACTTTTCTCTTAAAAAAATAAAGGAAGAAAACAAATGTCAAACTAATGAGTGGAATTGGGATAAACAACTGGAACAATAAAATATTATGTAATGTAGCTTTTCTCTGCTGCTTAATTATTTTCTTATTTTTCCTAGTTATAAGTTGATTAAAAATGTCTGAAGGCTACTTGGAAGAACTGTGCAGCCTTAGGACTAAGATTAAATATATCACTACAGAACACAGTGTCATTTGTTGGGAAACCAGTAACAAAGATTCGGTATTCACTATTTGGAAATTATTAGGAACTAAGGCAAAGGAATCCTTGCTGTTCCTGGGATGGCCATGAGCTGATAAGTTCCTAATAGCTGCATAAGGGGCAAATGGAATCACACAGTGTATCAGCTGAAATCAATTCAGAGATGTGTTAGACTATACAAAGCCCTGGGGAGACTTTTAATGAAAGATAGGGTTTGTGCTGGTTACTTGTATTCAAGACAAATATGCAGAAAGATGCAAAAGGATCTGTAGGACACCACGGGACCTTGGCTCATTAGTCTAGCAAAGGACACTGAGATGAGATAGGAACACTATCAAAATGCAAAACACTGTCAAAAATGCAACTGAGAGCAAACCCTAGAAAGAAACGTTCTAAAATAAAACACAATGTTAGTACCAGGACAAACATGTATATATAAAATATTATTAGGTTTAAACTGACAATGAGAAGAGTTCCTTTTACAATATAGCTGTGTTTATTAGGACCATCACAGCCTGGAACAGATTTTCCATAGAAGTAGCAGAAACAAGAAATTAACTACCTGGCAGCAAGGCATTAGCTCTGATAGCCAAAATATTTCTTCCCATCCCGTCTCTGTAGGAAAAAACAAGGATTTGCAGATGAAGGAAATCACCATTTTAAAATTAAAATATTCTAATATTCTCTAAAATTAGCCATTAAAAAAAAATAATCTGAGAAACATCACAGTAAGCTACCCAGTGCAAAACCCACCATATCCTGTGGTGGAGGGGTGATTCTGCTGTCTCTACCAAGAATGAAATATGAAGAAGGATGTGTTTTCACACTCTAATGTCAAAAAAGGTATTAACTGAGCAAAAGCAACTAAATGAGGAGGAGTGAGAATTTCAATATGTGGTGAGTTTTATTTATTCAAAAATATCAAGAATAGAATTCAGGTATTTGATTGTCATTGAAAATTACCAGAGCCAACAGAAGTTGTAAGACAGAGTCATTTTGGGGGCAATCAATACAAGGTCACACAAGTCTAGGCATCTGTAATTCTGGTCTCACACACCATCTTCACTTCCTGTTCACCTGAGATGTGACCCGGTGCTTGGAACTGTACTCAGGGAAAAAAATGGGGGTTTTGTTGCAAATATAGTGTTTCCAAGGCCTAAGTAAACCTATGAGGGTGTTAATTTCAGTAATAACCAGCAAAATCTCAAAGGACGCTGGCTTTGCACCCAGTCCAAACACAGCTCCCTCAAATTTTTAATCTTCCAGCACTGACAGCAACATAAATGATATTGAAAGAGCTAGTGAAACAACTGGAGATTACAGCCTCAAAACATGAGCTCAGTCTCAGAAAGGCAAACATAATAAAGCCCAAGGACCATCAAAATTTAAATCTACTTAGGATATATTGAAAGCATGATTCTTTTTCAAAACTCTTTGTCCCTGAAATGAAGGAAACTGTTCTTCAACCCTCTGAAAAAGTTCTTTCTCTTAAGAGAATTGTATTCTCCCAGTGGTTTTATGGAATAACATTTAGCACCTTTGACTGTGCAGCTGCAGCTACAAGAAGTCCTCTTTAACAGGCATCTTCTGCTCTTTGGGCTAAACAGAAGAGTTTGGGGTTTTATTAGTTGATGATGCTGATGACTATGAAAATAACATTTGAAAAGACCCAGCAGATTGCCTAGAGTTTCATCTATACAGACTGGGGTACAACCCTGTCTGAAAGCTTCCCACATTATTTAGGAATTATAATCTAATAAATATTCCTAAAGTTTGTGGAGACTTTGTTTTTTGTTTTGCAGAGAGAAACTCCTGGCAGTACGAATTTTTGGGGATCACATGGGTGTCCTTGGCTGCATTTCTGTCAGACTGGGCAAAGCAGACAACATGGTCATTCTGGCCTGCGCTATAGGCCTGGGACCTGATAATCCAGTGTGTGTTGTGTTCACCATTTAGTTCAAGCCTTCAGCATGGGATCCCTGC